>CM055827.1:10853215-11413215 GCA_029582265.1 Zoroaster sp. YZ-2022 | reverse complement strand
AGGTGTTTGGGCCGATTTTATGGTAAAAAATAGATTTAAATGTTGAATTGCTATTTTTCTGGGGTTATGGAAGTTATAAGCTTTCATTTGAGAAACTGAACAAAAACAATTTTGTATTTGTCTTGCAGGAGCATTGGTATAGGCCTAGCGTCCATGTGTGCTCGTATGGGTAGCATCTTTGCTCCTCCATTGCTTGTCCTCCGTGATGTGTGGGAGCCGTTGCCGCTCTTCGTCTTTGGGTGTCTCTCTGTAATGGCTGGAATCCTAAGCCTCTTGCTCCCTGAGACACTGGGACTCAACATGCCAGAGACAATCAAAGAAGGCGAAGAATTGGGAGGTAGGTGAAGCCATTTAATACTGATATTGAATGAATCCTTATGCATTGATGACAGCACAAATTGATGCGCCCTCACAATCAAAAGAAAGTCACTCTTTGGTTTGTGTAAGCACTGCACGTACAACCACTCAAAGGCATAGACTGGTCCCCTGTGTTAATCCTATTCAAGAATAGAAACAACAGGTTCCAGCCGTACCATTCAAGGGATTTCATTGGCTACGTTGTGCCGAAGATCTGACGTCATACTCCGAGGCTCGCATGCTACCTTACCAACCAAGGTCAAAGTTTAATCTCCCCCAAACTGAGAGGCCTGTATACGTACTTGGTGTAATCATGGAGGAAGAAAACAGACCTCCATGGTGTAATTCACAAGCCTTGAAACGTGACGTTTGATCTTCGGGCTATTGAAGGCGCTGCACCGTAGGCATAAATGAACCAATGAGGGACCTTCTTTTGCCTGTAAACGAGGGCGCCCTTCAGTTTGTGACATTGTACGCATCAGATCTATTGAATTATTTTCTAGTGCATTACACATCTTGTTTCCATGTGTTTAAAGAGGGGCTCTAAGGTCAAATTCAGTTTTGTGCTGCGCTCATTTTTCCAATAGATCACAAACATCACAAAGTCTCTAACCTCACGTTAAAATGGTGTAAAATGTCATTTTTATTTGATACTCTTTCAGTGCGAAATATGAAACATGACATAATAATAATAATAATAATGTATAGATTTATATAGCGCACGTATCCACCAACTAAGTGGCGCTCAAGGCGCATTATATTATTATCCCTGCTCATAAGGCTCATAAGGCTCATAAATCATTCCTGAAACCATCTCAGCTCCCTGGGGAGTATACAGCTCAATTGCTGCCATTTCTAGCGCATATAGAGCAAACCATCTCTGCCTTCACAGGTACCCATTTAACCCCTGGGTGGAGAGAAGCAATTATGGTTAAGTGTCTTGCTCAAGGACACAGGTGTCACGGCCGGGGCTCGAACCCACACTCTGCTGCTGGCAACACCAGAACTTGAGTTCAGTGCGCTAGACCGCACGACAATCCACTTTACGTGCATTATACAACACACGGGACCTACGGCTTTACGTCCCATCCGAAGGACGAAGCAATTATGGTTAAGTACCTTGCTCAAGGACACAAGTGTCACGACCGGGGCTCGAACCCACACCCTGCTGCTGGCAACACCAGAACTTGAGTTCGGTGCGCTAGACCGCTCGGCCACGACACTCCATCATTGAATGTCAACAATAAATGGATCTGTACACTCTATACAGGAATTTTTCATTCGCCAAAAAGTCAAATTTAACGCCGTTTTGATTGAATGTCATGGAGATTCAGGAATGAACTAAAAATTCCCTGTACAAAAATATATAGACCCATATATTTGAAATGTGACGTCACTGGATGTTAACAAATTTCGCACTGGAAGGGTATAAAATACAATGGCATTTTACACCGTTTTAATGCAAGGTACATGTAAGAGACTTGTGATATTTTTTCCACTTTCATAAGGACTCTATCTATTGGAAAATGAGTGCATCACAAAACTGAATTTGACCTCTGGTTATTAATCGGGCCAATATTTATGCTGTCAATTTTCTCAACACACCAGAGCATGCCCTGAGGTTCTTGATCTCTTAAGCTATGCAGTTTTATGATTTAATCATTTAAAAACCTGTAGAACAGACCCATAAATGATTTTAAGTCACTTAATTGTTTTGCTCTTAAAGGTACAGTATCTTCACGATCAACAGTGCATGGAATCAGAGTGCTAGGATTAGATAAACTCAGTGACTGAAAATAATACCTCGCATGATAAAGTCATATTACCGTTGCTGCTGCATAAATGATCCATTATTTTTCAGTCATTGTGTTCCTAATTCCACTGTGTTCCAGGACCCTGATTCCATGCCCTGTTGAAAGTCTGCTCTGGTCGTGATGATATTGTCCCTTTAAAGTCTTTGTCAGCTAGCTATACAACAAATTATACTGAATTTATAGCAACAGCATTTTGATGCTTATTTGGCACCCCCCCCCCCCCCACAAAAAAGGGGCGGATGCGTTTTTTGTTGAGGGATTAAGGGTGATCCAGTTGCATCCACTGGATCCAAAACCAGCTTCTTGTAATGTAAATATATTCTTGTTTGTATTCTAGATGGAGTACCATTCAGACTTCCTCACTGGCGAGGCTGGAAGTACAACCAAGGAGAGGCAGCAGACCAAGGCATATCATACAAGCAGGTTGATACAAACCTAAACGGAATGAATGATGGAATGAATGATGGAATGAATGATGGAATGAATGCTGATGATGACTACGGGAAAGGTGATGAAGGAGGAGCTACAATGAACAATTCTGTGGTGTAAACTTGATATATTCTTCTAGACAAGAAGGCTACCAAAGTCTCATGTCCGTACAAAGTGAATGGATGTGTATTCAGGCCACTGCATAGTATTTCTTAGTATTTCATGAGAAGATCCGACTAGGAAACGACTGAGTCGTTGTCTGATATTAAGTTTAACATCTTTTTGGTGTTAATTATACTGTAATTTTCTGTACTTTGAAAGCAGTCAGGGAAAAAAAAAAATCAGTCGCCATCTATGTCATAAATGATTGAATCTTCGAGTCACCGACGGGAGAAACAGAAATAAATGTCCGTTATAGTGTTGAGACTGTTAAGTGGTTAAGTGGTTAAGTGGTTAACTGATTAAGTGATTAAGTGGTTAACTGGTTAACTGGTTAACTGGTTAAGTGGTTAAGTGGTTAACTGGTTAACTGGTAAACCGACTTTCTTTTTTACCGCATTGGTATATTCAACAATCATTGCGGGAAGTGTATTGCTTTTTGATTGGAAATTTATCCACATTGTGCCATTTGCCGACATTCTAGGTGCTGCCAGGTGCCGACTTTCAGTTAACCAGTTCACCGAAAAAGAGAAAGAAAAAAAAAAGTCCAATTGTGAAACATAATTGTCTTGTATTCAAAACCAGTGAATCAAATCGAGTACAACTTCACAAATGATGGCAGTGAAATGATTGGGACTCATATTTCTGGCAACATAGTTGTGGATAATTTTGTTTTTAATTATGCAACAATAAATAAAAGGGGCATTTTTGGGAGTCAGATTACTCGTTTGTGTCTAAAAACAAAAAGTGAATAGAAATATGTACAGAATTCTAACCAATATGCAACATAAAATTTGTTTTCTTTTAGGTTTTAAAACATTGTTAATGTTGGTGTAATGCGTAATCATAATTATAGTTTTATAATACTAATAGATATGGTGTTAAATTGGTCATTTTAGTTATTAGTTCACTGAATTCCTTGAATTGTTTGAGTCATCATGACACATGTAACTTATCCAGTACATTCCAAGTCTCGCACATTGTGCAAGACACACTCGGTTGCAGTATTAAGTTTAAAGAGTTCCGAGTTCCAGTCACCAAAAATGGGTCAGAGTCGTGAGTTCTACAAGTGTGCTGGAAACAACTGATATGTTAACTCTCAGATCCAGATTTATAAATTAACCCTTGTGTGACTGCAAGGGTCAAAATCAGTCAAAATGTTGATATACATGTATTTGCCAAGGTGTATCTAGTGCACTTAAAAGTCAAACACTGTCAAGCCTTACGTGTAATAAGTACATTTACAGGTCGAAATGAGTCAACCATTTTTGATTGGTAAAAGCATTGTCTTGTATTGTTGATAATGGTCAAAATGACAGTAAAAACCAGTCAAAAATGCCCCTGTGTGCACATTTGGATCAACAGTCAAAACGGGCAGTTGACTGGTTTTGACCACTACAGCTACTTGCCACTAAAGTGCAGCAGGGTTAATCAAGATTGTATAACCAGACTTAAATTTATTTATTTTCTAATTTCTGTGCAAAGACTCAAATCTTACATATCATCTCATTTGTGAAATAATTTTTGTATTTTTTGGTAAAAGTTCATCACAATAGGTGCCCGCGTTTTTGAGAAAAACCACAAAAAAAACGAACAGTTTAAATGTTTTTCAAGAAGTTGCCATCCGACGAAGTTTTGTAATTCAACATAACATTTCCTGCTTTCTGAAAGATGAAAGCACTTTAACCCTAACCCCCTAGGTATTCTGGCTAGGAACCTTCCTGAATCCTCCAAAATCCATCAGTGCACTTTTGGAAAAATGCCCTTATCTTCAAAATGCACCGTGCATTTTCGTTGATCTTTCATATTCAGCACTTAAGGCCTGTACTTCTTGCCAGGTATTTTTGCCCCGTACCGTATTTGTGCCCCATTTGAAGAGGTAAAAGTACCAGTTTCCAACAGTGCTGAATTTTTCCAAAAAAAGTGCCCCTTGGAGGATTTTGGAGGTGGTTAGGGTTAAAGGAATGATTTCCCAGGATGACCGATATGTGTACCAACTTTCTAGAAAATAATTCCTGAATTTGATAATAACCAAAGTTGCACCTTCCCTTTAACAAATATTAGTATGTTTAGTGAATATGAAGTACATGGTATATGCTGCAGTGATACCTCATTTTGTAGGGACTGAATTATTTTTGGACAGAATTATTTTTAGACTGAAATGTTTTAGAAAAAACAGGGTAATTAGTATAAAGTTTTTTACTACAGTATTGTATCTTGTATTGTTTTAGTAAAGATGAACACTGTAAATAGTATAGTTATTGATGTTGGTGACGGCCCTGTGTTGGACACTGTCACAAGTTGAATTTGTTTAAAATAATTTCACTCAGATCTGTTAATAAATTGCTGATGAGAACGCCCTTTGTTTTTTCACTCAGAATTGTTCATAAATTGACGTTGGCACTGTTGTTGTGTTGAATTAAAAAATATATATATTTTCAGTCAGAATTCTTCATAAATTGCTATGAATGCCCTTTAAATTAAAAAAATTAAAAAATAAAAAAATAAATTCACTCAGTTTTTCGTAAACTACTATGCTGTTATATATATACATTTATTATAAATAAGATGGCTCCGGTTGGGTGAGCTATATTAATTAAGCACAAGATGAGTCTGATACCACTGACTATGGTGGTCTGTTATCAGCCTCCTCTTGTTGCACAAGGTGTATAACATGACATGTTAGGGACATATCCAGGGTAGATGAAGGGTGGAGCACACAACAACAGAGGAGGGGGGGCACACTTCACCAAAACTGGTGAGTATGCTCACATACTGTTTAGTAAATTTACACAGATGATGGTATCAAATGGTGGGAACATGGCCACTGCCCTTGGCCTTCATCATCAGAGGCTACTTTTTACTTCACTAGCCAGCTGTACCAGTTTGACTTTCAGCTATTTTGCATGCATTTTCACTGGTGCAAATGTTTTTTTGAATACTTTTTATAAGGTACGATCGATGGTCCACGATTGTAAGTATTTTCGAGGTAGGACCAAGACAGTCCGAGATTTTGCATGACAGAACATTTCTTTGAATTATTTCACAATGATAGCATTTTTGAAAATGATGAAATTTGGCCCTGAGGAATAAAATGTGTAAATTTTATATAGAATAAAAAGAACTAGGATTAAGTGCAGTCTTTGTAACTTGTACTAGCATGCCGGATTACTAGGAGAGTGGGGTTTTGACTAGTCCACTGCTATTGTAACTGGCATTTGGCCAGCAGACCACTTGCAAATTCAAACCCTGCCCTTATGGGTCCCTCCAAGTGAGCTGAGAGCCTTGTGAATTTATCGGATTTCATTTGGTAGGACATAGCTGAGAACATCCTGTGTGACCTCTTACACGAGGTATCACAGTGCTGTACATTATTACTCCAGCTCATCAGGCGCATAAATCATTCCTGAAACCATCTCAGCTCCCTGCGGAGTATACAGCTCAATTGCTGCCATTTCGGTACATATAGGGCTAATCAGACACAACAACCAACTCTGCCCTCACAGGTATCCATTTACTCCTGGATGGAGAGAAGCAATTATGGTAACGTGTCTTGCTCAACAATTGTTCAAAATGTAATATGGCTGTTGCCTAGATTGTTGCAAAACAAGGTATAAATAAAGTTGTACTGTTTTTCAAAACCTGACTGTCTCATGTTTATAGATATTCTGAGTTTGTTTTGAGAATAGCACAGATTGGTAACTACTTAACAAACGCTGCATCTGCAACAAGTCATTACATAAATGCAACATTACAACATTTGTTTCAAATCGGTTTGTTTTTCAGACAAATATATTTTTAGCAAATTGGGCTAAAAGTGATCACTGTTATTAAAGATATATTGCCCGTGTTTGGGCCGATTTGACGGTAGAAAATAGATTTAAATGTTGAATTTTTCTGCCTTTAAGGAAGTTGTAAGCTTTCATTTGAGACATTGAACGAAATAATCCGTCAAGGATTAGTACCAGTAAAATACAAACTCAAATTAATAAAATGCTGGTTCACTGTTTTAATCCCCAGCTTGCATGAGGGCGTGTGCAGTCTTCCGATTGGCCAGCGCGGCTGTCAATCAGAATCAATCATGTTTTAAAAATCGCTTTTATACAGTTTCAGACATCGAAATTTCATAATTGTTTTTTGTTTGTTTAAGAACAATATCATCCTTCAAAATTCGTTCGCTTTTTAAATTCTATTTTGTGGGGGTCTCTTGAGCCAAACATGGGCAATATATCTTTAAGATTAATATTTATATGAACCTCAATGTTGCCTCAGTCATCCCTGCCTACCACCAGGCTTCAAAATCCCCCTGTTCAAAAACTGACACCCTTGATCTCCTAGATTTAAATAAAAAAGAAAGGACCTACTAAAGTACTTTGTTGGACCCCAACGTCTTCAAGATGCCTTCTTTGCACTGTTTAGCAATGGAATCAGACAGCAGTTGACTTGAGGAACGTATCCAGAGATCTAGTGACTTGCAGCTTGGAAGCTTAACATGAAGAAGACATATGGGACCATCTAGGAGTGTTCCGCATGCTATACCTTCATTACCTGTTTAGTACATTAAAAGTAAATCAAACATTTATAATCATCAAATAAGTCGATGACTGGGCACACAAATCATTTTTGTTGTTGTAGTGAACAAATAAAAGCTTTACTGGTAGAGCACCGGTAGCTCAACTGGACGTGATAGTGACTTGCAGTCGAAGTTAAAGGGACAATATCGTCACGATCAACAGGGCATGGAATCGGAATGCTAGTTTTAGATTAACTCAGCCACTGAAAATAACATCCCACATGAATAAGGTCATATTATCGTTGCTTGCTGCATAAAATGGGCATGTAACTCTCAGTCACTAGGACACCGATTCTATGCCCTTGTTTCCATGAAAGTCTGCTCTGATCATGACGATACTGTCCCTTTAATTAACACTGACCTCAGTCAGTACTTGGCTGGGAGACCATTCAGGCTGGCCGGGGTATTGTAACTAGTGTTTGGCTGACTGAAATGTTTGCGTAAACAAGTGTTACTGATTCGTCTAGCAGTCTGTAACATTTCAAAGTTGGTGTCAGGGAGGTGTGTGTATAACATCTACAGTGTCACATCCTTTAGATATGGTACGTTAAGCCGTATTAGTAATGTGTACTAGGTAAAGTGCATGTAAAAGAATCCAGAACACCTATCATGGATGATTACGGGTTTACCCCGGTGTGGCTGGTTCACAGTCTTCCTGGTGACCCAGGATATAAAATAAGATATAAATAAAATAATATGGTAATCTATAATACAAGGTGGATTGTGTTTAATAATAAAAACAATTCATCATCAAAAAATTCACTGATTGGGTACAAAAATCGATGTTTGGAGTGGGTAAATGATAGCTCTGTTGGTTGAGTGCTGGTATAGTAATACAGAGGTTACAAATGATAAGCTCTGTTGGTTGAGTGCTGGTATAGTAATACAGAGGTTACTAATGATAAGCTCTGTTGGTTGAGTGCTGGTATAGTAATACAGAGGTTAAATGATAAACTCTGTTGGTTGAGTGCTGGTATAGTAATACAGAGGTTACAAATGATAAGCTCTGTTGGTTGAGTGCTGGTATAGTAATACAGAGGTTAAATGATAAACTCTGTTGGTTGAGTGCTGGTATAGTAATACAGAGGTTACAAATGATAAGCTCTGTTGGTTGAGTGCTGGTATAGTAATACAGAGGTTACTAATGATAAGCTCTGTTGGTTGAGTGCTGGTATAGTAATACAGAGGTTACAAATGATAAGCTCTGTTGGTTGAGTGCTGGTATAGTAATACAGAGGTTACAAATGATAAGCTCTGTTGGTTGAGTGCTGGTATAGTAATACAGAGGTTACAAATGATAAGCTCTGTTGGTTGAGTGCTGGTATAGTAATACAGAGGTTACAAATGATAAGCTCTGTTGGTTGAGTGCTGGTATAGTAATACAGAGGTTACTAATGATAAGCTCTGTTGGTTGAGTGCTGGTATAGTAATACAGAGGTTACAAATGATAAGCTCTGTTGGTTGAGTGCTGGTATAGTAATACAGAGGTTAAATGATAAACTCTGTTGGTTGAGTGCTGGTATAGTAATACAGAGGTTACAAATGATAAGCTCTGTTGGTTGAGTGCTGGTATAGTAATACAGAGGTTACTAATGATAAGCTCTGTTGGTTGAGTGCTGGTATAGTAATACAGAGGTTACAAATGATAAGCTCTGTTGGTTGAGTGCTGGTAT
The DNA here is from genome assembly GCA_029582265.1 of Zoroaster sp. YZ-2022. Lineage (NCBI taxonomy): Eukaryota > Metazoa > Echinodermata > Asteroidea > Forcipulatida > Zoroasteridae > Zoroaster > Zoroaster sp. YZ-2022. The sequence goes on along the minus strand of CM055827.1, from coordinate 11,404,210 downwards.
AGTAATACAGAGGTTACTAATGATAAGCTCTGTTGGTTGAGTGCTGGTATAGTAATACAGAGGTTAAATGATAAACTCTGTTGGTTGAGTGCTGGTATAGTAATACAGAGGTTACAAATGATAAGCTCTGTTGGTTGAGTGCTGGTATAGTAATACAGAGGTTACTAATGATAAGCTCTGTTGGTTGAGTGCTTGGTATAGTAATACAGAGGTTACAAATGATAAGCTCTGTTGGTTGAGTGCTTCAGTATAGTAATACAGAGGTTACAAATGATAAGCTCTGTTGGTTGAGTGCTGGTATAGTAATACAGAGGTTACAAATGATAAGCTCTGTTGGTTGAGTGCTGGTATAGTAATACAGAGGTTACAAATGATAAGCTCTGTTGGTTGAGTGCTGGTATAGTAATACAGAGGTTAAATGATAAACTCTGTTGGTTGAGTGCTGGTATAGTAATGCAGAGGTTACAAATGATAAGCTCTGTTGGTTGAGTGCTGGTATAGTAATACAGAGGTTACAAATGATAAGCTCTGTTGGTTGAGTGCTGGTATAGTAATACAGAGGTTACAAATGATAAGCTCTGTTGGTTGAGTGCTGGTATAGTAATACAGAGGTTACTAATGATAAGCTCTGTTGGTTGAGTGCTGGTATAGTAATACAGAGGTTACAAATGATAAGCTCTGTTGGTTGAGTGCTGGTATAGTAATACAGAGGTTACTAATGATAAGCTCTGTAGGTTGAGTGCTGGTATAGTAATACAGAGGTTACAAATGATAAGCTCTGTTGGTTGAGTGCTGGTATAGTAATACAGAGGTTACTAATGATAAGCTCTGTTGGTTGAGTGCTGGTATAGTAATACAGAGGTTACAAATGATAAGCTCTGTTGGTTGAGTGCTGGTATAGTAATACAGAGGTTACAAATGATAAGCTCTGTTGGTTGAGTGCTGGTATAGTAATACAGAGGTTACAAATGATAAGCTCTGTTGGTTGAGTGCTGGTATAGTAATACAGAGGTTCCATACTAATATGTTCAAACATTTACAGTGGCCTTGGGTGGCACACAGTTGATTTTGTAAGATTACTTGGAAAGGACAGCAGGCTTGTATATGTATGTACTGAAGGTTGCTCAAGAGCAGAATTTTGTGGATCGGAGTGGCCTCCATGTGTAGGAGGGTTAAGTGACAGATGTGGGAAATGTGACAAACACTTAAACTTTATATTCTCTTTGAGACTTGGACTATAAACTCATCAAATTATGGAGACCTCAGAGTTTGGACTTTGGAGATTGGGACTTTTGATTCATAAAATTTCAGAATGACTTGGACTTGCCAAAATAATTTTGATAATTGGGACAAAATGGAGGTTCAATATGAATCCCTTACTAGGGGTGACGATATTGAATTTTTTTGCTAGACGATTATCGACAGCCATGATATCGGCGATAGACGGTATTATCATCTTAACACGCGGATTTTTTAAATACATGAAAAAATGTATGTATTGTACGTTAACGAGATTGGACACCGAAAAACCTACATTTACATGCAAGTTGTGCAGAGACAGTCGCTCCAAAATGAGCCAAGTTCTTAGAGACAATTTATCACTCCGGTGATATTTTAACTAAAAAGTGTGATATAAATTTAATATTGGCTATATTTTTGGAATATCGGCGATATTTTTGGAATATCCCTTACCAATAATTTCAACCAAATGAATGTTCAGATCATCGGTCAACAAGGTCATGACCTTTGACACTGGGATGACTGCGCTGATCTCAACAGAAAGTTTACAGTCGTGAGTATGTCTTTGCCACTGCTCACCAAATTCTGTCGTTTGGAATTCTAGCGGTCTGAAATGAGGAACAAAGTAAAGGAGAGAATTCGGAGGTAAATGATAAATACATTGGTATCTCAATGCTTGCATTAGCCTTCAATCCAGGACAAAGTTAATTGTAGCACTCCCATCCCTTATACCCTCACTCACCTCACTGATCTCTCCCATACAACTTTACTCAACATGTCTGCAGGATGTAGGGGCACATTCTGGTTCCATTATGTGGGGGGGGGGTTGGGGATGGGGCGTGGTAGGGGTGTCGCTATCCCAGGTTGGACTTTCACCTTTGTGTACTACGGTGACATCCAGGATCTTAAAAAAACCATTTCCTGATATTAATCCTTAATTTTTACCTGTGTGAAGCTGCTGGAACTCGGCAGTAGAATCCCATGAGCAAATACAATGCATCTCAGCAAAATTTGAATTTCAAAATATCATTTTCTCTAAGTGTTTTTAACCCTAACCCTGCCAGACGCAACAAAGTGCATCAGGTGGAAAAGTCTGGTGCACTTTGATGCATTCAGCTGTCAACACCAGTGCATAAGCAGCCAAGTCTGTTTCTATTGAGAGCTGGTCCCATTGAACAATGCCAGAGTTGTATCCTGCTGCGTTTGGTGACCACAGACTCTGAGGCAGTTCGGCCTTGAGATTTGTGACCTGATGGATTTTGCTGCACTGGGCAGTCAAGTCACTTTGACAAACGATGCAATCTGTTGCGTCTGGCAGGGTTTCTAGCCAAAATACCCTGGAGGGTTAGGGTTAATGAAATAATGAAAGATTTAACGTTAAAGAATTACGCCAGTGTCGGTGCGGGTGCGGCGTATCTACGCGCGTGATGAGCACACACAAAACCTGCTGCGTGGAATACTTTTGTCGCTACACGCACATACGCTGTGGATGGAATGATGCACAACCATTGAAACGTTAGGATTTCTTTCACGTTAGATCTGGATTTTCTATCAATAAAATGACTTAGTAAAAATGATATTTTGAAATTCGAACCTTAGTTGGCAAATCAAGCCTCAGTCAGCACATAAATCACCAAATCAAACCACTGAAGCAGGCTTGTAGTTCAAATGCAGTGTGATTTCACCATATGGATTTTAAACTACTCCCGGTTTATTCTCTGTATTCTCAGACTGTTATTTACCTCAAGAGATCACTGACAGGGATGGGTGAGCTGAAGAACAATCGATGTTTGGTCTTGGTGTGGTCCTTGTAAGCTATTTCACCACCGAGTCTCATGCTTGGAGCTGAGGAAATACAACTGAGTTCTGTTGAAAGGACCGCGGTTGTACTAGGCTCTAGGACACCAATGGACAGAGGGTTCGTTTCCTGGTTTATGGATACCTGAATTGAGAAAGGGCAGAAAGTGACTTTCGGATAACACTAATTGATGGCCAGTCATTGATTGACCATTTCTATCCCTTTGTCCTTTTAAGGGACGATACATCATTGGTTTTGGGGGAAGTACGTTCACTTCAACCCTCAAGAAATATATCATAACACTAACCTGTGAAAACATTGGTGAAAACATTGGTGAAAACATTGGTGAAAACATTGGTGAAAACATTGGTGAAAACATTGGTGAAAACATTGGTGAAAACATTGGTGAAAACATCATCACATTACATGTAGGTGCTCACGTTTTTTGAGTTAAAAAACAACAATTTGTTTTAGGCTTCTCAAAGAGATAAAAGCACTTCAGATGGACTAATTTCTCAGGATGATTGATGCTTGTACCAACTTAACACCAAGTATATATTTTTTTTTAAAACACTGCTAACCTCTTTCTTTCTGTACATACCTTCAAATTAGAGGAAATATCCAGTTTCATGGTAATCTCAGTCACTGCATCTTTTGGATTTGGATTTATGATGTGGAACACCAACCCTAATGCGTCAGGCTTCCACACTTTACAGAGACCCACACCTAATGAGGTGTCGTGGCAGAGCTGAACTCTTTCACTGGCTCTTGGAAAGTCCAACCAGCCAGGTGGGAGTAGGTCCTGTGGATTGTCTGGTTGGCCCGGGAAGGGAAAGTCCCCGGGGCTGGAGTCAAGGATTGAAATTTCTCTTGTGGATTCGTAGTCTCCGGAAGAGGGACACGTACCTTCCAGTCGAGAGTCAGTTTCTACGAGATTTGGGTCAGAATTTTCAACTGATGTCAAAGAGATGGGCCTATTCGCATCCAAATATTGCTCAGTGTTACCAGAGAGAGATGTTTCACCTTGGATATCTGAACGGTCTGCTCTATCCCCAGTCGAATACCCATTTTCCTGCCTACCGACTGCTACGTGTAGCACATCATGATTCAAATGCTCTGTAATTAAGCTACTGGAATCCATTGTTGCTAATTGTCTCTGATCGGGTGAATAGTCGTCGCTCAGATCTAAACCTTTAAACTCCTCATAGATGCTTCGCTGTTGGCCACTCTGTCCCTCATTGTGTTTACTGACGGAGTCTGTTGGTCGAGGAACTGATTCCTGAATTCCAGCTGGTGAATTCCTCTCATTTGGTTTGTGTGGGTGTATAACTTCATCCACGTCTAGCCTGCCTCGGCTCATTGAGACGCATGTTCTCGTTGGATGACTCAAATCTGTCCTGCTTAAACTGTTCAAACCGTCAGCCTCTTGTAGGGTCGGATGTCCATCCATAAATAGATCCACCTGTTCCTTCGCATTTTCCCCATGACTCGCACCCGCAGATTGCACTTCGAAGGATGGCTGGACTCTTAGAGGGTCTGTGATGGATGATGGGGCATCGAGTTCAGACAACATGAGTAAATCCGTTGCACTGGATTTTGAGTTGTCTTCAAGATGTTCATCAGTGTGGGGAGAGCCTGACCTTTCTGTGTTTACAGAAAGCTGTGGTTTTCTGTCTAACGGCTTCTGGAATTCAAACCAAATTTAAAGAAACATTTGAAGGGATTGAGAGTGGATTAGTGATAAAATTGGAGGGAGAGGCGTTGGGACATATGACCAAAGAAGCAACATTCCAGAATTGGAGAATTCATTATAAATTTAAGTTTTTTGTTAAAGGGGGACTGACATCCTTTACTACGCCTTAAGTTAAGGCGTTTTGTAATAAAATATTGTTTTTGAGACCCACCTGTGTCTATTTAATTATTGATTTCTGAGTACAAGTATTTTAAAACAATGTTTGAAGTGTTTGGGGGAGGCAACCCCGCCCCATGGTGGAAGCTTCATTTGCATAAGATATGTGACGTAAGGTCGGGAAGATCCGATGTGTACATGATGTACATGTACATGTAGTAATAATAATAATAATAATAATAATAATGTATAGATTTATATAGCGCACGTATCCACCAACTAAGTGGCGCTCAAGGCGCATTATATTATTATCCCTGCTCATAAGGCTCATAAGGCTCATAAATCATTCCTGAAACCATCTCAGCTCCCTGGGGAGTATACAGCTCAATTGCTGCCATTTCTAGCGCATAGAGCAAACCATCTCGGCCTTCACAGGTACCCATTTAACCCCTGGGTGGAGAGAAGCAATTATGGTCAAGTGTCTTGCTCAAGGACACAGGTGTCACGGCCGGGGCTCGAACCCACACTCTGCTGCTGGCAACACCAGAACTTGAGTTCAGTGCGCTAGACCGCACGACAATCCACTTTACGCGGCATTATACAACACACGGGACCTACGGCTTTACGTCCCATCCGGCGACGAAGCAATTATGGTTAAGTACCTTGCTCAAGGACACAAGTGTCACGACCGGGGCTCGAACCCACACCCTGCTGCTGGCAACACCAGAACTTGAGTTCGGTGCGCTAGACCGCTCGGCCACGACATACAAACGTTTCACATACAAACGTTTCACACACGTAGCGTCGATTTCATTTCTTCCGTGATTTTTGTTTCCGGAACTAATAAAATGCCGGGAAGATGTGTTTCTGCAGGATGCAGCAACACCACCAAAGACGGTGTTAGCCTTCATCTGTTCCCAAGTGACCCAAAAATCGCCGTATTTGGACGAGCAAATTTCGACTGACAAGAGTAAAGTGGTCAGGTCCATCGGCTCACATAGTTTTGTGCAGCGATCATTTTGAGCCGAGTTTTGAGCCGAAATTCTCTTCCCGACATGACGTCACGAACAGCTCCTCCGTGCAGGGCGGGAACAACTAGTAAAAGTGGGGGGCATTTTTACAATGGTAAAATAACACTCTCAAAAAACAATAAAAACACAAAACAACAATTTGATTGATCTTTTACTGATATAAAAGAATAAAACGATCACATATTTAACTGTTTGATTTAAATCCACGTCAGTCCCCCTTTAATTAAAGATGTTTGTTCGATTATTTCTTATCATTACAGTGAATAGTTGTCTAGATAAAACTACTGTATGTGTATAGTCCGAGGTTTAAGGGTACTGGTTGTGTGTGTGTGTGTGTGTGTGTGTGGGAGGGTATGTTCTCTTTAATGTCCTCTTCTGACCTTATTACTGCTTGAGGTCATCGTCTTGTGCAGCCCTCCAAACAATGCCTTGGCAAGTTCTTTCTTCCTAATGTCTTCTGGTGAGGCAGTTTCTGCTCTGGAAGACCTGGAGCTTACTGCCACGGCTGTGGCTGTGCTTAACTGAAAGAAAGGAAAATCACAGAATATCTTCTTTTGTCAAGAAAAGGCCAGCATCGGAACAGTGAGGGGAGGGGGCTTATGAATGTGACTAAACATCAGACTTGTATTGGAGTCTTAAAAACTCAAGTCAAAATCAGAGTCTCAAGTCAAGAAGGTTGTGTCAGAGCCATAGTCCTTAAAAAGTGAAATTTCAAGAAAACTAATTGGATATTGGATCAAGAAAAACTGTTAACTGTAGCGATCATGCACCATATTACAGCTTTTTGCTGTGTATAGTTAACTATTTTATTGGTTCATTTATGCAGCAGCAACGGTAATATGACCTTATCATGTAGGGTATTATTTTCAGTTGGTCGAGTTAATCTAATACTAGCACTCTGATTCCATGCCCTGTTGATCGTGACGATATTGTCCCTTTAACTCGGTGACTGAAAATAATACTTCACACAATGATAAGGTTATATTACCATTGCTGCTGCATAAATGAGCCAGTAAATTTCAGTCACTGTGTTCATTTTAAACTAGGATACCGATTCCATGCCCCGAAAGTCTGCTCTGATCATGACAATATTGTCCCTTTGAGAAATTTTTCAATGATTAAGAATAGTTAATAATGAATGAGCCATTTTGCTTCTGAGCAACGAACATTCCAGTCCGAGTATCAAGGATCATCTGAGTCCGAGTACCAAGGATCATCTGAGTCCGAGTACCAAGGATCATCTGAGTCCGAGTACCAAGGGTCATCTGAGTCTGAGTATCAAGGGTCATCTGAGTCCGAGTACCAAGGGTCATCTGAGTCCGAATACCAAGGGTCATCTGAGTCCGAGTATTAAGGATCATCTGAGTCTGAGTCATTGTACAACGTGACTTGAGTTTGAGTCCGAGTAACTAAAAAAGTGGCTCAAGGAGTTAAGTCTGATAAACATATTTACCTGAACGCTTGGTATGACTCCTCTGCTTGGGCTGCTGGGAGTAGCTGGAGATGATGGTGGTATGGGACTGTGTACCCTCGGTGGATGAGACTGCACTCTGGTTGTTCTGGTATACCCCTTCTGTCCCCAGACTTTCTTAACACCATGTAGTTTTAGACCTGATAAGCTATATTTGGAAAACAAAGCAAATCATAACCCTTTGATAACGACCCAACACCAGTAAATGTCGAGTTGTACCTCCAGTTCTTTTCAGAACTAATTACTACTCAATTGAGAATTTCACATGGTGTCACCGCAATTAGTCTTACTTATCCTCCTCACCATGCAAAGCTACAAGTCTTACCCAACACCAGTAGATACATGTAGATTTTGAAGCCAGACATCAAGGGCCAATTAGTCTTACTTATCCTCCTCACCATGCAAAGCTACAAGTCTTACCCAACACCAGTAGATACATGTAGATTTTGAAGCCAGACATCAAGGGCCAATTAGTCTTACTTATCCTCCTCACCATGCAAAGCTACAAGTCTTACCCAACACCAGTAGATACATGTAGATTTTGAAGCCAGACATCAAGGGCCAATTAGTCTTACTTATCCTCCTCACCATGCAAAGCTACAAGTCTTACCCAACACCAGTAGATACATGTAGATTTTGAAGCCAGACATCAAGGGCCAATTAGTCTTACTTATCCTCCTCACCATGCAAAGCTACAAGTCTTACCCAACACCAGTAGATACATGTAGATTTTGAAGCCAGACATCAAGGGCCAATTAGTCTTACTTATCCTCCTCACCATGCAAAGCTACAAGTCTTACCCAACACCAGTAGATACATGTAGATTTTGAAGCCAGACATCAAGGGCCAATTAGTCTTACTTATCCTCCTCACCATGCAAAGCTACAAGTCTTACCCAACACCAGTAGATACATGTAGATTTTGAAGCCAGACATCAAGGGCCAATTAGTCTTACTTATCCTCCTCACCATGCAAAGCTACAAGTCTTACCCAACACCAGTAGATACATGTAGATTTTGAAGCCAGACATCAAGGGCCAATTAGTCTTACTTATCCTCCTCACCATGCAAAGCTACAAGTCTTACCCAACACCAGTAGATACATGTAGATTTTGAAGCCAGATATCAAGGGCCAATTAGTCTTACTTATCCTCCTCACCATGCAAAGCTACAAGTCTTACCCAACACCAGTAGATACATGTAGATTTTGAAGCCAGACATCAAGGGCCAATTAATCTTACTTATCCTCCTCACCATGCAAAGCTACAAGTCTTACCCAACACCAGTAGATACATGTAGATTTTGAAGCCAGACATCAAGGGCCAATTAGTCTTACTTATCCTCCTCACTGCAAAGCTACAAGTCTTACCCAACACCAGTAGATACATGTAGATTTTGAAGCCAGATATCAAGGGCCAATTAGTCTTACTTATCCTCCTCACCATGCAAAGCTACAAGTCTTACCCAACACCAGTAGATACATGTAGATTTTGAAGCCAGACATCAAGGGCCAATTAATCTTACTTATCCTCCTCACCATGCAAAGCTACAAGTCTTACCCAACACCAGTAGATACATGTAGATTTTGAAGCCAGACATCAAGGGCCAATTAGTCTTACTTATCCTCCTCACCGTGCAAAGCTACAAGTCTTACCCAACACCAGTAGATACATGTAGATTTTGAAGCCAGACATCAAGGGCCAATTAGTCTTACTTATCCTCCTCACCGTGCAAAGCTACAAGTCTTACCCAACACCAGTAGATACATGTAGATTTTGAAGCCAGACATCAAGGGCCAATTAGTCTTACTTATCCTCCTCACCGTGCAAAGCTACAAGTCTTACCCAACACCAGTAGATACATGTAGATTTTGAAGCCAGACATCAAGGGCCAATTAGTCTTACTTATCCTCCTCACCGTGCAAAGCTACAAGTCTTACCCAACACCAGTAGATACATGTAGATTTTGAAGCCAGACATCAAGGGCCAATTAGTCTTACTTATCCTCCTCACCGTGCAAAGCTACAAGTCTTACCCAACACCAGTAGATACATGTAGATTTTGATGCCAGACATCAAGGGCCAATTAGTCTTACTTATCCTCCTCACCGTGCAAAGCTACAAGTCTTACCCAACACCAGTAGATACATGTAGATTTTGAAGCCAGACATCAAGGGCCAATTAGTCTTACTTATCCTCCTCACCGTGCAAAGCTACAAGTCTTACCCAACACCAGTAGATACATGTAGATGTTGAAGCCAGACATCAAAGGCCAATTAGTCTTACTTATCCTCCTCACCATGCAAAGCTACAAGTCTTACCCAACACCAGTAGATACTGTACATGTAGATTTTGAAGCCAGACATCAAGGACCAATTTCACAGAGCTGCTGAGCAAGAAAATTTGCTAAACAGGTTACCAGCAAAAATGTCATGTGAAGTCTTCTTCTCTCTTCGGCTGTCCATCGATTTCGATGATGACAGTGTTTGAGAGATTTAGTTTTGACAGGCTCGCTTGTAGGCCACAAGGCCAGCTTTGGATCGACAGTGTCGTCCACATCGATCACAGATATATATTGACTGGTCTGGCATGCAATGTCTGCGTTCATGAGCCCTTTCATACTCTTTCTGCCTCCTCTCTTCAATAGCTTTGATTGACTTCACAATGCCGCACCATCTTTTTCGGTCCATGGCATCTCTTTCCCAGGTGTTGTTATTCATGGCAGTGTTCTTCATGTGTCGCTTGAGCACATCTTTGAAGCGCAACTTCTGACCACCTTGCTTCCTCTTTCCTTCGCATAGCTCACCATAAAAGACTGCTTTTGGCAGGTGTTTGTCTGTCATGTGAAGTATACGGTTTGTGACTGGTTCCCTGCTATTTTTTTGCTTAGTAAATAAATTTGTTAAGCAGTATTTTCTGTTTAACAGCTCTATGAGATTGGGCCCTGGTACTCCATGTAATCATAGCTATGGTCTGTTACAGTATTCTTGGATCGTAACATCTAATAATCAACTTTGTCTTCATAAATTAATCACAGTATCTGCCTTAGGCCAAAAAAAAACCCAAAAGTCTGCAGTTTCTGATCTCCGCATGCGTCACCTCATCAGACCCATGCATTGACATGTCACCTCAGACCCATGCATTGGCATGTCACCTCAGACCCATGCATTGACATGTCACCTCAGACCCATGCATTGACATGTCACCTCAGACCCATGCATTGACATGTCACCTCAGACCCATGCATTGACATGTCACCTCAGACCCATGCATTGACATGTCACCTCAGACCCATGCATTGACATGTCACCTCAGACCCATGCATTGACATGTCACCTCAGACCCATGCATTGACATGTCACCTCAGACCCATGCATTGACATGTCACCTCAGACCCATGCATTGGCATGTCACCCCCGACCCATGCATTGACATGTCACCTCAGACCCATGCATTGACATGTCACCTCAGACCCATGCATTGACATGTCACCTCAGACCCATGCATTGACATGTCACCTCAGACCCATGCATTGACATGTCACCTCAGACCCATGCATTGACATGTCACCAATGACCCAAGAATTGACTAGTCACCTCACACCCATGCATTGACATGTCATCTCAGACCCATGCATTGACATGTCACCTCAGACCCCTGCTTTGACATGTCTGCCCATACCCATGCATTGACATGTCACCTCAGACCCATGCATTGACATGTCACCTCAGACCCATGCATTGACATGTCACCTCAGACCCATGCATTGACATGTCACCTCAGACCCATGCATTGACATGTCACCTCAGACCCATGCATTGACATGTCACCAGACCCATGCATTGACATGTCACCTCAGACCCATGCATTGACATGTCACCAGACCCATGCATTGACATGTCACCTCAGACCCATGCATTGACATGTCACCTCAGACCCATGCATTGACATGTCACCTCAGACCCATGCATTGACATGTCACCTCAGACCCATGCATTGACATGTCACCTCAGACCCATGCATTGACATGTCACCTCAGACCCATGCATTGACATGTCACCACCGACCCATGCATTGACATGTCACCTCAGACCCATGCATTGACATGTCACCTCAGACCCATGCATTGACATGTCACCTCAGACCCATGCATTGACATGTCACCTCAGACCCATGCATTGACATGTCACCTCAGACCCATGCATTGACATGTCACCAGACCCATGCATTGACATGTCACCTCAGACCCATGCATTGACATGTCACCAGACCCATGCATTGACATGTCACCTCAGACCCATGCATTGACATGTCACCTCAGACCCATGCATTGACATGTCACCAGACCCATGCATTGACATGTCACCTCAGACCCATGCATTGACATGTCACCTCAGACCCATGCATTGACATGTCACCTCAGACCCATGCATTGACATGTCACCTCAGACCCATGCATTGACATGTCACCTCAGACCCATGCATTGACATGTCACCTCAGACCCATGCATTGACATGTCACCTCAGACCCATGCATTGACATGTCACCTCAGACCCATGCATTGACATGTCACCTCAGACCCATGCATTGACATTTTGAATTTTGTTGTTGTTGCTATGAAACGATGTCCAATTGCAGCAAAAATTACTGGATAGAGTGGAATTCTGCCGTGCTGTACTTTAAACGACTTTTTCACATAGGGGTACGAACATTTGCCCGATTTGTGATGCCTCTCTTAGCCACTATACTTTGTATGTAGAAAATTTGGTCCCCGCGTATAAAATGTATCACGTATTTCCCTGTTGGCAAAAAAAACTGATTACCAATAAAAAAAAGGTGCGTCATTGCACCGATTTTGAAGCCGACCGATGACCAGAAACCGGAGACCCTTTTTTTTGGTTTTTTTTTGGCCTTAAGTTTATTTGGGACTTTATAATAACTGTAGAATCATATAGATTGATGAAATTCTTGCGTCGGGTGATAAACAATTGATTTGACTTTTGCCCTCACACCGACGTAATGTATGAAGCACTGTATTCCCAGTGCTTTCTGAGTGTCTGTGAAAAAACTTCACAGGCGACTCGGGCGGAATTCGAACCCACGACCTCCTGCTTACTAAGTGCAGATGTCTGAACCTCTCGACCACCGAGCTTGCCCAATGATGGCTGGCCGGCTAGAATCCTATATAGCAGTGGGTTCTGCGATAATTATAGATTGATAAAATTCTTGCGTCGGGCGATAAACAATTGATTTGATTTTGTAGAATCATACTTCTGACAAATATGTTGAGGAAATTTGCCATTTCAAATTATATATTTTCCTATCAACATGGAAAAGTGCAAATCCTAGATAGAACCTAATTTGCTTCAATGTTATAGATTCAATGTTATAGTGTCCACTTGTGGTCCCCCCCGAGGTTCAATGTTCTAGCGCCCTCTTGTGGTCATGCATAAGATTCAATGTTATAATGCCCTCTTGTGGTTATGCAAAAGGGTCAATGTTAAAGTGCCCTCTTGTGGTCATGCCCGAGATTTATTGTAATGTGAAATACCTACCTCTCGGATGCTTTGGGCTCAGCACTATTCCCTGAGGCACCAGAGCTCAACGAGGGATCCGGGGAGGTGGATTTAGTTGTTGTCCGTCCCTCTGGGGTGGAGGTTGAGGCGGTGGGGCCGCTGACCATCGAGGATGTGGGACTTTGGTAGGGCACAAAATTGAGTCCCGAGAACAGAGGTTTTGACACTGAAGATGAAAAGGGACAGCAACATAGCAGTTTGTTATTATTGCTATATAACTTGCTGGATAAGAAAGCAAGGGGACGCTTGTATGCTTGTACAAAAAGATGGATTATAGCACTGATTCTCAGTATATGAGAGGCACCGACCTATTTGCCTCCCAGCCTCGGTTTGGTTACATTGGATTTGTATGGAAGAAAAACAAGATGTCTGCTACATGATAAAGGTCTATAGAGAGCCGAAGTAAGGATCTCGCTTAAAATAATAACTGAGCCATATTGTTGCATCATAGAACAATAACATGATAAAGGTCTATAGAGAGCCGAAGGATCTCGCTTAAAATAATAAGTGAGCCATATTGTTGCATCATAGAACAATAACATGATAAAGGTCTATAGAGAGCCGAAGTAAGGATCTCGCTTAAAATAATAACTGAGCCATATTGTTGCATCATAGAACAATAACATGATAAAGGTCTATAGAGAGCCGAAGTAAGGATCTCGCTTAAAATAATAACTGAGCCATATTGTTGCATCATAGAACAATAACATGATAAAGGTCTATAGAGAGCCGAAGTAAGGATCTCGCTTAAAATAATAACTGAGCCATATTGTTGCATCATAGAACAATAACATGATAAAGGTCTATAGAGGCAAGTAAGGATCTCGCTTAAAATAATAACTGAGCCATATTGTTGCATCATAGAACAATAACATGATAAAGGTCTATAGAGAGCCGAAGTAAGGATCTCGCTTAAAATAATAACTGAGCCATATTGTTGCATCATAGAACAATAACATGATAAAGGTCTATAGAGAGCCGAAGTAAGGATCTCGCTTAAAATAATAACTGAGCCATATTGTTGCATCATAGAACAATAACATGATAAAGGTCTATAGAGAGCCGAAGTAAGGATCTCGCTTAAAATAATAACTGAGCCATATTGTTGCATCATAGAACAATAACATGATAAACAACAACAGGCCTCTCAGTGCCTAATCTACCAAATATAGGTTTTTTAAATAGGTTTTTATAAGTAAAATATAGGTTATTATAGGTTTACCAAATGCTAAAATATAGGCTTTTATAGGTTATTTCCCGTGATTATGCAGTGTTAAGTAACAAGTCTTTGGTAAATTGCCTACCTTCTGAGTACTTTTTGCAACAAAGTACATTACCCCATACCCTGTCCGGCAGAAAATCTAAGAGCGGTACACATGTTACAGTTTGGCTACTGTTTTGGCTTCATCTCTTTATATTTAGGTAGTAATTTTTCTTCAAAGCCACAAGGATTTTATGAGGAAGTTGAAAATGTGTTGTAGGAGATTAAAAATATAGGTTTTTATAGGTTAATATAGGTTTTTTGGGGGGAAATAAAGGTCCCCATTTTGAAATATAGGTTTTTATAGGTTTTATAGGTTTTTATAGGTTTTTATAGGTTTATAGGTTTTATAGGTTTTTATAGGTTTTATAGGTTTCGCTGGGAGGCCTGCAACAATAACAACCATTGTTATCGTACCTTGCGTCCTATGTAGCCTCTCGGCATGTCTCTGCTGTTTAGGTTTGTAGGGGGCTGCGCCTTGAGCCAAGGCGTCTGATACGTACTGGTCCAAGAATGAGAGAGTCCAATCAAACTATACAAAAATAAAAATCATAAAGCAATATATAATTGGTTTTACCATTTCTTTTTTGGTTTATCGGTTTGGTTTGCTGTAAAGACCATGTGGGTAAACTCAACTATTGCTATTAAAGTGAGATTGTGGTTCTTATAAGAACTGTATTTGTGTTCTCCACACGGTTCTGGTAAGATTCTTATAAGGATCATTGGCTGGCAGAACCCCATGGTTTTCCCTGAACCACGTCCTCACTTAGCGATAGTTGAGAAACGAGTTGCCTGATATTGGTTCTCCCTGAACCAGAATCTCACTTTATAGTGACAGTTTGAGATACAAGTTGCCCGGCATTGTTCTTTCCTCACTTAGCGATAGTTGAGATAAACACATGGTGTTACCGCAAACCGAAATGATATGATAAAGTGATATGCTCACTTGACGCCAAAGTGGCCTTTGTCGAGCCAATGGGTGTATTTTCACCACCAGAGGGGTAAGAAATGCACAGATTGGATAGATCTTTCCATCTACATACATGTACATCACATCCTGTGAAATTACGCATTCCAAATATCGCCCAATCATCTAAAAAAAAAAGAAGCGTTATATATCTCTATGTAGCTACATGAAGGAAAAGTTAAGTGTATCTCACCTGTAATTCGTCGGCAGAATCAGATTTGGTATATATTTCAGTCATCATGTCTATGTTATTGCACAATTGATGTAGCTCATAAGCTCTCTGTAATACAGAGGACAGATTTGACATTATTCTTCATGATACTGTCTTGATGATTCAAGCCAGTAACCAGTCAAATGTCTGTAAATGTATACAAACCAAAATGTAAAAGTTTCAGCTTAGTTCATTGTGTTGTCAACAAGATCATGGTGAAAATGTTTTTTCATATTCATTTTGACAACCCTTAACAATACCAGACAATGCTTTTACCAGTCAAAAACAGTCGACTCATTTTGTCGACACAATCATCAACTTTACACCAATGCAAGCAATTTTTTTTTAAAGATTACCAATAGTGTAATCGCACTGTACATGAGCTGTTGAGGGCACATGTTGTTAGACCACTGTGGTCGAAAGGGCAGCGATAGTGCATTTTTTTTTTTTTCCTATGCTATCATTGTATATTGTTTGTATTCATGTTTTTCTTTGTTTCCGCACCTTGAGCGCCCAGCAGGGTGGATATGTGCGCGCTAAAAATCTTTATTATTATTATTATTATTGTATTTTGCATATTTTGCAGTTGATGTGCGTACGCGCGGAATATCTACGTGCATAAAGTGTACGCACAACGCTCACACGACGCAAAAGTGGCTATCATCAAGACACTGGGTGCAAATTCACCACTAGAGGGACACGATGTGCGCTGATGTGATCTACCTGTCTAATCTCCATCGAGGGACTGTCTTGACACACCTCCATGACCCTCACTACATCTGCACTGACCACACCGCCGCTGGCCACCACTTTGGTCAAGGCCCCCAACACCCATATCTTCAAGTCGTCCTCTAGTCTTCTTTCAAGCTGGGAGCAAAGGATGCCGATGATTTCTGTTGTGGGAGGCGCCGAGTCCAGCTGGGAAAATGCACCGAGAATCTATGGGGCAGACAGTAAATGTTGAACTGTATCCTACCGTGACGATATTGTCCCTTTAACAATCTCTACACTCACAGGTACCCATTTATACTCACAGGTACCCATTTATACTCACAGGTACCCATTTATACTCACAGGTACCCATTTATACTCACAGGTACCCATTTATACTCACAGGTACCCATTTATACTCACAGGTGCCCATTTATACTCACAGGTGCCCATTTATACTCACAGGTAACCATTTATACTCCTGGGTGGAGAGAAGCAATTACGGTGTCTTGCTCAAGGACATAAGCGCCACAGTCACGGTCAGGATTCGAACCCACATTCTGATGACTCAGCCATCAGAACACAAGTTCAATAAATTAAACAAAACTATACGGTCATTGCATCCTATGTACCTGACGACAAGGGATAATTTATAGTCCATTGAACATCACAGCATGATGGAGTTAGCGCTACATAAGACGAAATTATCTTACGGTCAGACAAGAAAATGCTACTTACCCAAAAGCTGATCTTTAAGAGTTCGTTTGAGGTGTCAATCTTACTGACTAGCGACATGTACAACTCAAGGGCATGCTTTCCAATATCACTACCATTCTTTGAATCTGATAAAAAGTGAACAAATCAAAAGAAAAAAACAGACTCATCAAACATCCATGCAACTATCGTGTGCTTTGCAATAATGCTTAACATATACTGTTACTCCCAAGGTATTAGCCAGCAATGCGTCTGGACGCCCTATTTGATTTTTGGACTCCCAGTAAAAATGTAGGACGCCTTTGAAGACGCCCTGTTTAATTTGCCAAGTAAATTTATCCTACAAAAATGTGATGCAATCTGGGAAAACCCGTCGGATTTCGGCGAACTTGTTTTGAAGATAATGGCAAAATAGCCCCCCCAATTTTTGTTGTTGACAATTTGAGTTTTTGTTACCATTTTAATTGTTAATATCTAAATGATCATTCTTGAAAATATTAAATAAAAATTCCATCGTTTTTATATGTAAAAACATGATTACAGATAATTTATGATTACAGATAATTAAAAAGCTGTCTTTGTTTTTCGTTTCCGCCACTGTTTTTTAAGGACAGCGGCAGCTATAACTTCCCGAGAGCATAACTCAAGTTATAGACAACCTAGAATCATGAATAAAACAGTTTTGAAAACAGTTTTGAAAACAGCACAGTGTCCTCGTTAATTTGATGTATGTAACACAAAAATGACAAATTTCACCATCTGAAGGGTTTTCCCAGATCACATCACAAATATTACAAAAGTAACTCCCGAAAGTGTAAAAAAAAATTAAAAATGCACCCTAAAAAATCACAACACTAGACTACTGGCTGCTACTTTATTATGATACCATGTATTACTTTCCGCAATGAATGGTTCAAGTTGGTATTTCTCATTTATAGACGGTCCACATTCATTGATTACTGACAAAGAGATCTCGTATCAGACACAAAGCGTAGTGCTCGACAAATGACTCAGTAAGCCTGCTGTCAATCATTCTGAAATGCAACAAAATCACATCGGGCCAGGATTACATATACTACAAAAGTTGTTTTGTTGCATCTTGTTGCCCTCAGCAAAGAACAAAAGAACCATTGTTTCTAGCTGGTGGATCTTGTCCTACTGAGCAGTCTGCACACTTTGTTGTTGTTGCATTTTGTTGCATTCAGCAGGGTTAATTTATGATAGGTTCAAGCTTGATAGAGTGTAGGACACATACCCTTGGATATGACACTGATGATGTTGTTTACAACCGTACCAGGAACATCTTCGCTGATGAGAAGTACTTGAGTCATGGTGTCTAGATACCACAGGACTGATGACTGGTACGTTTGGAAATTGTTAAAGAAATACAATGCAATGTTTATTTTAATCGTCACAAACTGTAAATAAGAATGCAATGCTTACTTGAAGTCAGAAAAAATGCAAAATAGTGGTTATTGGCCTTACGTTTCGAACCTAGCAGGTTCTTTCTCAAAGGCAGAATGGATGATATGCAGACATGCACACCAACTCTTTTGTTTATGTATGTGTGAATGTCTGTGTATTGTCAATTCTGCCTTTGAGAAAGAACCTAGGTTCGAAACGTAAGGCCAATAACCATTATTTTGCATTTATACTACAGGTCCTTAAGGTTGGTAAGCAGTTTGCGACAGCTAATTCTCTATTTAGGAAATAAAAAAAGGATATGTGTCGGCAAGTTGGATTATTTTTGAGAGCAGATCCCGCCTGGTGAATGTGTCCCTGGTACTCGTCAGGACGGTAATCAGCTTCTCACATATCACTTCTACATTGGAGCTGGTCGTCATGCGGAATAAGAGGTCTAAGGTCTGTAATAGGATGATAAAAAAAAAAAAATTTTAAATAAGTATTAATATACAGGTATCTCAGAATTACATTATTAAATTTAACTTGAGGAAAGGATAATAAATACTCTCAAATAAAATACATTAAAGGGAAGGCAAAACTGATTCAAAAATTACGCTTACTCTCTTTGAATCAAGATATACATTAAACAGCCAACCTGTGAAAGTTTTTAACTCATTACGTTGTATCGTTCACCAGAAAATAGTGAATGATGTATTTTAGTGTTTTATATTCATTCTAACTGGAAATCATTAAATTTGTCTAAAAGATTACAGCACCTCAGACAAAATTATTTCTAGAGAAAGACAACACTATCATCAGCTTTACATGAAAATTTGGGGCAATTCCACGGTTACTCATGTTACATTTTTGAGGTATTGGGCCCACTCTTAACCCTCCTACAATCAGTGCAATTTTTGAAACAACCCATTCAGGCCACTCCAAGCCATTAGCTGTTGCCAGTGGCCTCCTATGGTTACCCTTCTGTGCACTGTCACACCACTGAGATTGCAGGGTAAAGTGGTCTCCCACTGATACATTGCAGGCCATACTAATATGTTCAAACATTTACAGTGGCCTTGGGTGGCGCACAGTTGATTTTGTAAGATTACTTGGGAAGGACAGCAGGCTTGTACATGTATGTACTGAAGGTTGCTCAAGAGCAGAATTTTGTGGATCGGAGTGGCCTCCATGTGTAGGAGGGTTAATGCCACAATTTGTTTATTTACATATTTCACTAATCTGTTTCTACATAGTAGTTGCATTATATCCAGACCTTAACTCAGCACAAAAAATAATTTCAGAAGTTTGAAATATGTATGCTATATAAGAGAAAAAAATGCTGGTTACTAAGGTTACATTCTCTTATAGTGTACATATATCAAATTTCTGAAATTTCTTTATTTTGTGCCGAGTATAAGGTCTTGGTATAATGCAACTACTGTGAAAAAACCGATGAGTGAAATATATATTATGGCATTATGACTGGGCCCAAAACCTCAAAAATGGAATGTGAGTTATAACCATGGAAATGGAATTGCCCATTGGGTCATTTTTGAATTACCAATTCTATTATGTTACCTTTACACCCTGAACTGAATTGATAGCAGGTCCCATCTTAATTTCAATCGGACTCTTAACCCGCATACTCTTATGTTTATTTTGCCAGCGAGTTGACAGACCCGCCAAAACCCTTCGTCTGTCAGTTTTTGAAAGGTGGAATAACTGTGTAGAACATATTACTATACTCCTCAAAAAAAGAAACGCAACACCTTCTTTTTTCCTTGTTTTTAGAAAATATCCATAACATTTTTATTTGTCCCTTAGTTCATAGTCTTAATAACGTGTATGACCCCCTCTAGCGTCTATGCATGCATGGATTCGACTTCACATTGAGCGCACCAGCCTCCGAATACATTCCTGCAGCATCCGTCGCCATTGTTCCATTAGCGCATCAGTTAACCGGTCCACAGTGACGGGCTGTACTTGTTGTTCATGAAGGCATCTACCGAGTTCATCCCACACATGTTCAATGGGTGACATGTCCGGACTAAATGCAGGCCATGGTAGAGTGTCAATTTCCTCCTGCTGAAGCCACTCCCGAATCACCCTAGCAACGTGAGGTTGGGCATTGTCCTGTTGGAACAAACGCAAATTCTCATGTTCCTGCATGTACAGCGCGACCACTGGGATGAGGATCTCATCTCTGTATCGTTGGGCATTGAGGGGACCGTCGACCACCACTAGGTCTGTACGTCCATGGAATGAGATTCCCGCCCACACCATGACGCTTGGCCCACCGTACGTACCTGTCACGTTCTACCACACATGCGTTGCTGTATCGTTCAACAGGTCGGCGATAGACTCGAGCTCTACCATCGTTATGTGAAAGGCAGAACCTAGACTCATCAGAGAATAGAACCTCGTTCCACATTCGTTGGGTCCAATTCCGATGGTGATTGGCCCACTGCAGTCGTGCCACTCGCCGGGCATTTGTCAGCTGCGGTCCCCTGTACGGTCGTCAGCACCTGAGGTTGTCAGCACGAAGACGGTTTCGAATGGTTTGGTCACTCACTTGATTGTTATGGATGCCAGGAGTTTCTCTTACCGTTTGGCGAGCAGTTCGGAACCGATTACGTAAGTGCTGCAGCCGAATATGGCGGTCCTGGTTTTCATCCGTTACACGTGGGCGACCACTCCTACGACGGTCAGATCTGCTTCCGGTGGTTCGATAGCATTGTTGGAGTCGAACAATGTGGATGCATTCACAATGAGCTCCCTAGCAACGGCTCGGGCTGCCATACCTGCATCGAGCATCCCAATCGCACGCCCTCTGTCTGTAACAGAGAGCCGTGGCATCCTGCTGTGAACGTACAGTGCAAAACAAAGTCAGGTTTTGGGTACGTGGGTAGACTGACTACCTGCATGTGCAAACAAATCCCAGACTTTATCATTACGTAAGACTTTATTCACAGTTCCGTCAAAATCAGGAAACCGCCCAATGTCGGAAATCAGTGATGGGTATCGAGCGCTGAAAAGGCCTATGAGAAGGCTTGTGACGTAGTTAAATAAATCATCAATACTGGAACATTATGAACTGGCTACCAAACAACTTAAAGGAAAAATTCAAGTGTTGCGTTTCTTTTTTTGACTAGTATATGTAAAGTGTTGATACATTCCCACACAAAACCACTTCACAGACTGTCAATTATTGTTTTACCTTTCAAAGGGTTTTGAAAGATCAAACTATGAAAGGGTTAATGACTGAAAAAAAAATTTCTGAAAGAATGCCATGTTCATTTAGAATTCCTTGAAAAGCCACGAAAAAAAACACAGGTATTGAACTTGTATTCCCTGAATGGTGTAATGACCTTTAATCGGATGGTGTCATCAGCATCATCCAAGCAGTCAATGACGGTTAGTTGATGTTCCTCGGCACAGCTTGGAAATACCTTTAATATTGCACTCAAAGCACAAATACCTGCAGGAAAATTAAACAAGGACGAAACATCAAATCTCATTGACAGGAATGTTTTTTTTACAATTTCATCTCAAATTTACCAATAGTGCAGCAAGAATTTAAAGTTTCAGTACATAATGAATGTATGGGCGGGTGGTTCTTGTATTTGTTTTTAATTTATTTCTTATTTATCCTGAGTAACCTGATCAGTGATTATAACTGGTCACCCTCGGGGCACAGCTTTGGATTTGAAGAAGACAGAGAGTGTTAAGAAGACAGGGAGAATATTAAGAAGACAGGGAGGATATTAAGAAGACAGTGAGAATATTAAGAAGACATGGAGAATATTAAGAAGACAGGGAAAATATTAAGAAGACAGGGAGGATATTAACAAGACAGGGAGAATATTAAGAAGACAGGGAGGATATTAAGAAGACAGGGAGGATATTAAGAAGACAGGGAGGATATTAAGAAGACAGGGAGGATATTAAGAAGACAGGGAGGATATTAAGAAGACAAGGAGGATATTAAGAAGACAGGGAAGATATTAAGAAGTGTGAGGAAAAACCTAGAGAATTATTATTCTTTGAAAAACCCACACGATCGAGACTGAAAAGTCGAGACTGAAAACCCAGTCCACATCTCCTCTCGGGTCTGAGTAGGATTCGAACCTGGGTCCACAGATGTAAAAGGTGTGGAAAGATTGACGACAGTGTCTTACCCATGTATTTTAGGTTATAATTGAATGATATGAGGAATTTGCTGATGCACTGGGCAGCCTTGATTAGAAGCGATTCCTTAGGATGGATACTAGCAACTGTGACGAGACACTCATATTGTACAGCTGTGAAAATAGCATAGATATAAAGAACAGGAATTAAAGAAACTCAGTCAGTAGACTGCTTTAGTGAACATCATAGAGTACACACAACATGTTCATTAGAGCGGTTGTTCATTAAAGTGATTCATGGCTGCAATGCTGATACGTAAACTGGGAGCCAAGGGTCATGTTGGGTATAACCAAATGTTCGTCATAGTGGTGTTCATTAAAGTGATTAATGGCTGCAATGCTGATATGTAAACTAGGAGCCAAGGGTCATGTTGAGTATAACCAAATGTTCCTCATAGCGGTGTTCATTATAGTGATTCATGGCTGCAATGCTGATACATAAACTAGGAGCCAAGGGTCATGTTGGGTATAACCAAATGTTCATTATAGCGGTGTTCATTATAGTGATTCATGGCTGCAATGCTGATACATAAAGTAGGAGCCAAGGGTCATGTTCGGTATAACCAAATGTTCATTATAGTGGTGTTCATTACAGTGATTAATGGCTGCAATGCTGATATGTAAACTAGGAGCCAAGGGTCATGTTGAGTATAACCAAATGTTCCTCATAGCGGTGTTCATTATAGTGATTCATGGCTGCAATGCTGATACATAAACTAGGAGCCAAGGGTCATGTTGGGTATAACCAAATGTTCCTCATAGCGGTGTTCATTATTGTGATACATGGCTGCAATGCTGATACATAAAGTAGGAGCCAAGGGTCATGTTCGGTATAACCAAATGTTCATTATAGTGGTGTTCATTACAGTGATTCATGGCTGCAATGTTGATAAATAAACTAGGAGCCAAGGGTCATGTTCGGTATAACCAAATGTTCGTCATAGTGGTCTTCATTAAAGTGATTCATGGCTGCAATGCTGATGGATTGTTTGAAGTATGTTTGCAAACCTACATACGATTGATAAACTATGTTGGTAAAATTTGAACCAAAACTGCAAATATAAAATTCATCAATCTTGACCTTAATTCATCAAGATCGTTGAGAATCCAATAGGAATTGACTGAATTCAGAGGCAACGTACAAACGAGGCAAGTACAAACACAACAGATTAAAGGGACGGGTATCTTCACGATCAGAGCAGACATTCAACAGGGCATGGAATCGGTGTCCTAGTTTAAGATGAACACAGTGACTAAAAAATTACTGTGTCATTTATGCAGCAGCAGCGGTTACATGGCCTTATCATGTGGGGGTATTATACTACTCAAAACAATTTAGGGAACAGCGGAATAATCTCAGTTAAAGCAAGATCATTTATTTCAGATAAACACAATGTTTTACAGAATTCATGAGAAACAACTGCACAATGAAACAGATGATAAGGGATGCATGTTGTGATTACACATTTCATGACATGACTACTGAAAGAGAGAGGGGGTTGCAAATGAAAATCCCGGTTCATGGAACATTTCAAACCTATTTGATGTTAAAAATCCGGTGTTCCCTAAATTGTTTTGAGTAGTATATTTTCAGTCACTGAGTTAATCTAAAACTAGCAATCCGATTCCATGCCCTGTTGATCGTGAAGATACTGTCCCATAAAAGCAGAATAGTGTTCTACTGCAGTACTTACCATAGGCAATGTTATGACTGAGGGTTGATAACTGCTGTATAATATCTTCAAGAAGATCATACATTAAACTGCTAAAGCTAAGAAAAAGAAACAATTAACATTTTACGAATGACCTTTCTTAATAGAATGCATGAATTTTCCAATCTTTGAGAGATTTTAATAATCATTGCACCACAGAATTTAGAATGTGCAACTCAATTTTGAAAAAAAAATTCCGACTTGACTCTCATTTTGTGGGAGCAGGTTGCATATAATGTAATTTGACCCTTTACTGAGGAGGATTGTCACTGTATATTCGGTGCTTTCGATTGTTTGCAGAGAAACTTCAGAACAAAATAATAATATATTATCTTTAGGTTTGAGAATAATGACACAAAAACATGCTGTTTTTTGTTCTCATTTAAACCATGATTTAATCACCATGTGTGCTGTGAGTGTTATAATCCTTGTTCTTACAAATCCCTGGAAATGTTTTATAATTTTTTTCCAGAATATAAATTAACAATCAATATCGCATTTCTACCAACAGATTGTGGATAATCTTGTAGTTTTTATAAAATGTCCAATCTAACACAAATAAAAAGTAAATGTTTACACCATCAATTCTCAGCAAATGATTAACACAAGTTCAAAAGTGTTATACTTTTGCGAAAATTATTCATCAAATCTAAAGTTTTGAAGTCATATTTCACTTTGAGAGGGATTTGAACCCAGGTCACAGCTAATAAGTGCCAAGACAGTAACCACAGCAACTAAGTATCCTGAATGACAAGATTTGATCTTGATAAACACTTACTGCTCATCTCCAGCACCCAGTCTGGCAAGCATCCTTAGGATTTTGATCTGCATCCAGGGAGCGGGGACGCCGTGGTACTCGTTATCGGATGAAAGCTTACGCTGGAACACCTGTCTCAGAATGGTCACAAGGGGGCGTACCAGATGTTTATGTGCGGCGGGGTTTTCCTTAAAGGCAAAGAAACAAAATTACAAGTAAATTCAGAATTTCCAACTGAAGTTTTACACTATTTTTTTTAAATTGAATTTGTTGGAGAAGTACTTTACCATGGAGGAAAGGTTTTATGATAAACTGGCAAAGTATGACTTTTGTTTATGCCTAAAGTGGATACTATAAAAGCCGGTTTATTCTTCACACGAATGCAAAAGCAGAGCAAATTTCATGACGTCAACAATGGTAAAATAGGGTGATTTCATTGGTAATGTCACAGTAATTCACTTCAATTTCACATTCGCGTGAAGTATGAACCAGGTTTTAAGGCAACATAACCCTGGAAAATTTGACCGACATAGTGGTCGATAGCAACAATTGTCAGGTAAAGTCTATCAATTATTGATCAATCCGTGCTGTTGACAAGAGGATGGGTGTATCAGGAAATTATGCCATGCAGCCATTTTGCAGCCATTTTGTAGCCATTTTGCAGCCATTTTCTATGTGCAATGAAGAGTTCACCACACAGAGAAGAAAACAGCGCCCTCAAGAGGTCGGATACAATAAGCCAATTACCTTGATCAGGTCACTGTGGATGTGCAGGGCAGCACTCATTACCGTTACGTCTCTATCACACACTGACTCCTTGAAAAGCTCATCTGGGTTCTGTACCATGTGTGGGGCTTTGAAGTATAAGATGCGTAGAGCTAAAACTGCCTTCTTCCTCACCAGAGCCCTGTCAAAGGTCAAAGATCAAAGATCAATGATACTTTATCTTTAAGATGCCCACAGCACACTAGCAAATGAGCAGTATACTCCATAGGTAGCTGAAATTATTTCAAGAATTTTTACAGGCCTGATGAGCAGGGATATATTCCATACAAAAAATAAAATATATATTTGTGTTATTATTACCTTTGAAGCACAGTAAACTTTTGGGAATAATGTAACTGTTTTATGTTCAAACACTGATCCAGGTAAAACTTAAAACACAACCCCCACAGAAAAACCTTGTTGTAAAGACACTGAAAGTAATTCACATGATTTCATTGAACGGCTTCTCACTTTGGATGTCTGAGTTTGTCTTCAACCAATGGCAGGACAGCGGGGACCATCTCTGAACCAATCAGCTTACAGACGGCGCTGAGCGCCATGCAATTGTGCAGCATGTTGGTGCTGCTCAGGTCCCGCTGGATGGTATTGACGAGGAGGAGTATCAGCTCGTGATTTTCGTGAAGAAACAGCGAGATGGCGAGGTAGCCTAGCACAGGATAAACGAATCACACTAATTAAAAGCATTTTTTAAAGATGGTAATGCCTGCTGCCAGTGTTCCTATCTCCTTTTTCCATTGTCCTAGGCTCAGGATAGGACAAGTCCTGCACACTGTTAGCGAGGGGCTCTGCTCTGCTCTGCTTAACAGTTACTTACATGTACCCATTCACAAGGAATGGTACTCAACTGAAGGAAAGGGAAGTAAGGCTGAGTTGACCCCCCCCCCCCATGGGGATTCAAACTCAGGTTATGTGATATCGAGTCAAGTGCTCAACCAACTAAGGTATTCCCAGCTCTTATGTTTACTTTTTCTTACAAATGAAACAAATTTATAATCAACTTGTTGCAAATTTGGCCAATTAAGTACTTTAGTCTGACATTAAAGGTCATCTCTATGTATACCGGGCCTACATTGCTTACCCACTCGTTTAGTGGTCAGTGACCCCTGCTGGGCAAGCTTAATGGCATGGATGTAGCTGAACGACGCACTGTGGCCCAGTAACTCACAATACATGATCCGCACTAGGTACTCTTTGATTTTGGCCTAAAAACAAGACAAAAGTAGGAATTAAATAGAGAAAATCCCACATAGGGAAGGGCAATGAAAAGACGGTGCTTCATAACGTTTTTAAATTAACCCCAAAAATACATCTTTATTATAGATATTTTGATGCTTTCAAACATATACTTAAATCTCACCTATATTAATACATCAGGCCTGGCATTTCTTTCTTGTAGGGGCACTGAGTGAAGGGCACTTCCATTAGAATATCAGATTGTCTATGTGAACTTTTTCTAAGAGGCACTAAGGCCAAGACCAGGGCAATGGAGGCCATGGCCACTATGGACTTTGTGAAATTCAAGGCAAGACACACTTGGACAACTGATGGATGTTGTTGCATTGAGTAGGGTGTCTTGCCAGTTATTGAAGGGGATTAGGGCAGCTTCACACTTGGACAACTGATGGATGTTGATGTATTGAGCTGGGTGTCTAGCCAGTTATTGAAGGGGGTCAGGGCAGCTATACACTTGGACAACTGATGGATGCTGTTGCATTGAGCAGGGTGTCTAGCCAGTTATTAAAGGGGATTAGGGCAGCTTCACACTTGGACAACTGATGGTTCTTGATGTATTGAGCAGGGTGTCTAGCCAGTTATTCAAGGGGGTTAGGGCAGCTTCACACTTGGACAACTGATGATTGTTGATGTATTGAGCAGGGTGTCTAGCCAGCAGGGTGTCTTGCCAGTTATTGAAGGGGATTAGGGCAGCTTCACACTTGGACAACTGATGGATGTTGATGTATTGTATTGATGGTGTCTAGCCAGTTATTGAAGGGGGTCAGGGCAGCTACACACTTGGACAACTGATGGATGCTGTTGCATTGAGCAGGGTGTCTAGCCAGTTATTGAAGGGGATTAGGGCAGCTTCACACTTGGACAACTGATGGATGTTGATGTATTGAGCAGGGTGTCTAGCCAGTTATTGAAGGGGGTCAGGGCAGCTACACACTTGGACAACTGATGGATGCTGTTGCATTGAGCAGGGTGTCTAGCCAGTTATTGAAGGGGGTTAGGGCAGCTTCACACTTGGACAACTGATGGTTGTTGATGTATTGAGCAGGGTGTCTAGCCAGTTACTGAAGGGGGTCAGGGCAGCTACACACTTGGACAACTGATGGATGCTGTTGCATTGAGCAGGGTGTCTAGCCAGTTATTGAAGGGGATTAGGGCAGCTTCACACTTGGACAACTGATGGATGTTGATGTATTGAGCAGGGTGTCTAGCCAGTTATTGAAGGGGGTCAGGGCAGCTACACACTTGGACAACTGATGGATGCTGTTGCATTGAGCAGGGTGTCTAGCCAGTTATTAAAGGGGATTAGGGCAGCTTCACACTTGGACAACTGATGGTTCTTGATGTATTGAGCAGGGTGTCTAGCCAGTTATTCAAGGGGGTTAGGGTAGCTTCACACTTGGACAACTGATGATTGTTGATGTATTGAGCAGGGTGTCTAGCCAGCAGGGTGTCTTGCCAGTTATTGAAGGGGATTAGGGCAGCTTCACACTTGGACAACTGATGGATGTTGATGTATTGAGCAGGGTGTCTAGCCAGTTATTGAAGGGGGTCAGGGCAGCTACACACTTGGACAACTGATGGATGCTGTTGCATTGAGCAGGGTGTCTAGCCAGTTATTGAAGGGGATTAGGGCAGCTTCACACTTGGACAACTGATGGATGTTGATGTATTGAGCCAGTTATTGAAGGGGGTCAGGGCAGCTACACACTTGGACAACTGATGGATGCTGTTGCATTGAGCAGGGTGTCTAGCCAGTTATTGAAGGGGGTTAGGGCAGCTTCACACTTGGACAACTGATGGTTGTTGATGTATTGAGCAGGGTGTCTAGCCAGTTATTGAAGGGGGTCAGGGCAGCTACACACTTGGACAACTGATGGATGCTGTTGCATTAAGCAGGGTGTCTAGCCAGTTATTGAAGGGGATTAGGGCAGCTTCACACTTGGACAACTGATGGTTCTTGATGTATTGAGCAGGGTGTCTAGCCAGTTATTCAAGGGGGTTAGGGCAGCTTCACACTTGGACAACTGATGATTGTTGATGTATTGAGCAGGGTGTCTAGCCAGTTATTCAACGGGGTTAGGGCAGCTTCACACTTGGACAACTGACGGATGTTGATGCACTGATCTGAGCAGGGTGTCTAGCCAGTTATTGAAAGGGGTTAGGGCAGCTTTACACATGGACAACTGATGGATGTTGTTGCATTGAGCAAGGTGTCTAGCCAGTTACTGAAGGGGGTTAGGGTTAACAAGAAGATGATGCATGCCATATATTCATTTTCCAGTCACACAGCTTACCACACTTGTATCTGGTTGTTGGAGTTTCAGCTTCAGAAGTTCCAGCTCCTTCTGGATAGCCTTTTCTTCTTCCTGGATGCAAGTTGTTAAAACAATTTTCATTCAATAACACACGCAAGAAGCTTTTTATTTATGTTTATTTTTTTATATTTACATTTTTTGTTTACACAAATACTACGGCTTCATTTAAATGTGTTATTATTATTACAGAAGTTGCTGATTAGGCTTACCCATTTTTCAGTTTTTCTGTCGTTATTTTGATTAAATGGGTCATTTTAAATGTCCATTTATTACTGATCTCCCATGCCCCATGGATCCCATTACAAACATCAAAACGAGGGCTGTGCGTTTTCGGATATTTTTGGAACTGGATACCCGAAATCAGGAAACTTCGGATACCCGGATACCCGTTTTCATTTTTGTTGAAAACATGCCTCCGGTGGTGTACAAATACATGTACTGTAAATGGTAACAAAATTGACCTTTATAATACAGAGGATACCATACTTAAATCGATCTTTTCTTTACTGTGTCGTTTTATTAAAACAATAGGTAAATATTCCCTCCTGTGCTGCTGGTTTGATAAGTTGTTTAAAGCAGCCTCTAGTCTGCCAGGCCCTTTGCAGCATTAACGATTCGATACAATGTATCACAAACAGTTGGAGAAAACTGTATGGAAAATGTCCATAAAATACTACAAAGGCTTTATTGGAGAGTAATCTCTTGAATTTAAAGATAATTGTCTGTAAAAGTGTAAACATTACATTGTTCAAGAGTGACAGATTTCTGTTCACTCCGCTCAAATGTTAAGTCCGAATTTTAAAAAGTCATTTACGGGTAATTGGAACCGAAAAATGGAACCGGGTAATGACAGTTTTGGTCGGGTATCCGGATACCCAGATACCCGGCACAGCCCTAATCAAAACCCAGTACAAATGAAATAATCAACATGATCAATTACAAAATTTTACTTAATTGCCAATTAAATGGGCAAGTAGGCCTACAACTAGCTGTGGTGTCCGTAGCCTTACTACCATCCATTGACCCTCCTACTTTTGGTACCTTTTTCATACAAGTTGATCCACCATTTGAAACCATTCGCTTATTGTGGTTTTGAATGGTGAAATAACTGTGTACAGTATTGATTCCCCCAAATGGTTTTGAATGGTAGGTCAGCTAATACAAAACCTTGTTTGGATCTTTCCAAATGGTAGTACAGCTAATACAAAACCTTGTTTGGATACTTCTAAGTGGTGAATCAATGGACCCTCTATGCATTTGAATGGATTTGAATGGTAGTATAAAAGCTTGCTACCAATACTGTTCAAATGGTATCACCATGTGTGTACAAAACCAATGGGCATTTTGGTAAGTGGAAATTTTGAATGGTTTCAAATGGTCAAACACTAGGAGGGTTAATGACAGAAGTTGTAAAAATCAGGTAGTAGGGCTGCGGTCACCATTGCCCCACCAGTATGGCACGGACCTCAATCTTTAGTCACACGTTGGTTCCATTGCCGCTAACACAGTTGGGATTTTGTAAATTTAAATTGAAGATATTTGCAACTATTTTGACACACTAGATACGTTCCTTACATGTTGAACTATCCCAGCGCCCCCCCAAAAATGGTGATTTTACTTTCATTTATATTTTGTGAAATATCAGCCAGAAAATATTACACAATGATCGGCAGTTTGCAGATTTCAACGAGGGCGGCCATCTTGAATTTATGAAGAGAGGTCAACGGAAAAACAACTTGCGTGCGCAACAATTTTTACGACGGCTGTTATT
Source organism: Zoroaster sp. YZ-2022 (assembly GCA_029582265.1). NCBI lineage: Eukaryota > Metazoa > Echinodermata > Asteroidea > Forcipulatida > Zoroasteridae > Zoroaster > Zoroaster sp. YZ-2022. Next base: position 11,373,219 of record CM055827.1, on the reverse strand, counting down.
GTTAATCTGATAAAACTGCTCGATGCTAGTCTCTTACGACGACATCACGTGGTCGTATAGCACTAATAAAATACAGCAAGTGTGTGCACACATAAAACAGCGTTCGTAAAATTGTTGCATGTGCGCGCAAGTTGTTTTTCCATTGACCTCTCTTCATAAATTCAAGATGGCCACCCTCGTTGCAAACAGCTGATCGTCGTGTAGGCCTAATATTTTCGGGCTGATATTTCACGAAATATAAATGTAAGTAAAATCAACATTTTTGGGGCGCTGGGATAGTTCAACATGTAAGGAACGTATTAGTGTGTCAAAATAGTTGCAAATATTGTCAATTTGAGTGCTAGGAATTTACAAAATCCCGACTGTTAGCGGCAATGGAACCAACGTGTGGCTAAGGAGGTCCGTGCCACACTGGTGGGGCAACGGTCACCACAGCTCGCCTTCAACAACTTACAACCATCACAATGGAAGAACATGAAGAATCACAACATTCTCTCACAATTCCTTTCACAAGATTTGCATATTTTTATACTGAGTGATAGTTACTCAAGTTAGCCTTAGCTGCCTTAATAATTAATAATAATGTCAGTCTCGCAGTCCTACATTAATTTTACTTAACTTACAGTTTTTGAACGGGCTTTTCTGATGTTCCGAATCAGATTGTGAAAGCCGGGAGAAACATCTAGATTCCTGGAGCCGATGCTGTTCATGATGAACCCTGAAACTGATGAAAAAGTCTTCTCCATCACTTCTGACATATTTTTGCAGCCTTCTTTAATAAATTATAGTCACCGATAAACAGTCGTCCATTTCTCTGCAAAGTTGTTTTGGTTTGATATGCAATTTTTAACCTTGCAGAGACCCGACTAAAGATAATAATATGAGATACACTCAGAAAATGGTCTGGATATTGGACTTCAACTTATTGAACACAAGTTTCATTACCGATCATTTAAAAACCATGCAGTTCCAAGAGTTTCTTATAACGTCACTGTCTCAGCTCAGCGGACGCATATATATGCAGCTAACTTAGTGACCTCCCTGTACTAGATGGATTTTCATTAGATGTTTACAAAAATGTTCATGATTTTGTTTTATACTGTGTGGTGATGAGAAAACAGCAATTATTTTTGTCTGTGTTTCATTTAGAGTTAGAAGCGTCTCACTCATGAATTGATGCAGCAGATGGTAACCAGAAGTTGTTCCAATATGAGATCAGTAAATTTGTAAGTCCAGCTCGTTCTCTACACTGAAACATGTTGAATTTATAAGCATTAATATTATTAGGCTAGCCAGCCTAAAATCTAAACATGCTTCAATCGTTTTTATTTTCGGCATGTGCATTCTTTGTGGTTTCCATATGAAATAAATTTTTGTTTCCTCAAAATCGGATAAACCGTTACGGAGTTATGATTTTTTTAAGATTAAAATATTGTGCCCTTTTTCATTTATTGCCCGTGTATTGTAGCTATGGGGCTAATGGCACATCAATTTTGTTTGGAAGATCCACCGTTGTCTGACTTGGACCGGGAGTCGCCGCCATCTTATGTGTCATGAAACGCATGCAACCAAAACCAAGTGTACAAAATCTGCTTTCGGTCTTTGGCCTGAGCACTTAAACTTCGAAATCTTTTTTTATTTCACAAATATATGAATCAACCTTGGATTTTAATTAAGAATATTGAGGGTTTATCTTTTTTGGGGGACCGAAAATCAAACTCAAAGTTTTTGAGATCAAGTTTGAGGCTCAGAAACCACGCGATTTCCGATCGGCCGCGCTGGAGACTGTTTATTATTCATTTATGCAGACAGCATATGCAAATTATGACGTATACATCAGCAGGACGAATCGCGAAAGCGCATTCTTGGGCAGCCCCCTCTGTGCAATTCTCACCACACGATCGTTTTTATGAATGGGAATTTACGTGCGCATTGTCCGCGGATCCGCTGTGTGTCAGAAGCACTGTGCGGCATAAATGGCCTGCCTAATATTATTAATAATAATATTGAGTTGTTGTGATTGTGAACTTGTGATACTTAGGCCAAGAGAATGAAAGTCATAGATTTGCGTCCGGGACATTTCGAAAACACATGAGGCTTTTTTTCATTATTCATTATTCATTATTTCCATTGATCATTAATAGCAGTGCAATCACAAGATGTTTCTTCTAATTTGACGTGTCGCCGTACGTATGGTTACCTGTGTACATACGTGCATCATTATACGTGCGGGCCGCACACACAGGCATAATGATAAGATACAATGGCTCAACAGCGAACGTGTTGTGCATGTGAAGGCGGTACAGTTGCAGGTGCGGATTGGACAAAGTTTACCATGCAGTTTTAGTGCGATGCGACCTTTTTTGTGAACAACGTACGCGGGACTAAGACAGTGTAAGACTAAGAGAACATGTGCTTATGATTAAAGCACACATACTACTAGTAATACTGGTGGAAATTTGGTAAAAACTTCGTTTTACTGATGTGGATGATTTGGAACTAAATTTGTTTGGTGGAAATACCTTTTTTGTGCAAATAATGATTTTTTTGGCAAATAATGAAAAATTTAGGCGGTAGCTTTCGGGACATGCGGGCGGTGGACGCAAATCTATGACTTTCATTCTCATGGCCTTAGTGATAGCTATAAGTATAACACCCTAATTTAATTTTTTCCCCCAAATTTGTCAAGTTATGCATCAAATTGAAGCACTAGCTGAGAGAAGATCAATGGTGCAATTTGTTTTTGAATATCTCTTTCGGTTCTTGAGATATGATCTTTTAAAATGTGTAAAATCGCTAATTTGACCATCAAAGCATTTGTGGTACCTCATTTCACAAAAATTACACAAAAATGCTAAGTTATATATCAAACTTAAGCTATTAATGTGAGGAATTCAATGGTGTTTTTTTGTTTTCTAATACTTAATAGATCATTTAGTTCTTGACTTGAGATATTGGCTGTTGAACTTGGAAAAGTTGTGAGATTTATACAATAGGCCCCTAAATTAGAAATTAACAAGTGTGACTTGTAAATGTGACGTTTAGAATATTAAACAAAAATTAAAAAAATAATATTAAAGTGTTAATTCCAATCATTTATAGGCCCAGTTAAATGAAAAATATTTTTTAAAAAGGTTGCACTTCATTGTTAAATATTAACCATGCAATGCATCAATCACTTTAATATTCCTCCAAGTCCAAGACCATATATGCGTACATATACCTGCCATCATCGCGTAACAATTGGCCATGTTGATATGACCCCAGAAATACCCTTTTCACGAGAGTTCGCGATAATTTTCACACACAGTTTGTGTTTATATTGCTCTAAAACAGTCCAGATAATGTTAAAATCCACGTTGACAAAATGTGTCTGTTGATTTAATATACACTTTTTATTTCAAAATCTTACATTTTTTTTACTAAAAATGCCGGAAAGTTAACAATTTTTTACCTGTCAAATACTTTTCCTCCATTAAAAATGGATTGGTATTATCAAAGTGATCATGTTTCATGCACTGACCCTTCAACTTTTATCGAAATATCGAAGAATCTCACAAAAATACGAATTTTCAACGAGACCTCAAAACCGGATCCATGTCCAGTGTCAAAAGTCAGTTCAAACCGGCAATCTGTCGGAGTCGCAACCAAAAAGTCATCCTCAAAACCACGCATATTTCTGGACAAATATGTCACCAATAATCTTGTGGATGGTCTTAAATTAAAGAGTAGGTATTATACTACATTATCTGTGACTCTTGTGGGAAGTTTTGAGACTGTTTAGCTTCTACGGATTCCAGAATTTTTTTTTTTTTTACGTGGCGGCACATAGGCAAATGTGTTAACTCGCATTTGGGTGTTATAGCTACTTGTGAGGTGGGTGTTGTCCTCGGCATTTAGAAATAAACAATTATTCATGGGGACAATGTTTAATTTTCTAATTTAATGCTACTTGATTTTAGGGGTTCTTATGTTTAGGTGGCGCAATCCACATATTGTGCCCCAGCCAGATATGAAAAGTAGTCAACCCAAGGTATAGGAGAGTTTTAGGGGATTGATGAACTGTTAATGAAATTTTTTCTCCTCCCCCACAAAAAAAGAAAACAAAAATGTAGAGTTTTACTACCACTACAAGTTTTGCTATACGAGTCTTAGTCCGAGATCGACTGTAAATATGTGATATATATTTATTTATTTATTTATTTATTCTTACTTGTTTTGCAGATGATATGAAATTGATTGACAGTGTACTTCACCGTGATTGTACCACAATTTAACAGCTTAGTTTGAACACCAGCAACTCCAACATGGACGCAGCTCTTCTCAGAGAGAGAGAGGCTTTCCGTAAGCGTGCCCTGGCACAGCCTGTCGTAGAGAAGAGACAGAAGCCATCCAGTTCCTCACAGCAAGCCAAAAGGAAGAAGATTGCTGACTCGAGACCACAGGGTAACCTTTGCATAGTTTGATCTTTCAAAATCTTTTAAGTAATTCACCAATATAATCTTTTACAGTTTAACATTCAGACATAAGCCTGAATCTTCTTTGGTTCCACATCAAGTTTTAGTTTTAGAACCAGGGTGTTCCTTAACATCCGTGATCTTGAAAGTCTCTTAATTTTCCTTCTTTCCAGGTCGTAGTCATGGTTCTACCTCAAGTTCTGGAGGATTCAACTACCGGATGATGCAGGGTAGCTCAAAGTATAAATTTGGAGTATTGGCTAAGATTGTAGACCACATGAAGGTAAGGTCACAGAGGACCACATATTAGACAGGCCCAAAGTGTGTGTTTCTAGTGATTTGTATTTGTAAAAAGTCTCTAGTTTCTGGTCATAGGTCAGCTTCAAAATCGGTACAGTGACGCATTAAAACAAAAAATTATGATTTTTTTTGGTAATCTTTTTTTTTTGCCAACCAGTGAAATACGTGATACAAGTACAGGCGGTTATTGATTTTGCTTGATTTTGGTGGATTCAGTACTCCACAGTATAGCCCAGTGAATAGAGCATGATGCCATGTGTACGAAATCCATCAAACTCCACGGCTGCTTTTTGTTGGATAGCCAAGCCACGGATGCTTTGCATTTGCCACTGTACCAATTCCATCAAAGTCCAACAATTTAGGTGACTTTTCACTGCATGTCAATTGATTTTGGTGAATTTGGGAGGGTTTCTAGTGAAAATGTCTAGGGGTTAGGGTTAAGATAACTTTTTATAATAATAATAATAATAATAATAACTGTATGAATGTTTTTGTCTTCTTCATGTGCAGCAACGCCATCAACAGGGAGACACGTTTCCCCTCAGTATTGAAGAAATACTGGATGAGACAAATCAACTCAATGTGGGTCCTAAACAGAAGATGTGGCTCATTAATGAGGTAAGCATGCACAACAACCAACCAGTGATGGTGTCATTTCCATGTTTCATGGAGATGTCACTCAGGGAGCAATTTCGTTCAAAGATTGTACATGGCAAAAACATTTTGACTGAAATATTTGTGTATGTAAAGCAAATTTTTAATAGAAAATCTTGAATTTAGTGTAGCATTTTGTTACACATGTGAAATCTGTAACTGGATGTTTTTTAGCTCACAAAATAGTTGAAAAATTTGACTAAAATGATAGCACTTCAAACTTTTTATCATCATCAACTTTATATCAACTATATTTTATATAAGTAAAACTTTGTATGGTGAAGAGGATAAGTATGACTAATTGTGGTGATACCATGTGAAAATCTCTATTGAGTAGTAATTAGTTCTGAAAAGAACTGGAGGTTACAACTCGACGTTTCGATCAGTATGCTCTGATTGTCCTTTCTCCTGAGGACGATCAGAGCATACTGATTGAAACGTCGAGTTGTAACCTCCAGTTCTTTTCAGAACTAATTACTTCTCAATAGAGATTTTCACACGGTGTCACCGCAATTAGTCTTACTTAAATTTTATATAAAACTGTTTGAGAGAATACCAAACGAGCATAGTGACTTTCATTCATTTGGATTCATTAATATTTGGGTTTTTTTAAATATTAATTTGGACACAATCAGGCTCTCCCTAACAATCCCAAGATCGGCATGGAAGACGGCAAGTACTTCTACAAAGCGACTTTCCACCTGCGCAGTCGTAAAGCCCTGCTGAGGCTCCTGACCAAATACGACCAGCAGGGACTCGGAGGGATCATGATGGACGAGATACAGGAGAGCTTACCCAACTATGAGAAGTGCATAGAGGTACTTCCTTTTGTTTCATCAGATCTTATATTGCCTAAGGTTTTTTTTAGACAGATGTATCGCTTTTTAAACTTCAGTATCTGTGAAAAAATTCCTTTTTCATTGGAACATTGCTATTTTACTTGGAGAAGGGGAGACAAATACTTTAAAAATTATGCTTGTTTTTACAGTAAATATGTTCCAAAATAAATTTATAGTGGGTCCTGTCATAAATTTATTATGGCACATTTTTACTGGAGGGCCATGGTCGAGCGGTTTAGTGTTCTGCTGGCTGAGTTGTCAGAATGTGGGTTTGAATCCCGACCGCGACCTTTAAAAAATTTTTTTTATGCAAATCGCCCCACACAAGGCCAATGGCAAATCCAAGGTGGGGGCTACTAAGTCACTGAGTTGTTACAACGACTCCACACTGAAGAAACCAGCCCCTCGCACTGAAATAAGACAAGTTAATAACCAGCCTCTTCACAGCGCGAATAGGACTGGGAGGGGTAACTAGTCCAGAACAAAGGCAGTTGTTAAACTGCCTCTGCCCCTATAAGCAATTATGATTAAGTGTCTTGCTCAAGGACACAAGTGTCACGGCCGGGATTCGAACCCACATCCTGCTGCTAACACCAGAACTTGAGTCCGGTAAGCTAGACCACTCGACCACGACACTCCAGCAGTTTAGTGCATCGGCTTTGTGTTCTGATGGCTGAGTCGTCAGAATGTGGGTTTGAATCCCGAACGCGACCTGGGTACTTGTGTCCTTGAGCAAGACAATTTAACATAATTGCTTCTCTCCACCCAGGGGTAAATGGGCACCTGTGAAGGCAGAGTTGGTTGTTGTGTTTGATTAGCCCATATGCGCTGAAATGGCAGCAATTGAGCTGTATACTCCCCAGGGAGCTGAGATGGTTTCAGGAATGATTTATGCGCCTGATGAGCAGGGGTAATAATGTAATGCGCCTTGAGCACCAGTTTGGTGGATACGTGCGCTTTCTAAGTCCACATTATTATTATTATTATTATTATTATTATTATTATTATTATTATTATTATTATTATTATTATTATTATTATTATTATTATTATTATTATTATTATTATTATTATTATTATTATTATTATTATTATTATTTCGCGTTAGCACAGCATGAAAAGAAACATCTTGTTTTCCTTTCTGCTGGTTACACCTCGAGTCAAGCTACGTCCCGTAGCCTTAGATCTCGAGTGTATTTCGCAGAATCCTTGCTGTCCCTAAGAGTGCCGCCTTCTGTAGTAATTCTACTCTAACAGATGTTCCTATCTCCTTGAGATGTTTCTCCAACGCCTTCGGGATTGTACCCAGTGCTCCCACTATCACAGGAATAACCTTCACCTTGACTTGCCACAGCTTCCGGAGTTCTCTCGCTAAATCCTGATATTTCTGTACCTTCTCCTTCTCCTTCTCCTTCGAAGCTACTCTACTATCACCCGGCACAGCTATATCAATAAGATAACACATCTTCTCATGCTTATCCAAGACAACAACATCCGGCCGTCTATGTTCTATAACATGATCTATCTGGATGTTGAAGTCCCAGAGAATCTTGACATGGTCCGTTTCTTCAACTTTTTCCGGCACATGGTCGTACCACTTCGATTGCACCTTGACACCGTACTTCTTACACAGATCCCAATGGATCACATTGGCCAACTTGTCGTGTCTGCCTTTGTACTCTGTCTGAGCATGCACTCTGCATTCGCTGACAATGTGATTATTATTATTATTATTATTATTATTATTATTATTATTATTATTATTATTATTATTATTATTATTATTATTATTATTATTATTATTATTATTAAAACCAAGTTTCTAACAACTGTTTTGTAAAATATCTCATTTCAAAGTATTTGTTTTCATTTCTAAAAGGAAGTTATCAATGCTCCAATGAAAACTAAAATGTTTGAAAATTGCTAGTCAAATATGTGTAATACATCTTTTACCTCTAGGCCTCCAGGTGGCAATTTTGACTATGACCAGGTGCAAAAGGAATGTATGTTTATAATGTACAGGTCAATTTAAGCTTGGGCGATACCATTTTTTTTCATCCATGATATATCAGCAAATATATATCGCGATTTTGGATAATATCACGATTATTTTTTTCATTCATGCATGATTGCTTTAGAGCCGATAACCACAGGTAAGTACCTTCTACAAGCATCACAATAAATTACTTATGTACTTCTGAAGGAGTTCGCTTTTTTTTCTCAATTCACAAAAGACAGTTGTAATTTTGTTTCCATGGAATTCCTGACTTGACTCACAATGGCGATCTTTTTTAATCGCGATATATTTTTTTAATCGCGATTTGCCGCTATCTCGATAATTTAAATAGGTTCTTGATATCGCAATCGAATAAAAAAAGGTATAGCGATATTCGATATTATCGTGTTATCGCCCAAGCTAAGGTCAATTCTCCCTGGTTAGCATTCGCCTTTTTTAAGGATAGCAGACACATTATGAGGGCACTATTTGATTTGGGTAGGTTCTTTTCGTGTTTTACCCAAGTCAAATAGCGCCCTCCTGCTGTGTCCACCATACTTCAAAAAGGATAATTACAATTTGTTGTTTTAGAGACTAGCCAAGTGGCTTCAATGTTACACCCCTGGCCCGAGTTAGGTTGGACTGCATTCGCATGAAAGTGATGACCAAACTTGAACTAAGTTTGTGATCAGTTACACTCGGTGGATTGTAAAACGTAACAATGATTTCATCCTTTGTTTGTTCAAAAAGGATTGAAAGATTGTTCGTATTATATTACTCACAAGTAAGTTCTATTTTGCCAACAATTTTTTTGTTGTTGTTTTAAGATGTTTGTCAGTTCATAAAATGTTTCTCGGGTTATATATATGTATGTGTTTTGGGTATCTCTGTTTCTAGTCAAGAATCTGATGTTGGAAACAAGTTTCTGGTCAGGTTTGCCAAAACATGCGCCAGTATAATACAAATCAGTGATTACAATGTGTTGTTTAAGACAGCGTTCCGCAACCTTTTTGGCCCACGACCCAATCAAAATTCCAGGCATTCAGCTGCGACCCGTCGCCCCCATGGCCAAACTTTATCACTACAAATGCCACGGAAATGTAATTGCAATATGACGTTAATTTTAGTACACCATCTTTGTACATAGTAATTTGAGACTTAAATAATTCAAGATATAAACGTGAATAAAGCAAATCAACGACAATCATATCGATAACTGTTCTTATTGCTGTTTGCGTCATCACTCAATACGTTGCATCATCAGCCATGCAGCTTCACATGACCACGTGAATGAGTTTCGTTCTCGGTGGCGTATTAACGATCAAAGACCCAGCCCACTTGCTATAATTATCAGCCAATCGGGCATGAAGTCATTGACTTGAAGCAGCTTGATCGAAGGGAGAGGTGACTCCACCTACTTATTACTATTCATTATTGGCCTATCAACGATCGTTGGATTGTAACCAGAAATAATTTATAAGGTACTTGGAACTTTATTTCTAGGAAACCAGACACTGAACACGGCTCTGATGAAACCGTCATTAGTCACGTGATAACGCGGTAGCTTTGTGAAACAACTTTTACGGTACTGTACTATAAGCTTGGTACGAAACAGTTGCTTTTCTATGTTCAACACAGTACTACTGGGAATTTTATTTTAAGGGAATTATAAAATGAAATCATAGAAGGAACACATCTCTGACGAAACCTATGAAACATCATTATTGTAACAATGTAAAAACAATTTGTAGTGAATTATAAACTTTAAACACGATTACTTTTCTATGTTAAAAATAAATAAATAAATAAAACCGGACACTTTTATCATCATTATTATTAGTGCGATGGCTGAGTTTGTTTCTTGGCTACAAGTTCATCGAAAAAACTGACGAGGTTTGTCAGCTGAGTTGCTGTGCTTTTTTTGGAGGTGATGCTGCAGCTTTTTAGGCTTGAACGATTCGTTCGCTAAAACTTCGCAACACAGGACACATTGTGGACGTTGAACATTCTGCTTGTCTACAGTTACCGTAAATCCATAATTCAAGAATAACGGGTTATACTTTCTTGTACCAGCCATAGCCAACACTGCACACGCTGACAGCTCAATAGATAGAATGAAAAAACTTCGAAATTCGCGTGTCTGAATTCCCACGCTTTACACCTGGCTGACTGGTCATAATATGACATCAAAAGATCCACCGCGCATATTTTGCACGGTGGATCTTCAGATGTCTTGTTTATTTGATAACTTTGTGGATGTTGTGCTACCCGCTACTATACGACAAAGCACTTTCTTTTGCAAACATGCCGGTCTAAAGAGGTTTGTGTCAGTAACAGATCTTATACATGTATAAGTAGGGAGAAATAAATTGTTGATAAGTTTTTTCGCGATTTCTGAAGTAATCCCGCGACCCATCAAAAATCCTCCACGACCCATAGGTTGCGGAACGGTGGTTTAAGAGACTAGTAACATGGCGGCCCAGTGGCTTCAATCTACATGCTGGGCCATCTACCCAGTCAGTATAACAGAGACCAGTGAATGCAATGTGTTGTTTAAGAGACTAGTAACATGGTAGCCCAGTGGCTTCAATCTACATGCTGGGCCATCTACCCAGTCAGTATAACAGAGACCAGTGAATGCAATGTGTTGTTTAAGAGACTAGTAACATGGTAGCCCAGTGGCTTCAATCTACATGCTGGGCCATCTATCCAGTCAGTATAACAGAGACCAGTGAATGCAATGTGTTGTTTAAGAGACTGGTAACATGGCAGCCCAATGGCTTCAGTCTACATGCTGGGCCATGTATCCAGCCAGTATAATAGAGCCGAGCACTCAATCCCCCTCTCTCTCTTAATCACAGATGCTTGGTGACCTAGTTATCATCATCACTAGGCCGGACAAGAAGAAAGTTGTGTTCTTCAACGACAAATCCTGCCAGCTGAAAGTGGATGAAGGTATGGGATGATTTGGGGTTTTGATTTTACTGGAAATATTAATATATTGGGTGCTTCTTTCCGTCATCCAGATAACTGCATAGTAAGTTTTCATTTAAATATTTTTCAAAGCTTCTGATATTGTTTATGTTATAAGAGATCCAAGTTCACTGGAACATTAAGCAGTACGACTATACTCCCTTATATGAGGAATTTACTTCACTGGAAGACTGTATGCAAATTGCATCTTAAGGATTTTTGTGTTAACTAAACGAGAAGGTACAACATTGGTCATGTTGGCAAAACTGCTTGAATCTAGATACTCTAAACCTTCAACCTGTGGAGTTTTTAGCTTATTATGTTTTGTTGCCGGTAACAAGAAAAAAATGAAAGTGCATTAATATTTATTGTGTTCATAAAAATTTTAAAAAATGACTGCTAAATAGCTTGGGGAAAAACACATAATATTTATCTTTAATTGCTAAGTAAATGGTGATAAAACAATACAAATCCATATGTGGACTGGACATGACCTAAGCAATGAATACAAGATTACAAAATGAGTTTTGTGAAGTCGGGTGCCCAGCAGGGTGGATATGTGCGCGCTACAAATCTTTATTATTATTATTATTATTATTAAAGGGCGCAGACATCATCTTCCTTGGCCATTCAATGTGCACAGCCTTTCTGATCGGACTGCTGCTGCACATCTTCCACTGATCCCATCATCCACCGGCACCGAGTGGGGTTACGTGCGTCCTCATATTAAAAACAGCATAACATTTAATTGTTGCTGATTCTGTTATCTTCCTAGAACTGAAAGAATTATGGAACACCACGGCAGTGGATTCCATCGATGAAGGCAAGATTGAAGAACATTTGAAAAAACAGGGTATCTCATCTATGGAAGATCTCAGCCTAAAACATGTGAGTGCCAGGTCCAGAGCTGCTAAGTAGAAGGAATATGCTTAGGAGGTCGTGGGTTTGAATCCCGCCCGAGTCGGCTGTGAAGTTTTTTCCACAGACACTCGGAAAGCACTGAGTATGCAGTGCCATACACACGTCGGTGTAGGGCAAAAATTATATCAATTGCTTATCACCCGACGCAAGAATTTCATCAAACTATAAATATTGCGGCACCCACTGCTATATAGGATTCTAGCCAGCTAATCGTCATTGGGCAAGCTCGGTGGTTGAGAAGTTTAAGACGTCTGCACTAGTAAGCAGGAGGTCGTGGGTACGAATCCCGCCCGAGTCGCCTGTGAAGTTTTTTCCACAGACACTCGGAAAGCACTGAGTATACAGTGCTATACACACGTCAGTGTAGGGCAAAAATTAAATCAATTATGCTTAGAAGAGTTTCTTGGCAACCAGCTAAGGCCAAAAGTGTTTTGGTTTTGGCTGGTTGCCCGTTCTATATTGATTAACAACAATATTTGCTTAGCAATAATTCACACGTCTGTGTAGGGCAAAATTAAATCAATTAATAATTCTCAGCTTATTATGAAATTTTTCCCTTTCTGATATTATCAATCGCCTAATTTGAATAATAATAATAATAATAATTTAGACTTATATAGCGCACATATCCACCAAACTGGTGCTCAAGGCGCATTACATTATTACCCCTGCTCATCAGGCGCATAAATCATTCCTGAAACCATCTCAGCTCCCTAGGGAGTATACAGCTCAATTGCTGCCATTTCGGCGCATATAGGGCTAATCAAACACAACAACTAACTCACAGGTACCCATTTACTCCTGGGTGGAGAGAAGCAATTATGAATGACAATGCCATTGTTGTTTGGTTTTCTTCTATTGTCATCATTTCATATTGTTGTGATTGTACAGTCACACCTGTGCAAATAGACCATTTTGAGAGACTTTTGTCAGCCACTGTGACCTGGTTTGACGTTATAATGTAATATCAGGTAATACCCTAATCGACCTGTGGCCATATCTGTCTGTCTAGCTTCCTGAACCATCATCATTAAATAAACATAGGCACCAGTCTATTTTAAACACAAGCCTCATTTTGATTCCATTAGGACAGTGCATACAAAAGTCAAGATGGCTGCTAGAAGATAAAGTTCTGTTGGACCGAGGAGTTATACTTCAAGAAAACAATTCTGACTGCGATGATTTTTGCTGTTTTATTTTCGCTACAGGTACACCAAAGGAAGAAGAGAATGGCAAGGAAAGGACCAAGGAAATTCAAGACACACAATGATCATTTGTCAGGAGTACTGCAGGACTACTCACAAGACAGCACTAAACCAAACTGAAATAAACACCCCCCCCCCTCCAAAAAAAACCCAATAAAAACCATTTAGGCCCCCAAAACAAACCTTTGGTTTGTGGTCTCAGACCCGCGTGTTGGCATTTTTAGTTTTCTTTTTTGTGTGCTATGAAACGATGTCCAATTGCAGTCGAAATTACTGGATCGATTGGAATTCTGCCGTGCTGCGATTTAAACGACTTTTTCACATAGGGGTATGAACATTTGCCTGATTTGTGAGGTTGCTTTTAACCACCATACTTTGTGTACAGGAAATTTAGTCTGTTTCCAATAATTGCATATGACATAAAACACAATAAAGGGGGCCACTTTGCATCCATCACGTTAGCAGTTTTTCAATGGTTGTTATTTATTTTTATGTACCTGAAACCGACCAAAAAGTGTTTCAACATGTGAATGGACATGCAGGCTTATACTAGAACTAATTTGAGTTGATTTATTTTATTTTTTAATTTTTTTTTTACCCTCAAATTTCCATAAAAATTGGACGGAAAAAGTTACCTCACTTTTCCGTCCATTTATTGATGGAAATTTTAGGGTAATTAAAAAAATAATAGTAATAATCAAATCAAATTATCTTTAGGATAAGCATGCATGTCTATTCAAATGTTGAAATTCTTTTTGGGTGGTTTCAGATATTAAAAAAAAATTACAACCATTAGAAAAACTGCTAACGTGACGGTAGGAAAGTGGCCCCCTTTATTGTGTTTTATGTCATATACATGTCTTTCACTACTTGGCCAAAAAAAAACAAAAAAAAAAAACGTCACCGCACTGATTTTGAAGCCGACCTATGACCGGAAACTTTTTTTTAGGGGGGGGGCCTTATGTTCGTGATTGGAATAACATATAACCTGCTCCCACAATATCAGCGTTAAGTCATATGTTTTATTTTCTGGGATGGATTTACAAACTCAAAATTTGACAAATGCCTGTGTTCTTGGGCAAGACACTTTACCACAATTGCTTCTCTCCACCCAGGAGTACATGGGTACCTGTGAGGGCAGAGTTGGTCGTTGGGTTTGTTGAGCCCTATATGTGAAAAAATAGCTGCAGTTGAGCTGTATACTCCCCAGGGTGCTGAGATGGTTTCAGGAATGATTTACGAGCCTGATGAACAGGGGTAATAATGGTGCCTTGAACTCCAGTGTGGTAGATTGTGCACTGAATGTATGACTTTTTAAAATGTTCACAGATTTTAATTGCACCCCAACTGTTTGGTACCGTCAGAAAACTCCTTTTCTACAGAATCTGGAAATACAAACATCTCAGTATTGGAAAGATGCCGACTTTATTTTCATTTTTGTGGGGAACAGGTCACAAAAAAGACCACAGTGATGCTTTTTTTAAATTTTGATAATATGACAAGAACAATAATTGACTTGAAGTAGACTGGATATCATAAGGCAATTATGGCCGTGTGCAGCTAATAAATGCTACGATCAAGCGCTGTTTTTCAGTTTTTATTATATTTTGTTTTCAGGTGAAAACAACAAAACATCACTATTTCGTCTAACCAAAGATATAATTTGGTGAACAAAATACAGGGGGTGTTTCAACACCAATTTTTATTATTTGTTTTAATTTAAAGGGACACTATCATGACGAACAGGGCATGGAATCAGTGTCCTAGTTTTAAGATGAATATATTGACTGAAAATTACTGGCTCATTTATGCAGCAGCAGCAGCAGCAGCAGCAACGGTAATATGACCTTATCATATGGGGTATTATTTTCAGTCACATGTTTAATCTGAAACTTTGTTCATCGCGATGATATTGTCCCTATTTTTTTTAAGGGTGGTGAAAACCAGTAAGAAATCACACCTTTTCCTCTAACAAGGAGAAAATTCACCCGAGACATAGTTCTCTCTACAAGCAGTAACATGCTTTATTCACCCATGCCATTTGTAGATGATTTCTTTATTTATAAAACAGGTTCAATGCTTTTAAGGATGACAAGAATACACAAAGAAACTTTTATACAATTCAGACTGTTTTAATTATTAAGTTTTTTTATACTGATGTTATGCATTCCTCTGGGCTAAACTTATACATCAAGAGCAGGTCTGAGATTTCTCAGGATTTTTTTTTTTTACAAATCTCCCTTTGCCTCAAAATTTTCTTGAAAGAAGAAAAGTAGCCACTAAGGAAAGAAAGGAGTAGCCTGTATTGTATCCAAACCTCTAGTTACTTGTTTGTGGAGAGTGTAAATTCTCCAAAACTAAACATCCAGGAGGTTCAGGGGGGTTTTGTACTTCACACCCTTGATTTTTCAATCGAGGGCAGAATTGTTATTTTCAAAAGTAACCGCGGGCCACATGGGTTAATTATTTACTCATTGTTAAGGCTTACATTTCACACACAAATATATTGTTTTCCGGAACAGGCATATACTTTAAACCCAGAACGGGTCGCATGCAGCCCTCAGGATAGTCGCTCCTGATTTACTGATAAAACACCAACAACTTGCGATAAGCAGATTTTTGTATCTTGAAATATTCTACAAATAAACATAGGATTGTCATGACAATACAAACAATTATTAATTTAAGCTTTTCTGTTCATGTGTGTATTATTTTGTTTCATTTACCCAACTAGCCCTTTAGTCAAGGCACACGTGGTGACCCGAAAAAAGACCACGCAAGTGGAGTGGATGGTCGCCCCTCGCGTACGTGGTCTTTTTTTGTATATTGTGTTCTGGGTTGCCACGTAGGCCTTGACAAAATGGCTATTACCCAACCGGAATTTGTCACTTCATGACATTTCTAGTCATATAGTGGTTTACCCAATTCTATTGTAAAATACAATAAGTGAACATAAAAATATCAGTGATTTGTACATTATTATTATTATGAATAAACGTTAAAGGTAAGATATAGTATTCCTAATTCAAAAAAACAAAACAATTGTGGATTATAATGTTAAAGGGGCAGTATCGTCACGATCAGAGCAGACTTTCGACGGGGCATGGAATCGATGTCCTACTTGAAGATGAACACAATGACTGAAAATTACTAGCTAATGCAGCAGGTGGGGTATTACGGCAGTCACTGTGTTAATCTAAAAGTAACATTCCGATTCCACGCCCCTTTAAACTTACTTGGTATAAAGCTGATGGTAGTATATCAAATCTTTGCTGAAAATATGTTTGAGATCCCGTCATTTTTAAGAAAATTTAAATAATTTCCCAAAACTTAGTATGGGAATGAAAACTGTCAAGGATTGTGAAAACCTTTGGACCAATTTAGCTGAGGTTGGTTGTTTAATGTATATCTTGATTCAAGGAAAATAAGGATACTTTTAGAGGCAGTTTTGCTAATCATCGCCATCATTACATACCTCAGATCAGGTGATTTGAAGGTCATATATATATATATATATATATATATATATATATATATATATATATATATATATATATATATACGACACAATAAAACTTCCTCATGATCATGAAAAAAATAACGTTAGTACCTGTTTTGGTTTAATATCTGAGATTGGAAAACAATGCCGCTAGGGGGCGCTTTGATGACATCATCAAACATTTTTTTTAAAGATAAGTTATCACTAATCACTTTATTCACAGAAGTCATTCGAATTTCCTATGGTTTTTGACATAGAAAATTATTTTTCTAAACCCACCACCAGAGGGCGCTCTGAAAGGTGATGATGTCATCAGTTACATTTTTGAAAAGGTCACATGTCAATAGTAATTTCGTCCACAGAAGGCACGCCCAAAACCATATCATGTTGGCTGCAGACCTTATTAAATTACTTCAGAATATATTTTTCAGTTCCGGTTTCGACTGGAAGGAGAGGTCAGATTGGATCACATAATTCAAGATCTGTAAGATGATGCAAAGATTGTGTAATATGTTTTGTGGTTCACGAGATATGATTTTTTGAAATATTAAAATTGGATTTGAGTGTATATCTGATGACGTCAACCATGACGTCACAACTTTACCTGAAACTGTATGTCATAACTTTATTGACAACTACATGTTATGGTCTAAGTATCTGTCAAGTTTGAAGGCTCTGTGAACTATGGAACTATGTTTTTTTGTTTGATAAGTCTCATCGAGAAGGAAAAAGAGAAACAAATAATTTCAAGAGGTGTTCGCGCTGTCGCACCTAAATATTTAATATTACACCTTTTACTGAACCATTGTCAGATTCCCTTTGTAATAGCACTGATGTATAAAGGGGCCAGACTATTTGCCTTCCAGCCTCGGTTTGGTTACATTGGGTTTGTATGGAAGAAAAACAAGATGGCCACACCACGATAAAGGTCTATTATGCTGAAGTGTGGGAATGACATAACATAACATCAGACAAAATGTCCTAAGCATTGAACGAGATGTGAGATGGTGAACTACATTTCTTGGCCTTGCACGTCAAGGATGCAATCGAGGTTAACTGCCTCCATTCTACCCTGGTCTTGGCCTTGGTGTCCCCTTAAAACAATGTTACCATAGACACTTGGATTTTCTAACAAGCATGCCTTTCACTAAGGAGAAATCACCTCACCCCTTCAAGTAGGAATGCCATTTTCAAATGGCCAACCCTCCTAAAAAAAAAATGAAAAAAGCTTATTTTGATGTTTGTTTTTTTACAGGAATTGAGAACTCTTGGTAGAAAAATGCTGCTTTGTTTCTTCAATGGCTCTCTCCTTTCTTTCCAGAAATCTAAGGAAAGAAATAAAATTATAAATTAAAAAGAAGATACTCAAAATCATTGTTTATACTTTGTGAATTCAAATTGTGTGTAATTTAGTCCAAAACTACCATCAACATGTACACAGCTAAATGCTTTTTTTGTTTACGGTAACATTAGTGTGACAAGCCCGATTTTTATTTTTTTATTTTTTATTTTTTTTTAACTTGGTGAGGGCGTGGCCAGGTAAAATGCTCCAGACTTTACTGAGGGTGTGGCTAGTCATGCCCAGTCTTAATATATTGTTTTTTTTAACTAGTTGAGGGCGTGGCCAGGGTAAATTCCCTCACCCTTACTGTGGGTGTTCCCTTGTCCACCCATCATTTAGGCCACCGAACAAAATTGTTAATGCCTCGGCCCTAGCTATAATCAGCTCTGTGACAAGGAGGTGTCACGGGGTGTCATGGCGAGCAGTCTAGTTCATCGAACTTGTGTTCTGATGGCCATGTCGTTAGAATGTGGGATCGATTCCCAGCCGCGAACCATGGTACTTGTGTCCTTGAGCAAGACACTTTAGCTGTAATTGCTTCTCTTCACCCAGGAGTATAAATGAGTACCTGTGAGGGTAGAGATGGTAATTGTGTTTGATTAGCCCTGTAGCGCCAAAAGAGGTTGCACATAATGGGCTGTATACTCCCCAGGGAGCTGAGAAAGATTATAGGAATGACATTGGCCCAGTGACCAGGGGAAATACTGTAAAGCGCATTGGGATATTAACTATGCCGCCGCCGCCGCCACCACCATCACCATCGATTGTACATCAGCATATTGAACTAACCCTTTTGAATTCTCCCATGTTGGTTGTATTGACTGGATTCCCAATGAATGCTAGGTGACTGATCTTGGTAACATCTCCGCCCCCTTGGTTGTCTTTCACATACAACTGTGGGGGAAAAATACGGGTACAGTCATTAGCCCCTCACAACATGGCAATGATTTATATGTTACCTCATGATATGAGAATAAAGTCAAACATTTATTATTTTTCTGGTATTGACTAATACAAAGTCAACATTTAACTAAAGAACTTCTTAGAAAGCATGACAACTTCTACCCGAAACGACAGCTTATAAACGACTTATAACAAACAAACAACTCGGTGTGACACCCCTCATTAATTTTTCTCAGTCGGTATTTAGAGCCCCAGTCGGCAAAAGAAGCATCAAAGGTACTAGAATAATGGCTGTTCCAGACTAAATTTTCAGTAGGCAAACCTAGAGCTATGGGTTTGCCGACTGGAAATGTATCGTGTTTCTAAGCACTGAAGATTTCCCAAGTTGTTTGTTATCAGTTGTTTGGGTGATGTCAGTCAGCAAGTTGGCTTCCACACACCCCCCCCCCCCCAGACAGAGAGAGAGAAAAAACTTACTGTGACGGAGGATACATTCTGAAACTTGACATAACGCAGTGGGATAGCTATATCCTCGGCCACCTCATCCTTGGTCAACCTGCCACACAGAGAAAGAGAAATTATTGTAACAGTTAGACCACTGCCAAATGAAACTTAGCTTGCATTAATTATCAGAAGTCTACTACTAAACATAAAGTGTGCCAGCCTGCTGTAACCCACACCACGGCATTGCACTCCAAATGCGCGCAAGCTTGGTTATGGGTTTTGCTCCCCCCTGTCTGGCCTGCCGTTGGGCATCATGGGATAGATGTTTCCACGCAAAGCTAGTCCCTAGAGAACTAGATGTAATCTTAAACTAGACACAGGCAAATCATTCTATGTGGCAAACAATGGGCGCATTCCATAAACGCCAAGGTGCGCGCGCAGAATACAGTTCTCTCACACGCTGGGTTAATTCTCCCAGACTGCACTGCTTCTTTTTGAGACCTTGCGCGTCAGTTTGTGGAACAAAACGTCACGATTGGGCCAAATCCATTGTTCTTGGATTATCAAATGAACAAATTATTTTTTTTAAAGGGACAGTATTATCACAATCAGAGCAGACTTTCAACAGGGCAAGGAATCGGTGTCCTAGTTTAAGATGAACACAGTGACTGAAAATTACTGGCTTATTTATGCAGCAGCAACAATAATATGACCTTATCATGTGGGGTATTATTTTAAGTCACTGAGTTAAAGGTAAAACTAGCACTCCGATTCCACGCCCTATTGATCGTGACGATATTGTCCCTTTAAATAGATAAAGATAGTACGTGCATCAATCATTTATGAGAAATTATTTTGTCTAAAGTGCTGTCATCTTACAGTAAACATCAATTGTTATGTCACAATTGTTATTGACAGAAAAAACATGTACAGGTTTTTCATTGTTTTCTCAAAAAAAACTTTCACAGGTTAGTTTTACGATATATTTCTTGAAAACTAGAGCCGTTGAAATGAACAAGTGTTACACAATACCAATGCTGTACCATCCATATAAGTTATTAAAGACCATACAAAATGGTCAATATTTTCAACCCTATTTTAAAAAGTAAGTAATTCTAAGTAGGAATAACCAAAAATAAGACTTTCATTATTTTTCTCTAACCCTTCAAAAAACCTATGAAAATGTACTTCGCCACTACCGCGAACGGCAGGCCCGAAACAAAAGCCGTCGGGGACACTTTCACTGAGCCTATTTTGATGACGTACATTTACGGCGAGGCGAATGCCACAACTGTTTACTGCGGTTCGTTTTGTACACAAAGCATATTACATCGCGTACAACTGCAAAAATAAGTTTAACAACTACGACTTCCGAAAGTAATGAGCAATGTTTTTCATCATCGTCATTTGATGGAGATTATACTCGTGCCGAAGTTGGCGAAATAAGGGGCATTGAATCGTATAAATTGAGCCCGAAATGGACGAAAACCTGGTGAAAATGGCGAAGCCGAAGGTCCGTACACCTGCATGTACATGTACAAGCCATAGACAACGTGGCGGCTGCTTCCAGCTACCGCTGTAAAAGTACATCATAAAAACAGGCAAAATGTTTGCTGCCGCCACGGGTAACAACTAAAACAGTTACGTCACGGATTTCAACAGCTGGAATTTTTGGTTGCAAATTATCATTTTTTCCACAATTTGTGGATATTTTTGTAAATATTTTTGTAAATATTTTTTGGAATAGCATATAAATAATTAAATATATACTGAACAAAGCACTTTAACAAACCCACTAATACATATATATATATATATATATATATATATATATTTTTTTTTCTTCTAAAAGCACAGTTTGAAGTAGATTTGCGTCACTGTCAATACAAGTGGGGCCGTGTCATGACAATCATTTCTGACCATCTGGACTTCTCCCTTAGTATAAATGTAACTAGTGTTGGCGTGACTGACTGACAAAGGCCTTCTTTGACACCAGATGCATATATGCATAAACACTGTATACAAATCTCACTGATATGTATATGAGTCTGGTGTTTATAACAGGCATGTGTGTAATATCGACGCTGTGCAGTATCCTTCGGTTATGGGACATGAAGCTGTAGGTCCCTCAGTACTGTAACTAGTGTTGGCGTGACTGACTGACAAAGGCCTTCTTTGACACCAGATGCATGTGTGTGAGGACACAATACTGACCAACTTTCATGGTGCACAAAATGATCTCGATTTTCTTAAATAATTTGACTGTTTTGAACTGTTTTTTATTTGTATGTTACACATGTAGTTTTCTGTAAGAACTCAGTTATGGAGAATAATGGAGGACGAATTCCATATTAAACTCTTGCTCTATCCTTCTAAAACAATGGACATGCATGTTGCTCTTTGAATATTGTTTTCTTATTATGAAACAGCCATCAATACCATTGTTATTGATGCATGAGTTCTTACAGAAAACTACATGTGTAACATGCCCTTGAAGCAATGCTTTGTACTGCAACTTTTTTTTCAGCTGAATTTTCATTCAAATCACTGTCAATTGTGCATGCATGATTGAATTTCAACCATTTCATTACGAGCTGTGTAGAACATGTCATTCTGTCATTTGCTTTTTGAATTTTTAAAATTCATGCAATACTTGTTGAGGTATTCTAAAAAATATTAGGGGGAACTTAGAAGTTGTGATGGGTGTATGTATGCGTATATTAATGCGTCTGGTGTCTGCAGTAAGCTGTAGGTCCCGTGTACAAGTCAGGATCAGTGCATTATAACTCAAACACTTCTACTGCATAGTAAAAGAGTACAGATATGTCTACCCCTGTATAACTGATTCAGGCAAAACAGGTGGCCCATTGAAAATCATCTCTCTAGATGATTATTGTCTATCACATGGTTACTGTCTATAATTACAGCTATCATCATTATTATTACATCAATCTAATAAGCTGGCATTCTCTAACCATCTTCAACCTACGTTGATTCAACTCTGTACATTTCTTGACACAAAAAAAAATGTTTTCACAAAAATGTACAAGTGCTTACTGTATACATGGTGCTTTCCGAGTGTCCGCAGAAAAATAAATTCCACAGGTTGACTCAAGCACATGTACGCAGAAGGTTGTGGGTTGGAATCCCACCCGAGTCACCTATGGATTTTGTTGTCTGCAGACACTTGGACAATACTGCTTCATACATGTACATACGTCGGTGTTAGGTGTAGGGCAATTTTTGTTGTGTAATCCAGTCAGAAGAGTTTCATCAATGAATATTTATTAATATGCCACAATTACTATCGATCAATCGGCCCAGCCAGCCAATCAATGACGGTGTTTTAAAACATGCAAACTCCACCTACTCAAGTTCTTGCACCGCTTGCATTCTCTCGGCAGCATCAAAGTCCATCGTCTTGAATTGATTGGTGAAGATCTTCACTGACTTGGGGACGGCGTCTTCTGGTCCTGTGATCATCAGTGAGTGTAACTTGATGTTCTGTGTGAAACCTATATTGATGATAAGCTATAATCAAAATGTAAAAAAAATATTACAAAGTGCAATGGTTTTTCTTCATCTTAATTAGACTTGACTATATTTCCCTCTTTACAGACCAAGATTCCAAATTAACCATGTACTAACTCTCCTATTCTCTGAACAATTTTCCAGCGAGTTGACCGACCATTGAAGACATGACAACTGTCTGTTTATGAATGATGGAATAGCTGTGTAGATAACAGTACCATGTACAGTTTAGATGCATTCACCACACAGTACCATTTGACAACTGTCTGTTTATGAGTGGTGGATTAGCTGTGTAGATAACAGTACCGTGTACAGTTTAGATGCATTCACCACACAGTAACATTTGGCAACTGTCTGTTTATGAACGGTGGATTAGCTGTGTAGATAACAGTACCATGTACAGTTTAGATGCATTCACCACACAGTAACATTTGGCAACTGTCTGTTTATGAATGGTGGATTAGCTGTGTAGATAACAGTACCATGTACAGTTTAGATGCATTCACCACACAGTACCATTTGACAGCTGTCTGTTTATGAATGGTGGATAAGCTGTGTAGATAACAGTACCATGTACAGTTTAGATGCATTCACCACACAGTACCATTTGACAACTGTCTGTTTATGAATGGTAGATAAGCTGTGTAGATAACAGTACCATGTACAGTTTAGATGCATTCACCACACAGTACCATTTGACAGCTGTCTGTTTATGAATGGTGGATAAGCTGTGTAGATAACAGTACCATGTACAGTTTAGATGCATTCACCACACAGTAACATTTGGCAACTGTCTGTTTATGAATGGTGGATTAGCCTACTTTTTGCCTAAATTTTGTATTGCCAAAATTATTACTATGTTGATAATAGGTAGTTGATTCTTTTCAAATACACATGCACTTAATTAATACACCTATTGCATTTGGATTGTCAACAAAAAATAAATAAAAAAATAAGGTTTGTTCAGTTCCAATTCTGTTCGTTTATTGAACTTATTTTATTTGCTTGGAGGTTAGGCAAAAAAAGTCTCCAGTTTCTGATCTCCGTACGTGTCACCTCAGACCCGCGCGTCTGCATTTTTAGGTTTTTTTTTTTTTTCTTCTATGAAACGATGTCCAATTGCAGCCAAACTTACTGGATCAATTGGAATTCTGCCACGCTGTGTTTTAAACATCTTTTTCACACAGGAGTATGAACGTTTGCCTGATTTGTGCGGCCTCTCTTAGCCACCATACTTTGTGTATGAAAAATTTGGTCTGGTTTCAATAACCGTGTATACATAATAATAATAATAATGTGTGGACTTATATAGCACACGTATCCACCAACTAAGTGGTGCTCAAGGCGCATTATATCATTACCCCTGCTCATAAGGCTCATAAATCATTCCTAAAACCATCTCAGCTCCCTGGGGAGTATACAGCTCAATTGCTGCCATTACAGCGCATATAGGGCTAATCAACCAACTCTGCCCTCACAGGTACTCATTTAACCTCTGGGTGGAGAGAAGCAATTATGGTTAGTGTCTTGCTCAAGGACACAAGTGTCACGGCCGGGATTCGAACCCACATTCTGCTGCTAACACCAGAACTTGAGTCCGGTAAGCTAAACCGCTCGGCCACGACACTCCAACATGTATCACTGCACTGATTTTGAAGCTGACCTATGACCAGAAACCAGAGTCATTTGTATTTTTCATTGAGGCAGTAACTGGACATGAAGCTTTCATGATAAAACACATATGTACATGTATGACATACATTTTTTGCAGTTCTTCATATAAATAGCATGATTTCTAGACAATGGATGTCAGGATGTCAGGATGTCAGGATGTCAGGATGTCAGGAAGTTAGGATTTTTAATGAAACAACTTAAAATAATATTGTTGAAGTGGTTGTGTAAATGTATGTAATTGCTCAGGGGATGGGGAAAACAGATAAAAACATAACATGTGCGGCAATTCAACATGTCCACAGTGCTTTGCAAATCATGAAATGCAATGACTGTGGGGATGAAGTGGACTTTTCCCAGTGCAAATGGTTGTACAAAAAGCCTTTGTGTTTAATCTTTAGGCATGAAATCACAATATATTCAAGGTACAGTGTACATACATGCAAGTGCATATTCATTAAAATTAAAAGCTAGCTGCTTAACCCTCCTACTCCTGGTACCTTTTTCATACAAGTTGATCCACCATTTGAAACCATTCGCTTTTGTGGTTTTGAATGGTGAAATAACTGTGTAAAGTATTGATTCCCCCAAATGGTTTTGAATGGTAGGTCAGCTAATACAAAACTTTGTTTGGATCTTTCCAAATGGTAGTACAGCTAATACAAAACCTTGTTTGGATACTTCTAAGTGGTGAATCAATGGACCCTCTATGCATTTGAATGGATTTGAATGGTAGTAAAGCTTGCTACCAACACTGTTCAAATGGTATCACCATGTGTGTACAAAACCAATGGGCATTTTGGTAAGTGGAAATTTTGAATGGTTTCAAATGGTCAAACAGTAGGAGGGTTAAAGGGACTATAATTTTCGTGAATAGCTATAGTTCAAGATATGTTTAAGAAGAGGCCTCTTCAAACCTGATGTATAGACTTTTACTTTTGGAAATTATTTCAATAGCAATATAATACACAATTTTAGTATCTCACAAAGTGACGAATCGGGTGTTGAATAGGATCACTTTGTGTGGAGATGAAGCGCAAATCGTAGATTTTAGTAGCTGACAAAGTAACAGATAAGTTTGAAAGCTTAACCCTCCTACACATAGAGGCCACTGTAAACCACTAAATGTCCAATGTGTTGTACACACATTGTTTGTGCATATAAGCCACACTGACCCTTTGAAGTAATCTCCAATGTACATACATGCATACAAAGACACATGTTTACCACAGTTGACCTTATTTTCAGCAGGTTATACTGTAAACAAACTCCCAATAATAAATCATCATCAGCCACTGAGACCAATAAACCATACCAAGCCTCCATCATCCATTGGGATTTTCAGCAGTTATTTTGTAAACACAGACTCTCCATACTAACCTACCACCAGCCACTGAGTCTGGAACAAAGTAATATGCCCTGCAATATGTCAGTCACAAACCACTAAAACCAACAGACATATGAGGCATTATGTTACTATGCAGTACAGCTATGAGGAGCCACTGCCTACCATAGCAATGGCTTGGAGTGGCCTGAATGGGTTGTTTCAAAAATTTCACTGATTGTAGCAGGGTTAATAGTTGCATAAAGAAAACAAACACTTTTATGGCTTTGAAACAAAATCAGAAATAAAATGCAACTATTGTATAACCGATGTGAATAATTAACACCAAAAATGCACTGCCAAAATGAGTCCAACTTCAAATGTGTTTTTCTCAAAACAACACTTTGCCAATTCGTCACTTCATCAGTTATGCGACGAATTTGTAAAATTGATCCTTCTTTTTCCAAGTTTGAAAACTGAAACAATATTACTCCATAGTCTTTTCATTTTCACGACTCAAGTTAAATAATATAAGAAAAGTAAATCAAATAATTTGGTTTAATAAAACTTATGAGATACCAGCCCAGATGTCAAGTATTTTTTTCACTTAACTTTGAACCTTGACATACGTACAAGGTTTTCTTTTTTCTTTAGATTTTTTTTAAGTGACTCGTGACTTAGACTTGACCCACATGACTCGGCCTCGACACTGGGGACTCATGGTTTGGGGACTTGAATACAAGAGCAGGTTTACAGTAACACCATGTAATAATCTCTCTTGACTTGTGCGGTTCCGAGAAGAACCTATGGGTTAACTCAAAGTTTCAAAGAATTATTTAACACCTGTTCATCACAGTCAGACTCCAGGTATCCATCGCTCTTTGTCAGACAAGCTTCCAAGTTGTGCTCGTTGTTCTGGTTCAAACACTCCATCGATCGCTTGTCGATCAAAGGGAAAAGATCCATCTGTCGAAAATGAAAAGGAAAAGAGGAACTGAAATAAATATAACTTGCTAGCTTGATTTTTCTTTTGGCCTTATTGCTAGCAAATGAGTGACGTAACAATACAAATCCATGGTGAATGCTCACGTGACTCACTGAATTATCTTGCTAACCTGTGAAATATACTTACGTCTATCAGATTGCTTACCAGTAAGCAGCGCAATGAAATTGGCCTCTGTAAATAAAGCTTTTATTATTATTATTATTTCTGACTTACATATCCCGATCTGAGCTTGTCATCTGACAGATCTCCGTCCGTGTTCAGCCACCTTTCAAGTTTGCGTTTCAGCTCGTCAACCTTCGCTCCGCAGAAGTCGTCGATCTTTGCCTTACTCCGGAAGAAGACAAACGTCGGCATGGCACTGATACCATATTTGGAGCTTGACATCTGTGATGACAAAATATACAATACAATGGGTTAGTGTCACATGGCTTCAGTTGATGTGATACCATAGACATCTTATATATAACTAGACGGGTTACGAACTAGTGAATTTTGGGACAGGATGTATGAGCAACATCAAACATGTCTAATTTGAAAGCACCCTCTATTAATTTTTGTTTAAATTTCTAAGGGTTCACAAATTAAAAAAAAAAAAACACTTTTAGGCCAAAAGAAAAAAGTCTCTGGTTTCTGGTCATTTTTTTTTTTTTTTTTTTTTGGAAAGAATGTAGAATTACAACTGCTACTTTTTCTATCCAAATATGACAAATTTCACAGATTTTCCTTTAAAAGATGATAGAGGATTCACTTAAGGACAGGAAAGTGTAGTCAAGTGAGGACTGGAAACGATATTTTGGGAGATTTTGAGCAATGAATGTATGCACATCCAATGAGCTGTTGGCCATTTTGTCGTCTACTATTAAAAGCACATGCAAAAGACATTGTGCACAAGTGGCGGTTGGGTTCGACATTCTCTCCTCTTTTTTTTTGGTAATCTTTTTTATTTGTTAACCAGTGAAATACGTGATACATGCATACGCGGTTATTGGAACCAGACCAAATTTCCCATACACAAAGTATGGTGGCTAAGAGTGGCTGCGCAAATCGTGCAAATGTTCATACCCCTCTGTGAAAAAGTTGTTTAAAACACAGCACGGCAGAATTCCAATCGATCTGGCAATTTTGGCTGCAATTGGACATTGTTTCATAGCACACACAAAAATTAAAAAAATTAAAATCCCAACACGTGCGGGTCTGAGGCGATGCATGCGGAGACCAGAATCCAGAGATTTTTTTGGGGGCCTTTGTGAAGATACTTACAGGATTTTCATCAACATCACATTTAATAAATAATGCCTTGGGGTACATCTCTGCAAACTTGATGAATTCGGGGGCGATTCGTTGACATGGTCCACACCTGTAGAATAATAGGCATACAACAGTGGATTTTATGATAAAATTGTCTGCTTGGATAAGAGTGCCTCATCACTGAGTTTCATTGTGCCATAAGTGGCAGATCAAAAGTTAAAGAACACAACACTGTGCCACAGGACATCAGCTTCTACATCAGCGATATTTGGCGACCACTACTACGGACCAAAGGATCTTCTATATCCAAAGTCCACAAGTACACAGATTGAGGGATCTCCTATATCCTAAGTTAACCCTCCTACTACTACAAGGGTCAAAATCAGTCAAAATTTTGATATACTTGCCAAGGTATGTCTCGTGCACTTAAAAGTCGAACATTGTCAAACCATACGTGTAGCCAGTACATTTACAGGTCAAAATGAGTCAACCGTTTTTGACTGGTAAAAGCATTGTCTGGTGTTGTTCAGGGTGGTCAAAAAAACAGTCAAAAATGCCCCTGTGTGCACATTTGGGTTTACAGTCAAAACAGGCAGTTGACTGGTTTCGACTTCTACAGCAATGTCCCACTAAAGTGCAGCAATAGTAGGAGGGTTAACCACCCTACTTTCCCCCCGTGCTTGTCAACAACTGATTCGGTTCAGTGAGCACACACTCCTTCCCCCAACTCCTAGGATCCTAGTCTCAACAGTTCCCGCCTGCATGCCTCAACGAACTAATCCTCCAGCATCCTGTCATCACGTAATCCTCCAGCAGCCTACTTAACCAGCAGCATTTCCCAGAGTCCGGCATTCTCCTGAGGACGATCAGAGCACACTGATCGAAACGTCAAGTTGTACCTCCAGTTCTTTTCAGAACTAATTACTACTCAATTGAGAATTTCACATGGTGTCACCGCAATTAGTCTTACTTAAAAGTTAAAGAAATCACCACTTTTTTGTACATGTGGGGCTAGGGTCAAGGATAAGGAGGGATGCCCAGTGTATTGGCCCTAGAATGGGGCTAGGATAAGGAGGGACGTCCAGTGTGTTAGACCTAGAATGGGGCTAGCATTCATGCAGATAACCTTCTGTAGTTTACCTTGCTTGACCACACAAACAGAAAATTTACCCAGCCCTGGTAGAAAGACAGCTGTTAAATGAGATTGACATCTTTGGTAAAATGTTACCAGATGATAATCTAAAAACTCAGTTGATGTGAAGTCAGTGATGGTACCAAACATCCAGATAAATTATTGCGTCTGACATGCAGTCATTTTTGAGAAAAAGTGAAAAATTGTGGATCACAACTGTGATAAATTTCCACATTAGAATGCATGCAAACAAATCGGAATGCATTTTCACTATTTGCTCATTACAATAAATAATTTAAAAAATAAAATTAAAAAAATAAATAAATAAAATAAATAAATAGAGATTGAGTGTTTGTTGGAACAAACACACGGTGTTCATTTCACCTTTCGGCTCAATCAAGTGATCATTGATACTTCACAATCATACTGTTGAAAAGAACTGACATCATTTATTATAACAATACTAATTTTCTTCTTCAAAAGATCTATACATTAGAATATGTTTAATTTAAAACTTCCATTTTGTACCGGAAGTAAAGGTGAGATCAGCTTCATGTCCATGAGAGAATATCTAACAGATCCAAGCAGATATCTGTCAAAATGAAAACTACATCCCAGCTACATTATCATATAAATCAATCAATTGATAAGTTTTACCTTCTAGCACTCCGTATGTTCAGTTTATTGTATCAGGGCGCCATGTTTTCTTTAAAATCTTCTTGGTAGAAGTAGTTTTACCAATATTGTTGTACCTTCTCTAATGTATATCTTGATTTAATGATAGTGAGCATACTCATAGAAGCAGTTTGCTAACATAACCAATGTTGTACCTTTCCTTATATATATCTCAATTCAAAAGAGAAGAAGCATACTCATAGAAGCAGTTATACCAACATTACCAATGGTGTATCTTTCCTTTAATGTATATCTTGATTCAAAGCGTGTAAGCATACTCATAGAAGCAGTTTTGTCAACATTACCAATGCTGTACCTTCCCTTATGTATATCTCGATTCAAAGAGAGTAAGCATACTCATAGAAGCAGTTTTGCCAACATTACCAATGCTGTACCTTCCCTTATGTATATCTCGATTCAAAGAGAGTAAGCATACTCATAGAAGCAGTTTTGCCAACATTACCAATGCTGTACCTTCCCTTATGTATATCTCGATTCAAAGAGAGTAAGCATACTCATAGAAGCAGTTTTGCCAACATTACCAATGCTGTACCTTCCCTTATGTATATCTCGATTCAAAGAGAGTAAGCATACTCATAGAAGCAGTTTTGCCAACATTACCAATGCTGTACCTTCCCTTATGTATATCTCGATTCAAAGAGAGTAAGCATACTCATAGAAGCAGTTTTGCCAACATTACCAATGCTGTACCTTTCCTTATATATATCTCAATTCAAAAGAGAAGAAGCATACTCATAGAAGCAGTTATACCAACATTACCAATGGTGTACCTTTCCTTTAATGTATATCTTGATTCAAAGAGAGTAAGCATACTCATAGAAGCAGTTTTGCCAACATTACCAATGTTGTACCTTCCCTTCAATGTATATCTTGATTCAAAGCGAGTAAGCATACTCATAGAAGCAGTTTTGCCAACATTACCAATGGTGTACCTTCCCTTCAATGTATATCTTGATTCAAAGAGAGTAAGCATACTCATAGAAGCAGTTTTGCCAACATTACCAATGCTGTACCTTTCCTTATATATATCTCAATTCAAAAGAGAAGAAGCATACTCATAGAAGCAGTTATACCAACATTACCAATGGTGTACCTTTCCTTTAATGTATATCTTGATTCAAAGAGTGTAAGCATACTCGTAGAAGCAGTTTTGCCAACATTACCAATGTTGTACCTTCCCTTCAATGTTTATCTTGATTCAAAGCGAGTAAGCATACTCATAGAAGCAGTTTTGCCAACATTACCAATGGTGTACCTTCCCTTCAATGTATATCTTGATTCAAAGAGAGTAAGCATACTCATAGAAGCAGTTTTGCCAACATTACCAATGCTGTACCTTCCCTTCAGTATATCTAGATTAAATGATAGTAAGTATACTCATAGAAGCAGTTTTGCCAACATTACCAATGTTGTACCTTCCCTTCAATGTATATCTTGATTCAAAGAGAGTAAGCATACTCATAGAAGCAGTTTTGCCAACATTACCAATGCTGTACCTTCCTTTATGTATATCTTGATTCAAAGAGAAGAAGCATACTCATAGAAGCAGTTTTGCCAACATTACCAATGCTGTACCTTCCCTTATGTATATCTTGATTCAAAGAGAGTAAGCATACTCATAGAAGCAGTTTGGCCAACATTACCCAATGAATTAAACCAATCCCGTTTAAACCTGGTTTATTTATCGCACATGAATATGTGACGGCAGTAAATAAAATCATCATGTTCACCTAAAAAGTTGTAGCGATAACACAAGCTGGCCTCATGTCATTTCCAAATATTTCATCAAGGTTTTTATAACATCAAGAACTTAAAATAAGGTTTCCATTCGGTTTTCTTCGTAATGGCACACCTCCTTCCTTTAACCATGCAGGTAGAAATAGCCTCCATGTCTCAACCACCCACTCCATCCCATAGACAGTGATGGCCAGGGGGTCCGTTATGTAGGCCAAAAACTGGGTCAGTGTTTCAAGGCTAAGAGCAACCCAACAATATCCAGGGAGGAGGAGAAATAAAACTCGCGCAAAAACAATAGGCGCTACGGGATGATGCACGACCACACAGTATTCACAATGCATTGGCAACAGAGGGCGCTATCACACACATACCGCTCCCGGTTTCTCCCGTAATGAATGGTGGTATGAATAATTCACGTCTCAGATGAACCTCGTTCGTTGATTGGTTCGCCCGTAGTCAGTGCTGTCTTAGAGCCACGTGCGTTGGAGTGCAGCAACCGACCATGTGCGCGGAACTCGTCGAAAGGGGCAGGGGTGAGGGGTATATCCCCATTTTCGCTGTCCTTCATTTGACCGTATCTTCCGTTTTGGATACACGATTGCGTTGAAACTTCAGAATTAGATTGTTTTCTTTATTTTCTATCCATAAAAAAGTATTTGGGCTATTTCGGAAGAAGGATTTTTGAGATGGCAAAATAATATTTATTTCACTCTGTTGTAAAATTTTTCTGTGACGTAGTGATGACGTCATCAATAATATTTTTGAAAAGGTCACATGTCAATAAAGATTTCATTCACAGAAACCATGTTGAAATTGCCTAACATATTGGCTCTAGAATTGTTCTTCTTTTCAACTTCCGGTTTGGACCGGA
Source organism: Zoroaster sp. YZ-2022 (assembly GCA_029582265.1). Classification (NCBI taxonomy): domain Eukaryota; kingdom Metazoa; phylum Echinodermata; class Asteroidea; order Forcipulatida; family Zoroasteridae; genus Zoroaster; species Zoroaster sp. YZ-2022. The sequence goes on along the minus strand of CM055827.1, from coordinate 11,340,470 downwards.
AGACAAGGTCAAAATGGGGTCATGTCTGTGCAAATGTTGTTTGATAATTCAAGACCTTTCCGATGATGTATAGATTATAAAAATCCATTGTGTAGTTAAGGATTTATGATTTTTTTTAAATATTAAACTTTGATTTTAAGTAGTTCGATATCTGATGACGTCATCATGATGTCACAACTTCTGTTTCATCTACACATTAGGGTCTAAGTATATATGTCAATTTCCAAGTTCATGTGAAGTTTGCAAGTATGTGTTTTTTTTAAGACAATCGGTGGTGAGAAGAAGAAAAGAAAAAAACGTACAAAGATAATAGGTTTTTGGGTTATACCCGAATACCTAAAAAAGAAATTTGTACAGGGTGGCTTTTATGCATATGCCTTCATTCTTATAAAGTACGGAGGCATTTACATACATTTAAACAATGGTTCACAAACCGGTTCACAAACCCGTTAACACCACTACATTTTCCATTTCTCCAGTTCTCACTTTGGAAAGAATGTCGAACCCAACCGCCACTTGTGCACAATGTCTAAGTGCTGTGTTTTTAGCAGACGACAAAATGGTCAACATCTCACTGGATGTGCATGCGTGTACATTCATTGCTCAAAATCTCCCAAAATATCATTTCCAATCCTCACTTGACTACACTTTCCTCTCCTTAATTTAATCCTCTATCATCTTTTTAAAGGAAAATCTGTGATATCTGTCATATTTGGATAGGAAAGTGGCGGTTGTATTCTACATTATTTCCTTCACTTTTTGACAAAAGGTCTTGACAGACTAGCCCCACTAGTGTGGCACAGACCTGGATCCTTAGTCACACACTTGTTCTATTGACACTAACAGTCTCGATTTTGTAAATTGTTAGTGCTCAAATTTACGACATTTGCAACTATTTCGGCACACTAAATACGTTCCTTACATGTTGAACTATCAAAGCGGCTAAAAGAATGGTGATTTTACTTATATTTAAATTTTGTGACATATGGGAGTCTTAGGACCGAAAATACTACACGATGCTCAGCAGTTTGCAGATTTCAACGAAGGCGGCCATTTTCATTTGATTCACCCTGTGTGTGAAACAATTTTACAACGGCTGTTTGATGTGTGTGCACAAACTTATTTTTACATGCTTATTTCACTGTGCAAAAGATAAAAAAGTCTGTGCACACATCAAACAGCCATCATAAAATTGTTGCACGCACAAGTTGAATTAAATCAAAATGTCCGCCTTCGTTGAAATCGGGTCCTACTAAAAACCGACAACTGACGACAACTGACGACAACTCACAACAACACGTTCTAAATGCACTGAAAACTCAAAAATAAAGTTAAAAATATGTTTATAAGGGACAGTGGCATACATACAGGGTTTCAGTTTTTGAAAATGTGGTTTTAATTAGCAATAAAAAATGATTTTCTTCGCTGCAGTAGTATTGGCCGCCATCTTGCTTGTGCAACGTAAGAGGACTGTACCATTATGTGAAAGGGTGAAAGCAAACCAGACTACAAAGCGGGTGACATCATAACGCGGGCTGTGTCCGTGTGCCTGTGTCCCGGTGTCCCGCCAGCGCACGAAATTTATTTTCATGTACAATGGTTATAATTTTATAATATTTGTAGTATAATAGGCCTATATTGTGTCCTGGTATTTTATTTTGTAAAATATTAATATAAAGTGTATTACATTTACCTTGTAAGTTTTAACTATGTTTAGGCCGACTGATTTAAATAAATTCAATATATCCAAAATATAGTGAAAATGGTACTTTTTAATCTTTATTCTGCTTGTTTGTATTATTCTCATGAATGTTTACTAATCTGCGAATAAAGTTTGAACAAAATTAAAAGTCATGGTTGTTCTTGTGATGTTTTTGACCTACGGTAACGTAGTTTTCTGATGCAGACACAGTTACTTGTTGAATGAATAAGAAAACATACATTTTGTCAAGTATATAAAGTATAGACCAACTATCGTGACAGCTGTCATTCATACTTATTGGCGAAAATTAATTGCTCAGCAGCAACACACATAGGACTCTTTGATTCACCGATGAACTACTTGATCACCACTGGGATGTCAATCATGATTAAGAGCTTCAGAAAACATTTACATTTTCTAAAAAATAATAATTAATAAATAAATAAATAAATAAATAAAAAATAAATATAAGCAAATACAAATAAATATAAATAAATAAAAACAAAAATAAATAAATAAAAATAAATAAATAAAAATAAATAAATATAAATAAATATAAATAAATATAAATAAATAAATAAATAAATAAATATATATAAATAAATATAAATAAATAAAAACAAAAATAAATAAATAAAAATAAATATATAAATAAATAAATATATAAATAAATAAATATAAATAAATATAAATAAATAAATATAAAATTAACAATTTTTCCTGGCAGTGACAATACCAGACGTAAAATACTTCACAAAAATTTGTATGTTTTCTACATCTGTAAATATAATTATACATGATTGTAATTATATTGCAATTCATTGTTATTGTTATTACACTCCATAAAAATACAACAAAAGACTTCCCCTCCTGCCTGGCATCAGCCGACAAATTTTTTTCACCATTTGACATAATGGTACAGACAGTCCTTTTGCGTTGCGCAAGCAAGATGGCGGCCAATACTAACACGTTAACTGCAGCGAAGAAAATCATTTTTATTGCTAATTAAAACCACATTTTCAAAAACTGAAACTCGTTATGTATGCCACTGTCTCTTATAATAGGGTTTTCAGTTCGTACGTGCTTGACCGAAGCCCTCCACACGCACAGCGCATCGCCCGCAACAAAAAACATCAAAATTTTAAATCAAAAAATTCTATTACTTTTACCTGTCGAAATCTTACATGTAATAACTCATTGGAAAGCTTATACTAGTTTCAGCTATCCAACAATGTACATAAAATAGCAATCGGAAATACGTGCGAAAGCCTAGGTTTTTATGAATGAACCACTCTCGTCCCGCCCAGCCTTTCACGAAATGTTCCGAGATCGGGCGCATTCAGCCCGTAAAATTTGCCGCGCTCTGCTGAGGGCATCCACTTTCGGAGAGCTGTCTCCGCGCCCGAGTACATTGTGATTGACATGAAAACGGGTTTCCCTATTGAGTCAAAGGGCTCCTTTACATACCCATGCTTGCTCGATCTCCATAGCTACTCTACAACCGGAGTTACGAAGAGATAAAAAATTAAACACCGTTTTTCGAGGTGAAATCTTCAAGTTGAAAGGTAAGAGCGGTGTCTGAATGAATTTTACACCTCTTTTCTATCATATGTGAAAGTTTTGAGCCGTAATTGTGTTTAGTTTTGAGCGGAGAGTGTATTTTTTACACCCTTTCAAAAGCTCTTATGAGGGAAACGAGCACGAACGCTGTGCGTGTGTATCACGGTGTGTGTAGGCTGATTCAACGGTTTTGTTGCCATTAGGGATGTACACAATGTATGGACAGTCGGGCTTCATCGAATGCTGTATACTTGATTAAATAAAACAGGATTCCTCAAAAACTACTCGTCCGATTTTCTTGATTTAAAAACCATTGTATTTCATTCATCAAGACCTTTAATTTGATATAAATATTGAGCATATTATTGGTTTAGGAATAATTTTTCACCTGAAAACCCTACTTTATATATAAACATAGGCCTATTTATAACTTTATTTTTGAGTTTTCAGTGCATTTAGAACGTGTTGTCGTGAGTTGTCGTGAGTTGTCGTGAGTTGTCGTGAGTTGTCGGTTTTTAGTAGGACCGTTGAAATCTGCCGACCGTAGGCCTATGTGTAACAATATCATTTTCGGTCCCATATGATAATTGATATGTCATGAAATTTCACCTTTTTTGGCCACTTTGCTCGTTCAACATGTAAAGAACGTATCTAGTGTATAAAAATAGTTGCAAATGTCGTAAAATTGAGTGCTAAGAATTTACAAAATCCCGACTGTTAGCGTCAAAAGAACCACCGTGTGGCTAAGGATTCAGGTCTGTGCCACACTGACACTGGTGCCGTGGTGGGGCAAGTTTGACTCGAGTGAGTTTCAGTTTGAGATTGACATTTTTAGTTAGCATTACCAAGATGCAGTAAAGTCGACAACAACGGGCTTGCTCCCTGCTCTTCCCAACTCGTCATCTAAATCGTCTTTTTCCACAATTATCATATTACTTGGAAGCGGTTTTTTAGCCATTTTTGCCGATGTTTCTTTTTTGCTAAATCACCAACTTCTGTATTCGTTTGCACTACCACAACACTGTAACTCGCATGCATGTTACATGTAGTCTGTCACTTGGACTTCACGCTTATATACAGCTTGATGTCATTTACAACTCACAAAGAACCAGTCTAGCACTTGTTCCAGTATTAGCGCCCTCTTTGTTCCCAACTGAGTCATTACTAAAGTAAACACTTTTATGGCTGAGGTTTTGTTACTAATACCATGGAGGAAGGAAGAGAGGCCCCATATCTGTATTCACACAGTTTATGGCACAATAAAGCAAAATCACAATAATTATACATTAAAACATATAAACTATAATATCTACATAATTATCAGGAAAAAAAACGATGACTTTAAGACAAATGTCATCAAGTAGGCCTACGTTGCGTACATTGGTAAAATCGGTAAAATCATGAGCACTGATGAGTGATGTGGAACCCATTGTAAAAATGGTGTCTGGAATTTAAACACATGCAAAACTGTACAATAAATTCCTTTAGGAATGCGTAAACGGCTAAACGAGCCATAGCTTTTTGACACCTGTTCATAATGGTATTTAGCATTCAAACACACATCACAGAAAAGCACAATCAAACAGGTTTTTGGCTAAACATGTGAAAAAAGTGAGTACATTAAGCCATGTGTTTAGAAATATTTGGATTCTAAATACCTTTTTTACAATGTCAATCATTTATGCCTATCTGAGTACAGCTACTGACCTCGGTGTAATTTTATGGTTACAAACTTTCTAGAAACAAATTAGACCATGGGATGAACTTAAAAATGAGACCTATTTTTTTATTTTAATTTCGTGATCCCCATCACAGGACCACATACAATTTGGAACATAGGGGGTTTCAATGGTGCTGAATCTAATTATGATTGTTGCCAAGTCGTAAAATTGCACATTTTAAAGATATTAATTATTATTACTTTAATATTGATAAACCCTATGAAGGGGGGGCGGCGCACAATATGCCCCCTAGGTGTATTATTTTGCTCTTTTTTTTTCAATTAAAAAAAAAATTTTTTTTTAAAGAAATGTGATAGGTATTTGTCACATTATCATATCAGATGCATTATGGGAATTCAAAATGGCCACCACAGCCGACAGCCATCTTGGATTTTGTCTTGTTATTCTGTAATGTTTGAGTAAAACGTATTGAGTTTTCTCAATGGATGTTTCTTACTCTTCCTGCCAAGGAAGGATATAGAAATGTCTCTTCATCCTCAGAAATGCATTCCAGCCCCCAAAAAGCTGACATTTGATTTTCAAATGACAAAAACGTATATTATCGTTTTTTCGCCTCAAATTAGGGAAATAATGGATTACAGCACCCCAACAATGACCCCAGGGGAAATCCGATGATTTTTTTATTTTTTATTTGCCAAGCTTTATGAAATTTTGCCAAAGAATACAGAAAATATTACAGAAATACGCTTTTTGGGCAAAAACACTTAAACACATCTTCTAGCGGTTACTTTTGGAAATTATTTTTACGTCGCCATGTAGGTTTTGCTGGAAGGAACATTCTTGCAAAGTTTTATGAAAATCGGCCGATGACTTTGGAACATACAGAGGGGTGGTTTATGAGCCCCCCCTCCCCCCGCCCAAATAAAAAAAATGCCTGGTCCTGATCTATCATCTAGGTATATTAATAAGTTATTGTAAGATTTATTTACAGCAAATCCATCTGAATGGTCGGCGTTGTAATATTCCCAGTTTCGTCTTTATAAACATACATGCAGCAAAAACTGGGCTGAATTTCAAACGATGCCGCCATGTTTGCTAGTATTTACCACACATTATTTTCGGAATATATGAACGAGGCTGATCAACAAGGAATTTCATTGGTAGATTCTGGGTCTCGACGAGACGTATTGCGTATATTTCAGAGCTTTCTAATCACGAAATTGTCGTCAAATTCAAATAGATTTAGAGATAAAGTGCAACTTATATGACAAGCAACATCGTGTTTTGACATTTTTATATTTATTTCCTCAATTATACATCCAAATTTCGTGGTCAAAAAGAGGGTATCACGGTTTGAAACAATTTCAGTGTTCATCCCATGGTCTAAATGCCAAAAAGGCATTATGTTTCAGTTAAATGACACGTACCCCAATCCCCATAGTTATGCCACTGCCCCACAAGGAGCAAAGTTTTAGAGTTTGAAACTGAATTTGACGCATGTGCCAAATCTAAATATAGTAAGTTGCAACAACGTTTATTTTTTCTGCGTAAGCTCAACTCTTTTTATGTAGATAAGACAATTTTACAATTGTTCTACCAGTCTATTGTACAGAGTATCCTAACTTTTTGTCTTGTTTGTGTTTTTGGAAATATGCGGACCAATGACCGGATTAAGTTGGAAAGAATTGTTAAACAAGCAAGTAAAGTAATTGGTCTGCAACAAGAGTCTCCAGAGGCATTATATAAATCTCTTATGTGCAATAGAATTGAATCAGTTCTTGCTGACTCAAGTCACCCATTACATGCCGAATTCCAAACCAATTCAAGGAGTCATCGCTTTTTACAAAGAAGGATCAGGACCCACCGTTACGGCAGTTCATTCATTCCGACTGCTATCAAATGGCACAATGAGCAGTTGGAGCGATGAGCTGTCGGGTGGTTGGCTCTGATCCCTCACCATGTACTCTATATCCTCATACAATTTTTGTAAATTTTTAATATTGAATTGTAGTATATTTTTTTGTTAAAAGAATTGTTCTAAATGTTTGTGTATTTAATAAGTAAGTTTTTGTTTATTTTTACCAGCTTCTTATTTATGTCTAGTCTTTTTTTGTATCTACTTATCGTTTGTATTGTATTGTATTGTATTGTATTGTATTGTATTGTATTGTATTGTATTGTATTGTATTGTATTGTATTGTATTGTATTGTATTGTAAAGGCCATTTCCCCGTGAGGGACAATAAAGTTTTATCTAATCTAATCTAATCTAATGTCTGAAAAAGGCAATCAAAAACTTTCCCCCAAGTTGGCCCACAAAATGTAACAATTCTCCAATTGTATTTTACAATTATAAACCAAATGTTTCAAAGCCCTGGGGGGGGGGGGGCGGTCACGACAGGGTGACGTTCAGGGGCCGCAGACAATAGAATTGGGATGATATTGAATAATCCTCGATTAGGCCTACCACCTTTAACAACAAAAACATCGCTACTCCCCAATAAAATCTTCTTTAAAAAATCACTCGCATGCAAAAAAGGGGTTAAATTAAGTAATTTGGTCGGTCACTACTCCCTCCTCGTCGTAAATAATTGTTCCGCACTGCAGCTACAATTACGAGCAATTATGCGGGCGATTTTACTTCCACAACATTATCACCTGTCACAGGGCCCACTGCCCACTCATGCACACGGCATGAAGGATGTAGATTCCTCGCTCTCTCGTGTTCAGCCACTGCGGAAATTAACTCATTACTAGCAAGGAACCTGCTGCTGTGGAGACGGTGAACTATAGCCTGTCGACAAATGACTCCAATAGTCATAATAATTATGATATAAATTAAGTAATTTTACACTATAGTGGCAGTGATTTCTCGTTTGGGGGTGGGGGTAGGGGTTGTAGTTTTTTTTTGGACTAATGACCTACCCCAACTGACTGCGGCCCTATCCGATAAATCCCCACCAATAAAATAAAACATAAGTTAGATTTTTTATATATATTTTCATTTAAATACAAGATAAATCAACGTGATTTTAAAAAATTTAAGTTTCGTGCAATAAACTAGGCCTATGTGGGTTTTAGGCACGAGAAGTTGGGGGAGGTGTTGTCAAGTCGACGATGGTATCAAAATATTAAATCATCCATTTTTGCCTAATGTGCATGCTATCGTTTAAGTAAAAATTACTACATAATTTCCCAAATGAATTTATGTTGTCCGAAGACGGAAATTCCATCTGAATGCATTTTCACTTTTCCCTTGCCTTGTTAAAGACACAATGGATGGAATAAGCTCAAACGTTTACAGATTTTTTTAATTTTATTATTATTTTTTTAAATTGTATTACGGATAATTATAGGCAAATCATGATTATTAGTATAGTATCATGGGCGGATCCAGAACATTTTTAGGGGGGGGCTGAGAATCAAAAACAATTATTTTTCAGTACTACAAAAATTACAATGAAATAATCAAAGGGAGAGAAAAACAAAGCACACTGTGGGAATGGGAGTGCATTCTCCCCTCCCCCCCTCTCTCTCTCTCTCCCTTTTTTTAATTTATTTTTATTTTTTATTTTATTATTTAAAACAATTTTTTTTAAACGATTTTAGGGGGGGGCTACAGCCCCCTTAGCCCCTCTGGATCCGCCAATGAGTATGGATGCATTAACAGACATTTCACTAAAATCGTAAACTTAAATCCATTAGGACCTATAATTCACATTAGTAATTAATAATGGATTCGCAGGGCCATTGTATCACAAGCTTCACAGGGCTCATTAACATTATAGAATATTTTAATGGGTCTCTGCCATTAATGACTTAGGCCCGCGCAGCCAGTTAAAATTCAAACCACTTTACTAAAATAAAAGCGTCACTGTGAAAACAAGAAAATAATAAAACCGTCAGTTTAGAAAAATACCATCCATGTATTTTTGCCACGAAGAAAGATCATGCAATCAGGCGTAGTTAGAAAATGCCTACGGGGAAGGGGGGGGGGGGAATTAGGATTAAAACAAACTACTGCAGCGGGTACATTAGTACTAGGCGGGACTATATTTTACACTTCAAATGCTGCGCCAGTGGTCACATAATTATCAATAATGCCTGTGCGTTTTGATGTAATTAGTATTCAGTACCTTACGTTGCCGTAACAATGAACTCTCTTTTTGGCATTGTTCGATCACAGACCACTTCAATAGGCCATAGGCGTATAGTGCATTCATCCCATCATAATTTTACAAATGTCAACAGCGGGATGTCACCACCAATTAATGCTACCACTTGTCAGTTATTCAAGATAAATTGCCTCCCAACGGGGCAACTAATTTTTATGGCGCTAAAACGATTTTCATCCTTTCACATGAATCGAATTAGTATCGGCTAATGGGCGGGACTATAAGCCGATACAAGCATTGAGATCTGTTAGTAAAAGGTTTTAACGGAAATGTGCTGTTTTTAGTTCATCCACCACTGAGTATGTCAAAGCAATTGCAAGCTGGTATTTCAATCATCTGGTTTTCTTGAAAATTTTATCACAATACGCGGTCACGTTTATGAGAACACGACGACATCTTGTAATGTTTTTTTTACAATTTCTTTAAACATTTTTTTGTGTTATTAGGCCTATGCCTTTGAAAAAAATTGCCCAACGACATTTTTTTTTTTTACAAATTCGACAAATCAATTCCTGTTTTCTCGAAGATAAAGACGAAATAATTTTGTCATGATGATTGATATGTTTTTTTTTATTATTCAGATTTATTCGTTTAGTAATCGGGTAATGCTGTATACTCTCCTTATGGGGGGCGGGGGGGAGGGGGCGTACAACGGACATCAATAGTAATTACCCCTAAGAAATGATTATCTAAAAGCTTACATGGATCTGAGACTGTGAGCAAACCATACTAAACATCAATAAAACATTTGTCCGTCTGATAGTAGTAGTAGTAGCTGTCGGTCGCGAAGCGACAATGACCGCCATCATATCATTTCACAGCTGATCTCCAGTCAGGTCGCTGGACTGCAAGAGTTGTCCAGGTCTTGCTGTCGATTTCTCGCATCTTGAGGTTCCGCTTAATGGTGTCCTTGTAGCGGAGCCGTGTCCGTCCAATCTTTCTTGCACCGGCAGTGAGTTGAGAGAAAAGTATCTGTTTTGGTAGTCTCTCGGAGGGCATCCTAATGATGTGGCCTGTCCATCGTAAGGTCTTTCGGATGAGCAGGTCCTCCATCGAGGGTAGGTGAGCTCGCTCCAAGATTTCGTTGTTGGTCACCTTGTCCTTCCAGGTAACTCTCATGATTGATCGTAGGTGTCTCATCATGAAGTCGTGAAGTTTCTTGACTTGACTCCTATATAGGGTCCAGCTTTCCGCACCATATAAAAGAGTTGACAAAACAATGGCTCTGTAGATCTTGCACTTGACTCTTGTTGAAACATGATGATTATTCCAGAGCCTGGTTCGCAGTCTCCCAAAAACGCTGCTCGCCTTGGCCATCCTCTTTGTCAACTCCGTGTCAATGCGGCCATCCGTCTGATATGATGGCATTTTCAAGAAAATGTAAAAACCAATTCAAATCTGAAATGGATCATGGGTAAGGATGCACTTGACATTTTACGACGAATAAAACCAAACGGTACACCTTTTAAAAATTAAAGTTTCAAACCTTTTGAACCAATTTTCTCTTCGAAGACAGAGCATGTTAATGTGATATTAAAGGGGCAATATCTTCACGACCCGAGCACACTTTCAACAGGGCATGGAATCGGTATCCTAGTTTAACATGAACACAGTGACTGGAAAGTACTAGCTCATTTATGCAGCAGCAATAATGACCTTATCATGGGTCTATTATTTTAATCAGTCACCGAGTTAATCTAAAACTAGCACTCCGATTCCATGCCCTGTTGATCGTGACGATACTGTCCCTTTAAAATTCTCATAATATGCTCTGCAATTTTAGTGATTTTTTATAAGAAACAAACACATGAAAGGGGAAAGTTGAAATATCTGGGTTAACAATTCAATAAAATAACTAATAAAATGGGGGGGGGGGGATCATTCACACAAAAAGGACTCATGTACGGTAAGAGTGGAATTTATCTATTGTGCATAATGATTTACAGCCAGCTTTCAAAACCTTGGGTATTAAAAATAACATCAGCGGTGTTTTATTGCCAAGTTGCCCAATAATATGTGTTTTTAGCACATCAGTTTTTGCAGTGATCGCAAAATTGTACACTGCGAACACTGCCATGTGATGTCCACATTGGGCAATTGACTCACTCAATATCAACCACCCTTTCCCTCACTCGTTAAAACTAATATTGTTCTTAAATTTAGGAACGTTTCATTTCCTGACGGCTAAGAAGTGACGAACGATCGAAGGCTACGGCACTGTCTCTGTAACCTGGTCAAGTGAGAATGGTTAAAGTGACACTCGGATGCCATCGATCTTGATTCCTTGATAGTGGCTCACTGTTAATGATTATTGACGTTTTTGACGGAGCAGATTGGGTCTTTCCCCCAACGCATATTAATAACCGGAATTATGAATTTAGTCCGGGATTTACGAAATCTAAATAGACAACGGTTATATCTATAACAGCTGCGGATCGCCCAGCGATTAGCATAGTTGTTTGTCAACCTGCATTAATGCTCCGATTTGATAAATAATATTACTGTTCTTACTCCACACTGGTGCGTCGTGGCCTGCTAGAATCCATTGATAACATCTAAAACAATACAAGCAACTATGATATCATGACTCAACCTGTATTGCATGGGATGGGATTTCGTAGAATGGCGATGTGGGTTTTCATACATTAAAAAAAAAATAATAATCTTTTTTCTTTTTTAAAATATTAATATGCTTTTCACAAAGGAATAATTCAAGATCTTTCAGTAAACCCAATATTGCGTGCAGGGAATGTATATTTATGTTGTATTTCTCCTGATAGTATGTGTCAAGGAGGCGGTTCCAATGTGTCAAAAACGGGGGGGGGGGGAATTGTCAAAAAAGGGCACATATTAAAATGTTTGGTAAGTGTACATGCATATAGGGGACATGAACGGGTCTCCCTCTTTGGATTCGAACCCTGCATCGCCAATGCATGTAACATGGAACGTAGAAGGGTCTTATCTCTGTGAACGGAGGAAGTGTTCCTTCCACCATTCATGTTAACTACACGGGGGACACAGCCCCGACCTTTTTTCGGCTGGCGCTTCTACCGGTATACCCTCTGACGTTCGAACATTCCCCGGACATTCTCCGTAATCTATAATGCCCAGTGAATTGGATGATTCACTAATGTCTTGACCGTGCTCCATCTATAATTACTGAGTACTATTTTCGGCAGCAGATTCCAATTATAGTTTTCAACCATTTCACCTGGCGAAGTGGGAAAATATTCTATAGGCCTACAGTACATCCCTAGATAATTTAAGGGCCACCCTTTCAAAATTCCTGCATGACTTGACTTGTATATGTTAATAAAAGAAGATGCAAGTTAGCAGTCACTTATCTTTTTTTCCTGAAAATATCATGTATGTGAACGATAAATCAGGTTGGTATCGAATAAAGGTGTTTCTATCATTCTGGCAAAAGACATTTAAGAGCTATGTTTTGATATTATTATATATTCCCTCAGTCTAATTTACTGCCTAGAGGGGTAGCCGTTAATGCTCTTAACCGTACAGTTGAGCCATATAATAGAGAGAGAGCGAAAATTTAAGAAAAATCGATGGCTTTATTTTATTGGTCTGTAATGAAATTACCTCTCGTTTCCGCCTTTTGGCTGATGGACGGGGAATTTCAGGCGCGAACGACGAAAAAACACCTGGCGCAGCCCCGGCCCGCTGACAGCAAGCGAGCGTACTTTACAGTGTTCGCTGGCCAGGGACTCCCGGGCATGACTCTACCGAGCTAGCCCCGCTCGCGCTGCGCTCGCTACATCTCGGCACAGCAGCCGCTGTTTCCTGTCGGTCGATATAGTACAAGGGGTTCTTTATTGAAGCTCATCCAGTCAGAAAACAAATCGAGCTGTCTAATGCTATGTCTTCAAGCTATTTCATTTTGTCAATAGCTGAATGGGACATAATCAGTGATTCCACACACCGTCATGATGAGGTATACCTTGCAATATTTTTTGTCAAGAATGACACTGCGTATAAGGTGAGCCGTATGATGCCCACGAGACCGGGAGTAGACGGCCGGTGTTTGCAGGCAGAAATATATACTGGCGAAAATTAGACAGTATAGGTTCTTAGATGGAAATAACATCAGCTTTATTGGTTATGAACAATACCAAATAAATGATCAAATCAGTAGAATCCATTTTGTAGGACATTACCCAAGGAACAAGGAAGCGAAGAGTGATTATTGTAGTCATTTATAGATTTTGGTTTGTGTACTTCATTTTGTTTTTCTCACTAGATTGGCCCCATGCATTTATTGCAGCTTAAGCACTTCCGGTGAATCAAGTATGGGCGAAATAACTCATCGTTTCTCGCCCCCGTACTTACACAAGTGAAATGACTATGAAAACAGCCTCTGCGACCGAAAACGCCATTAAAGCCAGCCAAAAAAGACACCTGCCATTTCTGTAATATGCAAAGCAGCTCTGCGTGCCGGATACACTTTGCGCCAATGAGAGAGCGAGTTGGCGCGCGCCGGGATGTCAATCATCACGGCTCGTCGGGTTTATGGTTATTGACTATGTGCTGATAGTTCAATGGTGCAATTTGTATGCATTTAAATAAGCCGACGAGCGACCCACAACTTACGCTGAGGATTTACTGTGTACAAAAACGGGGGCGGGGCAGAGAGGCGAGAAGACAAATTACACGGAATTATTACATATTGTCAAACACATTTTCACTCATGTGTTCGGCGAGCAATACCGCACCAATCTCAGTTCGAGGCAGCTAACTCAAGCTGCATTTGTTTTGTAATTCCCGGTGTTTACTGGTCTCGGCAGTAGCAACAAACGATGGCGAGTCTTTCTGCTTGCGAGACGGAGAAGAAATCCAAGTCTCCCGCTTCCCCAAGCTCACCTTCACCGCTCCTGCTCGGAGCAAATCTTTCGTTCGGCGTGGAGCCCCGTTTATCGGCTTTTAGGTCGCTCGTGTCTCCTGGTTGTGAGAGTCCGGTGAAGCGAGAGCCCGCCGCATCCGACAGAGGTCCCTTCGACCTGCCGCCATCTTCACTACACAGTCATTCCAGTAGCTTTCACGTGTATTCTAAACTCATAGACTCTGCCACCGCGGCCGTTGCCTCAAATGCAGCCACACTGCGCTACGGTGAACTGACCGGGATTTCATCTTTAAATTGCAGTAGATCGCCAACATTGTCATTCGGATCTTCCAACAGTCTCTGTAAGTAAGCATGGAATAAAGGGCAAGTTTACAGATTATTGGCAATTTAACAGGTTTATGTAGATAATTGATAATATTTACATGAAACTAACTTGGTGTAAATTTGATGATGGTATCATTGCAATCTTAGTGTCTGAAGTGTTGTTATTCATGTAAAATGAGTCAACACTGATTTAAAATCTATAATACTATCCAGATTGTGTGGGTATCAAACATTGTGTGAATTGTTAATGTTTTAGTGCTCTTGCACTTTTCAATTTAATCTAAGTCTTTATAAATTATGTCCACTGGCAAAAATAAAAAATTGCGATGTCTATCAAATCTCAAAATCTTAGGATACAACAGAAAATATACAAGCAGCTAGTTTACAAATAATAATATTGTTATGCTATTTAAAGATTGAACGAAGACAAATGGCGGGAACATTCTCAGAAATCGGGGAACATCAAATACAAATTAAGCTCAATTCAAATGTATTTAAAACAACTCCAGAACTCCAGAACAATTAATGCAAGTTAATTATTATCTCGTTAACGGATCAATGAAAATAGCTGAAACGTTCACAGGTATGTTTTAATAAATATCACTTGATTCTTATAATGTACGAATGCATTTATACATCTTACCAAAAGATAATATTTGCTTAAATTATTCTTTCCACTAGTCACTCGCAGAAGGCGGAAGGAGACGAGGCAACGGAGACAGCGAACCACGTTCACCAGCGACCAGACCCTTAAGCTGGAGATGGAATACCACCGCACAGAGTACATCACGAGGATGCGCCGAGTGGAGCTGGCCGAACTCCTCAATCTGACGGAAACCCAGATCAAAATCTGGTTCCAGAATCGACGAGCCAAGGACAAGCGAATTGAGAAGGCGCAGCTGGATCAGCAGTACAGGTAAAGGAACCATGTCGGGTCTTGTACGGGCTGGGGGCCGTCCACAGTGATTGATATTTTCTAGGAAGTACCCCATTGGGCGAATTGCCCAAAATAAGCATCACTGGTGTAGTTTTAACACCCTGTTTTTTGCAGTGTACATACAAAACTACTACGGACCCATGCACCGTCACCAGGATTTTTAATTCTGATGGTTTTATTTTTGTAATTTTATTCAAAGTTTACATTATAAGTACTGCAAACTTTGCCCTCAACAAAATATTATAAAACCAAATCCTGTAACCTGGAATTGGAATTAAGTAGACGGGTATAAATAGACGTTGGAACTCCGCACATTTACATTGACTGTCTTGCAGCACGGGTGCCGTATGGTGCGCAGTCTGCACGGCACCAAGCATCGTCACCAAGCCATGCAGGCTGCGGATTTTTTTACAGTCCAGAATTGCTATTCTACACCCATATGCACGTGTATTTTAAAAATGAATGTTGTACTAAAATCCTACACAGCAGTGAATTACTATAATGCAGAAAGGCTTTGCTTCTAAAATTAATTTCGTAATTAAAAAACAATTATAATAGTTATATTTTTTCTTCCGTGCATGGATTCGAACTCGGTATATCCTTTAAGTTATTTTGTACTTTTCAATATGTTTCATTAATCCATTCCTTTCACTCAAACGTTTCCCTCCAAGTTCTTTAAAGGCAGTGGGGATCCATGGCCTATTTTCTTAGATAACACAAGCTGAATATCTCAAAATAAGTTAGTTCAATGATATACGGTAGTTAAAGTTAACTTTGGACACAAATTACATTTGCAGACTGTTTTATCTTGTTCAGGAGCATGGGTCTTCCGGCGCCCGGTTGTTCGTATGCAGCTACCTATCCAGGATTCTGCGGGGCCTGCTATTATCCTCCTAGCTCCAGTATCAATCCCACCGCTGCCACCATCGGTAGGCCCTACCAGCTTAGTCTCTGACAGGGAGGTGATTATGGACACGGACTTTTTACATGGAACATTAGTAGTTTCATCGTAATTAAAATAGTTTTATAAGTTCAACTTTTCTGAACGTGTTCATTCTTAATCTTCTATTTAAAAGTGATTTGTTTTTCTTGAGGCATTCTGGAACATCGTTTTTGCAATATAATTTCGTTTTGGAAAATGCCTCTGCAATTAATCAACTTATCCCACCGCTGCAAGTCACAATTTTCATGTGTAAGAATTGTTTTAGAATTTTTCCCGCAAAGGATTGTTTTCTTTTGTCGCCCATTTGCCCCACCCGATTTGGTGCTGGAAAAAAGTCCGTATGGGGGAAACTTTACTGCATTACTGGTATAGGTGATGTGATAAAATAATTATAGCCTAATCATGGGTATTAATTCTGGGAATTGGGTAGATATAACCCCCCGTTTTGCTGGGGGTGGTTCATATACCCCACTCTTTGATCCATTAGAAACATTAGTTGAACAAAGAAGTGTATTATTTCGCATATTTTGAATAAGGCTTGTCTAATCTTATTTGAACAAATCATTATCCTAAGTTCTTGGAAAGCTCTGTTTAATAAGGGAGTATAGTGTACAGTGAAACACCGCCATAACGAACAGCATGGGGACGGTCCACAAAAACCGTTTAATATAATTGTCGTTATAGTGAATCGATGCTGCAATGTTAATACAAATGGGAATAAATAGAGTATTAACTGCTGCAAACTGCTTACCAACCTAAAGGACCTGTAGTATAAATGCAAAATAATGGTTATTGGCCTTACGTTTCCAGCCTAGCAGGTTCTTTCTCAAAGGCAGAATGAAACAGAATACAAACATACATTCATACATGAACACAAGAGTGAGCAGAAGTTAGTCAGGTGTGAAATGAACACAAAAGAAAAAAGGTACAGAAAGCAGAGTCAGGATAGAATGGGAATGTTCGGTGTAACCAAAATGTTCGTTATCCTACATCAAATGTTCGTTGTAACCAAATGTTCGTTATAGCGGTGTTCGCTAAATTAAATAGCATTCCTCGATTAATAAAAAACAGATGGAATATATATATATATATATATAGTAAAGACATTTCGAACATCTTTTATAATGTTCTTTCTACAGTACATGCCGTAGTAGCGGAGATATTAATTAAAGTGATGCAATAAATCCATAATTGTACAGATCTAAAAAAACAAAATCTGGTTTATTCATCTGAGTGTTAAGGATCATGTTAGCTCTAGAAAAATACCGAGACAGAACTAAAGTCCCTTTACAGTATTGGTTATCTCTATAAAAAAAAAATTAAAAAAAATAAATAAATAAATAAATAAAAACCTAAAGGGTCAAAGTTTCATATGGCACTTATTATAAAGTAATTTTTGATTCAAAATAAATGCTGAATTAATTCAATTCTTATAAAACCCTATGGAAACAGATATTTATTTCTAAGTGAAAGCCCTTCAAGTTTTTAATCGTTTACATTCACTCCAGATGATATCAATACCCAGCCACTTCATAGTGTAAAGTTGATGATGGTATCAAAAAGTTTATAAAGTCTGAATATATCCATTCCCCCTGGATAGGATGCCAGTCTATCGCAGGTTACTTCCCTAGCTATTGCCAGGTACCCATTTATACTCCTGGGTGAAGAAAAGCAATTATGTTAAAGTGTCTTGCTCAAGTACACAAGCACTACGGTCGCGGTTGGGATTCGAACCCACACTCTGGCGACTCATCCACCAGAACACAAATCCAATGCACTAGACCGCTCGGCCATGGCACCCCATGATGGTATTAAACATCCCTTGAAATATAATTGTCTCTGTAGCTATCGTTTTCCATAAAATTCTGAGTGAAAATTACATCCAAAATGAACTTCTATATCATCCGATGACATAAATACCACGTTGGAATGATTGCGAACAATCTGCAATACATTTTCACTATTTTCTCGTTCATGACACAATGAAATAAGATGGAACTTTTACAGGTTGGTTTTTATACATAAATCTTGATTCCTATGAATGATGGATGTATTTACACTCACTGGCCAAAAGTATTGCAACATGCTCAAAATAGCACTTTACAGTAACAGGTGAGATGATCATTTAATCCGATTTCATCGATCGTGTATTACATCATTTCCGAGCAAGAACAGTAAAAAAGAACATTGACTTCAAAACACAGGCACTTTCAAGAAGTCTTAAGTAGTGTAAATAAAATAAAATAAATTATTGTGACAGTTCTCCAAACTGAACTTTGGTGTGTGTTGCAGTACTTATGGCCAGTGGGTGTACAAGCATTATTACCAAAAGTGTATAGTGGCTTAAACTCAGCAAAATATTCCAAATGTTCCTGACACATTTTTAGAGATAAAAAGAGAAAGCCTCGAAGCTTTCTTGTGATTGTAAACGTTGATGGAGTACGGTCGAGCGGTCTAGTGCATCGGATTTGTGTTCTGATGGCTGAGTCGTCAGAATGTGGGTTCGAATCCTGGCTGCGACCATGGTGCTTGTGTCCTTCAGCAAGACACTTTACCATAATTGCTTCCCTCCACCCAGGAGTAAATGGGTACCTGTGAGGGCAGAGTTGGTTGTTGTGTTTGAAACGGCAGCAATTGAGCTCCCCAGGGAGCTGAGATGGTTTCAGGAATGATTTATGATGAGCAGGGATAATAATGTACAGCGCCCTGATCTAGTTGCTAGGATATGAGCGCTTTACAAGAATCGTGTATTATTATTATAACGTTGGCCTAATCATCAATGCGTATAGAAACAAATATTTAAAGAAGATACAGCGTTTGGTATGATAGCAAAACGGCACATTAAACAAGAATCCTGTGAAATGTTCAGGTTATATATATTCATTGTGCTAATAACGGGAAAATAGTGAAAATGCACTGAGAGGTTTCTAAATTTCACCAATCCTATACCTTACCTTTAATTAAATGTCATTAACATTTCAACATATTTGAATAACACGTGATCTTGGATCTTGGATGTTTTACTCTCCTAAAATCATTTCTGCTGTCCCTGAGAGGGGTGCTTTCGGCTCAGTTTGCTGCCATTCCAGAAACACCGGGCATACCCCTTCTCTTTCACGATCAGTGGCGTAGCCAGGACTTTTTCAGTGGGGGGGGGGGGAGTGAGGGTATTGTTTGTTTTCCCCTTTTCTTTTTCTTTTCTTTTATGGGGGGGGGGCACTATCGGGATTTTTTCGTGGGGGAACCTGGGTGGAGGGGCACTGGAAATTTGTGGGGGCACGTTCCCCCAGGCCCCCCGTAGCTACGCCACTGTTCACGATATAAGTGTCCTTGGTTCTTTTACGTGCATTAATACAACACACGGGACCTACAGCTTTACATCTCGGCTGAAGGTAAAAGCAATTATGGTTAAGTGTCTTGCTCAAGGACACAAGCGCCGTGACCAGCCAGGCCGGGATTCGAACCCACATTCTGACAACACCAGAACTTGAGTTCGATGTACTACAACGCTAGGCCACGACACTCGGGCAATACATCATTAATTGAAAAAATGCATACAAATGTACAGCAATTTTTGCACTTTTCTCAGAGATGTGTGGACCAATAATTAGCTGAAAATTCACAGGTTGGTTTTCAACTATGATTACTGCCTGATCTTCACTCAAGGCAGTTAAACATGTTGGTAAAATTTGTGTAAATGCATCAATATACTTTATTAGAATCAATTGATTTATACTGAAACCAGTACTAACCTGTGAAAGTTCAGTTTATTTCGTTGTGTCACGGAAGAGAATATGAAATTACATAATAGGTTATTTATTTGGAAATGAATCATCAGCCTGTTATTCATGTTTTCTCGAAAATGACAACACGTCAGAGGGAATAACCTCTCAGGATGTTTGGTCCTTTGGTCCTAATCTGCTCATTTCCTGGTCAAATTTCTATTAGTTTTCCATAGAAATCGTTTTGTCTGAGGTGCTGCCATTTCAATTAAAATATAAGCTTTCCAGCTTCAATTTAGGAAAGAGTACTCTTTTCTAAATTTCACATTTTTGGGAGGGGGCACTCTCTTATTCAATAAGTGAGTGGTGATCTTGTGTTTGTCTCACTTTGTTCTTAAAGAATACAACTAATGAATACAACTGATGTTTTTTCCCCAGTATTTTCAATAAGCAGTTTTGTTGATTGTTATACATCGTGATTTCAAGATGGTATAACCATATTCGTAAAGAATTCGCAATTGGAAATATTTTGTCCTTATTGGAAGTAACGATTCTCAAATTAATTTCACTTCCATTTCACATCCACAAGACTACTGCCAACAAACATTCATTTTGATCTGAAAAACCAATGTTTTATTTATTTTTTCTCAGTCGGCATTTAGAGCCTCAGTCGGCAAATGAAGCATCAAAGGTACTAGAACAAGGGTTGGTCCAGAATAAATTTTCAGTCGGCAAACCTAGAGCTATGGGTTTGCCGACTGCAAATGTACCATGTTTCTAAGCACTTAGCATTTGCCGAGTTGTTTGTTTGTTATAAGTCGTTTATAAGCTGCGTTTTCGGGTGGCATTTGTCTCTACCTCCTCCCCCCTTTGAGCGACTTTACAGATTGTCCATTTTGGGTGAAAACCAAGTAAATTTGTCTGGTCATATTAGAGTTGTGTCGGTAAATTTACCAGCCAAAAAATGCGCCCCCAACTCTGATGTCAGTCGGCAAATTGGCTCCACACCCCCAAAGAAAATGCCTTCGCTACGCCCCTGGATGGAGTGCCAATTACCACCCCATACAGGATCTTGAAAGACTGCTTTCATAAATATAGTATTTATTATGTATTTCACTCTGCTCTGTTATGAAGGAGGTTTATAAGGGGTGCCAATTGCCACTCCTTATTTAGTTTGCCTCTTTTATGGGGGGGAAAATGAAAATTGATTAATTAAAAACGACTTATTATTTCAAAACCATGAAATTATACTTGAAACATTTTTTTTTGCTTGTTTCCAACAAGGCGAAAAATGTTTCCAATCTCGCTCTTTCCTTTAAGAACAAAGTGAGACAAACACAAGATCACCACTCACTAATTTTGAATAAGACAGTGCCCCCCTCCAGAAAAAAGAGGATATAATTAATATAATGTATATTTGATTCACTCACTGTTTACATTTCTACGAATAGTGTTATGTTGGCAATATCAGTCATGTAATCCATTGGTCATTATATAGACCGTTATAAATGGCTCACAGTAAACCGTCCAAATCAGATATTCATTCCCTTATGTTTCTCAGGTGCTCACCCCAATTTTCTATAAAACAGATTGGGATTTACAAAAGGAAAATATCTATTCTCCGGCCCATCGGCAATTATTCTTTCATGATGAGCTGGAATTACGACTTCGTCGCTGTGAAAGCGCCCGGAGCAGAGGGGGAGATTTCTCATCAGTGGACGGCTTCCGGGACAGGTGGAATACTGCTCGCTCAACGACATTGCCACGATCCGTGCGTATTATTCCCAAGCCAAAATTGTTGTCTCGCGCTGTTCATTATTAAGACAAACCACGGAGCTTGACAGATACACGCAGTCTATGCTTTACTCGTCCATTCCATGCAGGGTCAACTGTGGAGTTCTATGGCCATTCATAGTTGTGGCCGTTACAGGCTTTCCGTCACACTTTGTCTTCAGTCCTGTATTCATATCAGTCATTATTAAATGGTATATATTTCGCGATGACTCATACACAAAATCATAATCATCACAATACATAATGGTTCAAAGATGTAGGTCGAAGCGTTCTGTTAAAAAAGGGAGAATTTCAAGGGGCTTGTAATTGAATCGCATAACCACGATAACTACGATAGGCCTTCCTTAAAATAATAGCAACTTAAATACCATGGGCTTCCAATCGCACAAACTCCCTTGAAGTATTGTCCAGCAACTTTTCGCTCGTGCTGGCCCCTCGCTTTATCCGCATTTAGGTAATTGTATAAACCCTTATATTTGTTAGGGCGCTTATTTTTGACAAGTAATCATTGGGGGAAAAACTGTCAAAGTAATCAAATAATGGATAATGGTATACACATCCAACAAAACTGAATCTTCAGTATTATAGTCATTTTAAGTATGGCTATTATAGGGTAATAGTCTTGCGATAGGCTTTTCATTATTTAATTTGGTCTAATTGGTGAAATTAATATGTTATAATACAACATTTCGGCCATTTAAAAGCAATATGGTTGTGACGTCATCAATGGTGATTTCATTGAAGCGGAATTTAACCCAAACACCTAGTGTTTGTCCCATCAAACGCTTGAGCTCTATTTTTTTTCCTTCAAATTGTGATGGTAAACTTACATAGTGTAAAGCTGGCTTTGACATCAATCTTCCCTACAGCGACTTGTTTTGTCTGAGGTGTTGTCACATTAAAAAAAAATCTTCAATTCTGTGTTAGAATAAATGCGAACAAGCTGAATTCATTTACAAGGTTTTCTCGTAACCGACACACTAGCGACTTAAAAAGCTGTCATTTTCTCAGTCAGGGTTTTTGTTTTAATGCACAATCTTTAATCTAAGAGTGTCAGCCTACTCAGGGCAGCAGTTTTGCTATCATTACTGAACCCTCATTTTTAAAAGCTACGTTTCCTACTGGTAGTCTAAAAAAAACACATAAATGGTGGCAGAGTGACAGAAACTTATACTTGATGATGCTATTAAACCTCCCTTGAAATATTTATGTTTATAGTTTTTAGTAAAATTAATGAACGAATTTCTGTCATCAACCAAAGACAGAATTTCCACGTTGGAATGAATACGAACAGTCTTGAATGCATTTTTACTTTCTCGTAAACAACACAATGGAATAAGCGCAATCTTCCACAGGTAATTATTTACACATACATCTTGATTCTTATAAAGTATGGATGCATTTGGGCAATTCCATGGTTACTCACGTTACATTTTTGAGGTATTGGGCCCACTCATAATGCCATAATTTCCTTACCTATATATTTCACTCATCAGTTTTTTATTTATTTTTTTAAATATTTTTTTTTTACAGAAGTTGCATTATGCCCAGACCTTACTCAGCACAACAACAAACAATTTCAGACGTTTGTTAGGCCTATAATATATGTACACTATATAAAAGAAAAAACTGGTTACTCACGTTATGTAACATACATTAACAAATTTCAGAATATTATTTTGTACTGAGTAAGGTCTGGGTATGAGTGAAATATATATTATTTTGACAGACATAATACCAATAGTATTATATGTACTGGCTTCAAACCTTATATTCTGTGTCTTGGTTGATTCTGCACAGGATGTAAGGAGTCTATTTGGGTCTTATAATGCAGGTGTAGATCCAGTGTCTCGAAAAGGTGGGGGAGGGGCAACCGGCAAACAGGGAGGCACTGACCCCCAAAAAAGAGGGGAACCTAAGCGCAGGGATATTTCTCGTGTTACTCGCTTTGCTAAACAAGCAAGTGAACACCCTCATTATCTTCGACTCCCCAAAATCAAGAGTAAATTCCATTTGGATAGCTTCCCTAGAACAACAGCATTACAATGGAAGGCCCTTCCAGCTGATTGCTTTCCACCAACTTACGATCTATTTAAGTTTAAGAAAAACAAATGTAATCTTGCTTAAATGGTGGATGACATATCGCATGTGTAAGCCCTTACACTCTAGTTGCTATTGGTGGATGACATATCGCATGTGTAACCCCTTACACTCTAGTGGCTATTGGCCTTGTTTAGGGCGACTGACAGAAAATTTAAAAAAAAATCGTATGTTAACTTAACATACACGGCGATAAAAAGAGGGAACATGCCGGTTCCTTTGCTACCCCCTGGATCTACCAATGGGTCTAACTGAAAACCCTGAAGATAGTTTATTACTGATACAGAGGATTTTTAACAACATTTTGCCTGTATGTAGTGGTCTTTGTATACAGACCTCGGGTATAAATACAAGTGAATTTTTACAAAAAATTAGATCGAAATATCAGGTGTGTCGGCCAACAAGCGGATAGAATTTGTTATTCCATATAGGATGGTCGAGGAAGATCGTGAAGTATTCATTAATTGAAATCGATTTTTTTTGGCCAACAAAAGAAAAGTAAATCATTTTGAAATATAAATGAAAACTGCAAACAAACAAAATTCACGGTTAGTATACAAGCCTGACTGGAACTGAGGCAGGGGGGCGGGGTTGCCATAGATTTATTTTGGGACTTAATTACCGTATCAAACCACATCACTCATTATTCATTTTTGAAATGTGTCATTACATAGTGCTTGCTTTTCTTTCATCGAGTCAGTGTTCAGCAGCGTTCCAATTGCAAAGAAATGTCCATGATGTTACAGCGTTTGCAACGTCCAAACATCTTACACGCCTCCAGTAATGGGAAGACGGATTAGGACAATGATACAGATGTATTTTTCCAGTTTTATGCAATTAATTTAATTTGATTATATTTTATATTTTAGTCCAAAAATATAACTTGTTTAAATTTTGTTTCATTATGGCCAAAAATAGGTCTACATATATTTGTATAAGGTCAATTAATTAATTATTTCTTTTTACACTAAAACTCCCACAAAAGCATTTATTGGATGGTGTTAATCCAATACGAAATAAATCGATCCCTTGCCAGAGTTGGCACGTCATACAAATGTGAAAAATACTAATTTTCTCAGGTCACTGGGGCAGATCTTAAGGCATTTGAAATCTAACACTAAATTAAACTGACTACCCTGCAAAAACTGAGGTGTTAAAATAACACCAGTGGTGTCAACTTTATTCTTCCATGGTGTTTATATTGTGCGAGTTGCCTAATATAAACACCAACGGTGTAGTTTTTAACCCCACAGTTTTCGCAGTGTAGCAACGGCGTTGTCATAATTATTACAACTGCCTATAACTTCCCTTTAGTATGGTAGCCTATAGTTTATCACACAGAGCTCTGAAATTAATTTCACTTTGTATCACATCACTCAAATGTTATTATTACATCAATGGGCTATGTCATCTACAAGTGGGCACTTCTTCTGAACAAGCTAACAGGTTTATAGGTCCCTGGCACAGATACATCAGTTTTACTTAACACGGTGGCATTTGTTTTCATTTACAATAAAGGTAATGTTTGCCAAAATCACCAATTCATTTGTATTTATCTTTGAATACATAAATACTAAATTTCTGGTATTCATAATGCAGATTTAAATGCACCCTCGTTTAAAAAGGATCTTTTCTTTCAGTTGTAACTTTAGAAATGTGACATCTGTTTGTGAAAACAATTGACATTTTGTGCAGTTAAGGTAATGTATTTATGGAGGATTATTAGATATTTATTTATTTCTGAATCATTTGTCTCCCAATACATGGCTTATTCCATGTGTGCAACAAGCAGCTTTTCCCACATAAAAGGCAAATTAGAATTCCACTCACTAATACCAATAGAATAATATAAATACTAATTTTGTGGGATTCATAATGGAGATTTTATAATAATCACCCGATAAAATCAAATAAATAAAAGAAAGGAAAACTGAATTAAAAAGGATTACTAAATTTACATTGTTCTGTTTTGTGTATTCACCAAATGGTATAATTTAATTTCAACCTTGGTATTTATAATTCTTCCTTTTATTACATGCACACAAACCCTTGATAAAATATAAAATATTCGTCAGAATAGCGTAGTTTTACACAAATAGAGGTTAAGCTATGTGTGTAATAATTTGTTGTTGAATAGTAATGTGAAACGTTTTGGGTTTAAAGCTCACGATGATATAATTCTTCCCTCCTAGAAATAATTTGATCTGAGGTACTGTGACTTTTTATACTGCTAGTGCTAAGGAGCAGGTTGATTACAATAAAATAACCTTTCTGCAATGAGGCCACGGAATTACATAAGTCCAAGCACTATTTAATACTGCAAGTAACTTTTATGTAAAACTGTCGTGATGTGTCGTTTTCTCTTTTAAGACTACGGTATACCAACAGTGTTCACAGGGCCTGATAAATCCCGTCATGCATACAGACCCTATAGTCCCTAGCGGAGGCTAAGCAAAAACAAAGCATTTTCATTGGCATGACATTAATGTTTTTGAATCCAATACTAGTTTCTCCTACAAGTTTCTCTGTCAAACTCGTTGGGTTTGTCAAACAGACGCCCTCTTGTGAGCAGATGTCACATTGAATCAAATTAAAAGAAAAACAAAGCATTTTCATTGGCATGACATTAATGTTTTTGAATCCAATACTAGTTTCTCCTACAAAAGGTTCTCTGTCAAACTCGTTGGGATTGTCAAACAGACGCCCTCTTGTGAACAGATGTCACATTGAATCAAATTAAGAAAAACAAAGTATTTTCATGAGCATGAATGAATTTATAACAAGAAATATGTTTAGGTTGGTGAAATTCTGTCCTACACAGACACTCGGAAAGCACTGAGTATACAGTGCTATACACACGTCGGTGTAGGGCAAAATTAAATCAAGAAATATGTGGTTTCTCTTGAAAGTTTCTGCCATTCTCGTTGGCGTTAGCAAAAAGACGCCCTCTTGTGGACAGATGTCACACTGACCCAAACAAACAAACAAACAAACCATTAGCGTGAAATGAACATGAGTTTGGAACAAATACGTTGGAAGTTTCTTCTGAAAATTTCTGCTTATGGGTTGGCGTTTTGTTCAAACAGACGCCCTCTTGTGGACAGATATCACGTTGACTCAAACTATAATTATTATTCACCGGATGATGGCGCTCGACGCCAGGTGTTATGATACCGTGTCCACTAAATTTTCCAAACGATTGGTGCATTTAACCTCGCGATCTGCGTGAGAATGAATACAAATTTAAATCAAAATCAGCAGCACACGATGAAAGGAAAGAAGGAGGGTGTTTGTCTTGAGGTTCTATGGTGATAAATAACAACTCAAATGTTCGCCTCAAGACATTGGCAATGACATCAAGTATAAGTTAATTAATTTGGTAAATTAAATGCATGACGATAACAAGGGGGAGAATGACCGCCTCAGTTTGCCCCCCCCCCCTCGGACCACGACATTTTGTCTGCTTTAAAGTTATACAATTAATTCACATATGTCGAATGATGGCCTGGTAGCATATTGGTTCGAACGCTGGCCTCTCTTGTAAGAGGTATTATATAGAGTTTGAATCCGTGTTCTCTCTCTCTCTCTCTCTCTCTCTCTCTCTCTCTCTCTCTCTCTCTCTCTCTCTCTCTCTCTCTCTCTCTCTCTCTCTCTCTCTCTCTCTCTCTCTCTCTCTCTCTCTCTCTCTCTCTCTCTCTCTCTCTCTCTCTCTCTCTCTCTCTCTCTCTCTCTCTCTCTCTCTCTCTCTCTGGGTAGGTCGTGTTTTTATCGAGCTCCAGGAAACAGTAGATTTTTGTGAGATTTACGCATCTTACGGTTACAAATTTTATATTAATCTCACTCTTATTATTCATACATCATACAGGGCGAATTTCAACTTGTTAGGTTTAACTGTTTTCGTGTATTTCTGGGTTCTTTTTTTTCCAAATTTTGTCGTTTTTGGTGCTTTGGCTGGTCACCATGGCCAGTCAGGCGCAACGGCCTATTGAAAATGAGTCAAGTGTGAGCAAGGGTGGTGAACGCGGTTCTATTGTTCCTGGTAATAGCCCACTTACCAGGGACAATGGAATCGTGTTCAAAGCGCAGGACACAGTCTCCGTACGCCAATATCTAATTTCACTGGTTAACAAAATTTCAAATGCACAAGTGTTATCAGCTTCCAGGATTTCCAACGGTCGAATAGCAGCATATCTGAGCTCGAGGGAGGCTGTCGTTGAGGCGATCCAAAACGGACTGACCTACGACGGCAGCTTCATCGAGCTCACCCCACTGGTCCAGCCAACCACCCGGCTCACACTCTCTAATGTCTACCCAGAGATCCCGAACACGGTGATCCACAATTTGTCATCCTTTTGCAAGGTCGTCTCCCAGGTAAGATCTATTCCCCTGGGTTTCAAAGAAAAACACCTGTCTCATATCATGTCGTTCAGGCGGCAAGTGCACGTCCTCCTAAAACCGAACGTCACTCCGCCTGAACACATGAACTTCTCGTATTTGGGCACAAATTATCGCGTTTTTCTGTCGACTGAGTCGGTACGCTGCTTCTCGTGCGGTGAGTACGGACACATTAGTCGAGCTTGCAAGAAACAGGGGACCGATGACAATAACAGTAACGAGACCAATCCTTTAAATCCACCTCCCACCTTCGTCCATAACCCCACTAACCGAAAAAAATCTGATCCCAAACATCCACCTAAAGTCTCCAAAAAACCTGCTCCCTTGGATTCCGTTGGGGATGCGGATCGTCCGGGGTCCTCGGGTGTCCGGATTTCCGCGGGTGGTGGGGACCCCTCGGGTCCTGTCGGGGCCGCCTGTGCCGAGCCTGGACGTGCCGCTGGTCCCTGTGAGGGCACGGGGGCGGGCGGCTCGGCGGGGTCTGTGGGGCCTTTGTCTCCTGCGGCTTCTCTGGCGTCCGGGGTCCGGGGTCCCTGCGTCGTCCGTAGCCCCAGCGTCATCTGCAACCCCTTCCTCCCCCTCTCTCTCCCACCCTTCCCCTACACCCTCCCACCACTCCCCTCCCCCTTCCCAACCTCCATCCCCCCCTCAACATACCCACACCCCATCCAAACCCGGTTGCTCTGTCTGGGGATCGCCACCACCACCGTCCAGACTTTTTTCGGATGTTGTATCCAAGAGAAAATCCTCCCCTCAAGCCCCCTCTAAGGATACACCGGTTTTCACTCCTCTAAAGACACCCTCTCCCCCTCGTAAAACAGCAAAGAAGGTGGCGACGCCCATGGCAGTCGACTCCCCTTCCATCACCCAAGTCCTTAACCAAGTCCTTAACTCACAATCCTCCTATGTCTCTACCCCGGCCTCGTCGACGAACGACCAAGATGACATGTGGGAAGACACTCAGACTACCGAAGACGAGGCGGTGCCTGAGTGCATTTCCAACACTAAAGGTCCCCTGTCCTCTAAAGAGCTCATGAATTTGTTGGCCTCCGTAAAAAAAACGAAAAAAGCCTGTTGAGGTGGCCAAGAGATTCACCGCTAATGTGCCCGGGCTCGTCAAACAACTAAAGCCGCTACACAACAACCCACTCATCAACAGAGGCTTACAACAACGCGTAGCCAAGATTTCCCTGAACACCGGCGGCTGTTCAACGCCTACCAAAAACGCCGCCATAAATGCTTATGTTGAAAATTTCTTTCCCTTCTCCGACATAGTGCTCCTGCAGGAGACTTATAACCTCACGGAAATAAGCTCCTGCTGGAGCCTATGGCCCCACACCGCTTTCTCCTCCCCTTCCAATTCCCGTGGCTCTGGGGTAACTACACTCATCAACAATATAAAAAAATTGAAATTATTTCTAATTACAATGTTTTTGAAGGACATGTCCTTTATTCTAAAATTAAGCACAGCCAAACCCTTTTCCACATCTACAATATTTTAGTACCCCAGAGCGACCCTCTTGCTTTTAAAGTCCTTTACTCTTTCTCTAAACATTTATCTTCTTGTAACAGTGACGGTGTTGTTGTGGTCGGAGGTGACTTTAACTGCACGGAAAATCCTGCACTGGACCGTCTGCATGCGCCCACCGAGCGTAGATCCAGAGTCGCAGCAGCTCTCAAGGAAACTGTAGGTGCACTCTCTCTGTGTGATGTTTGGCGTAGACTGAATCCCCAGAAACAACAATTTACCTGGCTGCGGAACAACCCCTCCAGGGATTGTGGCGTTTCCAAAGCCAGGTTAGATCGTTTGTATCTTCATCCTGATATTTTATCCTCTATTCATTTATGTAAAATAACACCCTGTTCTCTCTCTGATCACTCCGCCATTTCTTTAAAAATTCAACTACCCTCGGCTAATTTCCGGGGTAGCGCCTACTGGCATTTTAATAATTCACTTCTTCAGGATGAAGCATACAAACAAATTATAACTTGTTTCTGGGGAGAATGGCGTCAAAAACAGTCCGATTTCCCCAATTTAAATTCTTGGTGGGACTTTGGGAAGTCCCACATCAAATCTATTACTCAAAAATTTTCTTAAAAAATTGCTTTCGAAAAACGGGAAGCTCTTTTAAAAATAAATCGGACTATTGACGACCTTCAGTCTGCGCCAGAAATCACACCGGAGACAAGGCAGGTCCTTCTCGAACAAAAAGAAAAACTAAACTCTATTCTAAAAAATCGAGCGCAGGGCGCCCTCATCAGATCGAGATTTAAACACGTTAGCGAGGTAGAGACCTCATCTTCATATTTTTTTAATCTAGAAAAATCTAAATCTCGTTCCAAAACTATCTCCAGAATCCGCTTGGATTCTGGAGAAATTACTCAAAACAATTCTCTTATAAAAGCGCATGTTTCTAACTTCTATAAAAACCTTTACTCAAAAGACTCGACCGATGAGGGCGCCCGCGAAAACATTTTAAGGGACCTGCCTCGTCTTGATCTTCTAGAAGCAGAGGACCTGGAGCGTCCTCTGTCTCTAGAGGAATTAGAAATAGCTGTTGGTCAACTTGGCAAGGATAAAACGCCCGGCCTGGACGGCCTGTCCGGTGAATTCTATCAAACATTTTGGCATATTCTAAAAAACGATCTACTTTCTATCTTAAATTATTCTTTTCTCACCGGCGGGCTTCCTCGTTCGTTCAGGAGGGCGGTAATTACTCTTTTACCCAATAAGGGGGATCTGGCCGACATAGCCAATTGGCGGCCAGTCTCCCTTCTAAACAATGATTACAAAATCCTTGCAAGGTTGCTCGCTAACAGACTGAAAGAGTGCATCGGCAGCGTCGTAGGTGAGGATCAGACCTACTGCGTCCCTGGACGCTCAATCCATGACAACGTAGGTCTGATAAGGGACATCATTGACTATGCCAATGAAAATGATGTCCCTTTAGCCGTGGTCAACCTCGATCAGCAAAAAGCGTTCGATAAAGTTGATCGCGACTACCTCTTCGACACCATGAGAGCTATGGGCTTCGGAGACCGTTTCCTCGACTATATAAAAATCCTGTACGGCGGTTCCGAGAGTTTAGTCAAAATCTGCGGCTCTCTGACGGCCCCCTTCTCCGTCGAGAAGGGCATCCGTCAGGGCTGCCCACTCTCGGGATTGCTGTACTCGATTGCTATCGAACCTTTTCTAAATCGCCTTAGGTACGAAGTCGGGGAAAACGGTTTCCGAATGCCCGGCGCTGACGTCTCTTGCTCGGTGTCTGCATATGCAGATGATGTCTCTGTTTTTGTCACCTCCGAGCGCGGCTTTGACGCGATCAGAGACTCTTACGATCTCTTTGGTCGCGCCTCTGCCGCGCGCCTAAATACGAGAAAAACCCAGGGGTTGTGGGCAGGATCGTGGATCGGACGAAGCGACCGGCCGCTCAATTTTTCATGGAATGACGATGGCTTGTCTTTCCTCGGAGTTCACTTAGGAAATACCAAAACTTATAATGATAAAAACTGGGATATTTGCAAATCACGTTTGTCTGAAACCCTTGCTAGCTGGTCTGGCATCTCGACCTCCCTTTCTTTTAAAGGGAGAGTCTTGATTGCCAACCAGCTAGCTGCATCCAAAAATGTTCACTGTCTGGCGGCACTTGCCCCGCCAGACGATTTCCTAAGTGAACTCCAACGGCGGCTGGTCGATTTCGTCTGGTCCAACAAAAAACACTACCTTAAGGAACAAATTGTGTATCAGAAACCTGACAAGGGGGGGTTCGGCCTTGTCAACCTCCAGGCACGAGTTCTCACCTTTAGATTATCACGCATCTTTCGTTACCTTCAAGGTCATTTTCATAATTCTTTCGTTTTTCTTCAATACCATCTCCGCCGCTACAAAAATTTAAATTATGATTTCCATCTGTTTTATATGAATACCGATCCCCTCTTTGACATCGGAATGCCTTCTTTTTATGGTGAGATTTTACGTGCCTGGAGGTTGTCTGGAGCTCGGTTACAAATAATACACGACTCAGTCAGCCATGTCCTCAATTTACCCATAAACATCCCTTTAATTCAAAATGCAACTGACGATGGCGTATCCCTCTCTGAGCGGCTCTTGACGCGTGGGGTCGGCCTGGTGAGGGACTTTCTGAACTTCACCTCCGGATCGTGGCTCCAGCCTAACGACGTCATCTCTTCTTCCAGTTCATCTCGTCCTCCATCTTCACGGCTTCTTCAAAAACAGTTTTCTTCTCTGCACTCGATTCTCATAAGTTTGTTCCCATCTCTGTTCTACGAAAGAGGATTTCTCCTACCTGTTTCAGCTCTACAAAATGTTCCTTCTAAACCAGATCGTCCCCTGAACGTTACCATCAACAACTTGGACAATGCTATCTCCGCACCATCCAAAGCGCTCTACAATATCATCAACACAAACCTCAACTCGCATCCTTCAAACGAAACAACACACTGGCATCAAAATGGAGTCCTGGACACGAATACAAAAATACAATGGACCAGTATCTACAGTCCCCCAACTTCAAAAAAAGAGGGAGATCTTCAATATAAACTACTGCACAACATTCTACCGTCACTTCAAGTTTTACATCACCTCAACCCGGCCATCTCTTCAACATGTGGATGGTGCGGAGAAAAGGGGACGATCTGCCATCTCTTCATCACGTGTCCGTCTATCCAACCTCTAATAAATTGTCTCCACAGTCTTCTCCCTGACCTACCTATGAACTTTGACCTCTACTGGGCCTTGATCCCATGTGTTAGGGGCCGCAATAGAGAGACGGTGCGCTTATCAAACTTCCTCATCGTCAGTTGCAAATTTGTCATCTACAATCTCTATCGAACTTCAAATTTTGTTGATCCCCTTCTAATTTTCACACATCGTATCAAAAACAAAATCATCTTCGAATACAACTATTTTAAGCTTGTCAATAATGATGATGAATTTCTTAAAAAATGGAATATTAATAATACATTGTTCATCATCATTAATGACAAGCTGACATGGCTGATTTAAACCCGGTTAAAATTTACTTATTTTGCTCCTCCTTTCTGATTTCCTCTCTTTTCTTCTTTTCTAACTCTTATCTTTGGAAGCCACTGGAGTGGGATTTAAGGCCCACACCAGTAATGCCAGTGGCTTCCCCACCCCAGGGGAACCTCGGTGGGTTCGGCTCACGCCAAAAAACGTGTTGCCGAGCCCACCGCACTGGAACCCCTTTCCTCTTCTTTCTTTTCTCTTTTCTTTGAATTTTCTTTTTCTGAGGAGCTTTATAGTTATATTGGTTAAAAGTATTAACTTTATTCAAAATGTGTATCTGTAAACTAAAAAATTATTGTTTCTATTACATGTTTAAATGTACTGAATTTTTGGTCTTTTCTGTTTACTTAAAACTGTATCAATGTTTTCTAAATTTGCAAAAAGTTATGTATTTATTTACTATTCTTTTATTAGTTTTTTTTAAATTGTAAATAAAGAATCTCTTTGAAAAGTCAAAAGTCTCTCTCTCTCTCTCTTTCGCGCGCACGCACGCACGCACGCACGCACGCGCACACGCACGCACGCACGCACGCACGCACACGCACACGCACACGCACACGCACACGCACACACACCGGTAGGACGTGTGTAAACACCCAATGGTAACAGTTTTTTATACCATTTGTTTATTTAGTACTCATAGATTACTATTAAGGTTTTGCGCGTGACGTCACCAGCCACATGCGGACTCTTTATCCGCCATCTTGGTAGGCAACCGCGCAAGAAATTTGCATGTATGCCTATGCAATTTTCTGAGGTCAAAGACGTTAAATGGAACTTTATGTACTTATACTAGCGCACAAGCTTTACATGAAAGATGGCAACTTTTGCTCCATACTTGTCGGCATATGCTGAAAAGTTAGATTTCGCGAGTCGGGCAAGATATGTAGACAAAATTGAATTGATAGGCGGCTTCTGTGATCCATACATCATACCTCTGGATAAAATGACCTCATTAATCAGTGCACAACAAATTCCTGATGTGCAGTCCCCTGACATTTTTACGTACTTGATACACACGCCTTCTCATTACTCGGGGTCAGAGTTGAAGTGTTACAAGAGTCTGGATGCGTACAAGTACTTCACAGCTGGCTTAGTTCGAAATCTACTGATTGCTTGTGTTGATGTGGAATCGTCAAATGGACGCCATTATGTCATGACGGCTTTCGTAAGTACACGTTCGTCGCTTGAAGTTGAATTGAAGGCTTACTTTTAACACGGAGCTATCCTATAATTACTTAGCCTAAATTTGCACTTGCACTAACCGTTCTAACGTTAGCAGTATTTAGACACGTTTATTGGATAGCACTAAGCAGTATTGGACAATTGAAACTTATGAGAGAATATTATTTCAATAAACTAAACATTAATGATTGTCCATGAACTTAATTAGCCTATTTCCTATAAACAAATTCCTAAATTTATTTGTTACCAAAGAGTCTTTATTTACGGTATTTTACCCATCAGGTTGGACATTCTCAGAAGCAAAATGAAGCTCCATTGAAGGTATGGGTGGCAGCAAAGACAACGGAGATATACTAACAGCACATTGCACATGTATGGCAGGAATGGGAGAAACATGTTCCCACATAACTGCTGTACTATTTGCTGTCGAGGCAACTGTCAGATCGAGAGTGAGGACTTCTTGTACAGATTTACCATGCAGTTGGTTGGATCCTGGTTCATCCAAAACCAAAGTTAAATGTGCTCCTGCCACTGATATAGATTTCTCAAGGCCCGAAACCAAATTGAAAGAACCATCTACAGATTCAAAGTCATCTGCAAAACCTTCAAATAAACTACCTCCACCTTCATCACATACCAGAGATGTGTTCTATGAGGCCTTGTATAAGAGTGGTGCAAAAAGTACTTTTTTGTCAACTCTCCCACAATATAGCATTGACTTTTTACCAAAGTTACATTCACTGCCATTATCTGTAATGACCTGCTACAAACCACAAAACTTGAGTCTTGATTACAAGGAATTGGGGGATAAAGCAGACGAGGTGCTGTCAAGACTAAGCATAACTGATGAACAGGTGAGATATTTGACATTGGTAATAATGGCATTACGTGCAGTATTTACGTGTACACTCACTATCTTTGAATCAAGTTATTAAGTAAGCTTCATGTTAAGTTATGTTTATTTACCTTTAATATAAACGTGAAAGTGTAACTTTGTGTGACTCTTCAAAACAATTCAACAACAAATAGATTTCAAAGGCTTGAAAATTAAGATTTACTATCCACAAAAAGGATATAAATTATGCAAATTTATATTTTGTATTGATTTTGTTTGTTATCATTAGAAGTCGTTTAAGTTGGTGAATATTCAGTTGGCCTACAGGTATACTAATGGATGCACATTGTTCATTAATCATATCTTACTTACAGGCTGTCATACTTGAGCAAGCTACACAGATGCAATCCAAGTCCCCTATTTGGTTCCAACAGAGAGCAGGACGGATAACTGCATCCAACATGAAAGCAGCGGCACACACGACCATAAACAAACCATCGGTTTCACTAATCAAACGAATATGCTACCCGGATGCTTACAAGTTTGCAACATCAGCAACAAGGTTAGTTCTTACTAATATGTACGTAACCTGTCAGGCTTTCTCAACCATTACATGTAATCTTATTTTAAGGTCCAGCAGGGCTTTTTGGGATAAGTGCTTGAGAGTTCAAGAACAAAATGTGATGCAAAGTTTGATGTAAATCTGCGGCAGACATACTACAACATAACACTTCATCCTTGTTGGATGCACTTCATGTTTGCTGTTTATAACACAGAAAATGACTTGTCTAACACACCAAAGTCCTGTTCTCGCACACTGGCTCAATATTTTCATGAAAGATTTGTTACTTATTTGTGATTCATACTCGGCAGCCCATGGATGTGTTATATTGTTTTGCACAGATGGGGATGTGATCATGAGCGCACTGCAAGGGAAGAGTATTTCAAAGTCACCACATCGAATCATTCATCCTTCACTATCAAAGATGCTGGGTTGTTCATCAATCCAGATACACCCTTCATTGGAGCTACACCAGATGGCCTTGTACATTGTGACTGCTGTGGTGATGGTGTATTGGAGTTCAAATGTCCTTACTGCAAAAAGGATGTTCTGATGGAGACTGCATGTGCTGACCCATCATTTTGTTTATCCATGTCTGACAAAGGTATTCAACTGAAGGAAAATCATCAGTATTATTATCAAGTTCAAACTCAACTCTATTCAACCAAAAGGAAATACTGTGATTTTGTTGTGTGGACTCCATCACAAATATACATACAAAGGATAGCATTTAATGCAAATTTCTTTCAAGGTGTACTGGAAAAGGTCTGTTCTTTTTATAGGGTTTGCATCTTGCGTGAAGTAATTGGAAAATGGTTCACACGATCTAACCCTTTAGCTGTGCAGAATTCATTAACTTCAGCTACATGTACAAGTGCTACCTTTGGAAACGAAGGTCAGCCAACAGTGTGGTGTTACTGCAGACGAGCAGATTTGAAAGCACAACTTGTCTCATGTTATTCTGTTAAATGTCAAATAAAAAAGTTCCATATGTGCTGTGTTAAATTAAAAGTTGTTCCAAAGCGCAAGTGGTTCTGTACAGATTGTAGAAAACAAGAGGAATAGTTGTATATTTAAAACAAAATGTTTGTATAATATCTAAACATTCCACAGGTCAGTGACCAAGACTTTGTTACTAAAGACCATAGAGCTACATGCATATTTACCAGAGATCTAACTCTTGATATAAATAGATATGTAGTATAAATAAGACAAAGAGACAAAATGAAGGCAATATTATGTGTTTTGTGATGAGTCTTTGTAAATTTATTTTCAGCAAAATTTCCTTTTAAACTAGAGCACAAATCTCAGCTGAAACAATCATTAGTCAGTTTCTGACTGTACTACAGGTATATAAATCACAGCATTCACAGTTATAAATCTGAATCAGATTAAAGGAAGTTGTTCAGTAAATGTTCACATGAAATATTAAACAACTTTTTCATATATCTGTAGATGCCCTTCTAAACATTAAAACAAATTCAATATGTATAATATGGAATAATTTTTAATAATTACAATTTTAATTTTTTTAAACATAATAGTGTGTATTAATTTTCTTATGTGCAAACTGAGGAAATGATTTTCATGCTGGCATGACGAATAAATGAATTGATTGAATTGAATATTTTAGAAAAGTGAATGGATATCTGGTTTGATTTACAGAAAATGGTGCCTACTCCACAATTTAATACTAGGGTAAAAACAGAAAAATAAATATTCAACTGTTTGATGACATTACCAATGGTGGATCCATTAATGTGTTGGAAGTGTTCGAATTTATGTTCGTTTCAGAAAAATAATGCTGTCTTTAGAAAACGTCGCACAGGACCTAGTTACAGTCTTTAAAATAATTTCATATTGAGCATAAAGTTCATAGAAACTTCTTATTATTCTACTCAACAATCCCTTATCTTCATGAGCTTTTAAAAGATGAGAGCTTTTCAAAGATATTTTTCTTGATAAGTACTTGTGCTCATTTACAATGAATAAGTGAGCTTTTTGGATATTTATTTGATAGTTTTGAAATGATTTCGATTTTAATTTGTATACTGTACATTCCCTTTAAATTGGTTTGGGTTGTAATATTTAGTCCTATTACCTCAAATAAAGCACAGGTCCAATCTTTAATCGGGGGGAATGACTGATTTACAAGTATTGACAAGAGCACATGACACATGAACAATTTTGTCAAGAGTAGTTACATCATAAGTATTATCTTTTTTTTAAAGGGTAATAGGTATGGTCGCCTCCAACATGGTAAATTTCTGCCTTACTACACCAATTACTCTCTCCACATGTATGCGAACAGAGGCAATAACTCTAGTTGTCTCAACCTCCATGGCACTTAACTGTTGCTTGCCTTTAGTGAATGATGGAGTTTGTAATTCAACACCATATGTACCAAATGTGTCCTGCATGTCAAACCCTCTATCAGCCAAGACAGTGTCACCTTGCAACAGTTTCCTTAAATAACCACACTTTTCAGTTAATTCTTTGTCACTTGTCCTGCCTCCCCAACCCTTAGAAATAAAAGTAATTGTACCTTGGGGAGAAATACTTATCAAATACTTAACTGTATTGTGAGCTTTGTAATGTGAATATGTTTGTGATCGGGCAGAAAGTGAAGAGGGTTTCTCAATAAAAACTTCAAAACAATCTATAATACTTGAACACTTTGGAAATTTCTCCTTAAAACTTCTTGGCATTGTTTTTCTTAATTCTTCCCTTGCTGGCCAGTATACAGTCAATGGGACAAGCTGTGTGTACAGCAAATTTAATACATTTGTGAAAATACGAGATACAGTTGATGTATGAATATCAAAAATAAATGCAATATATTGAGTGTTCATATTAAAACGTAAACGCATTAATGTCATCAGTAGCTGCTGAAAATTAGATAAAGATTTTGAAGGTCTCAAATGAACAGATATAAGAGCCAGTATTGCTGTGAGGACATGAAATGAAGACAGACCAGTTAAAGTTTTCACTTTTTTATCACTGTTCTGAAAAGAATCTTCATCAATGGAAAGTTTTGCGATCTTGGTCTTGAGTAAAGCATTTTCACTACGTAAAGCCTGGCATTCATCATTTAGAGTAGCAATGTCAGCAAATCCAAGATATGTTTGTACTTCACGTTGATTTGAAATTGTGCAGGAGCTAAGTTCTTGTGTTGATGTTGCAGTACAAGTAGTGGATGTTGCAGGGGCGTCTGAACGTGACAAATTCACCAAGCCTTGTGCTGCTTCACATCTTGCACTCGCTTCTTTTCTCCTCTTTTTGGAATCTCTCCTCCTGAGGTACGTTTGAAGTGAATGTTCTACTTGTCGTTTCTTGGGAGAAGTCAAACAGTCGAACACTGATGGCGTGTAGTCTGGTGACAACAGATCATCGCTCTTGGCTCCTAGAATAAACATACAATATAAGACATAAGTATGCAGGAATAAGTTAAGCGTTTATGGATTGGATAATGTATTTGTAGCATCTGTTTTTGACACGAACTGAACTCTTTTCTCAAGTCTACGATTTAACTTGAAACAAATTCAAAACCCTAATTTTAACCCATTTTTCCAAATGAAAGTTGTTAGTTTTGCGTCAACCTCTCTCATAAGATCGATGAGAGAGAAATGTTTCATTATTCACCATTCATTATTATTGCCAAATGCAAGTCTTTCCCAATGTTTTCCATCCATTTTTGTCTCTTTTTTGAGCTTGCAAAAGAGTCCATGCACATGACACACTTCACTGTATTACTAGTGTAAGAAAACTAAGAGGACTAACATTAGTTGCTGTCCAATTCAATCAACTGATGATGAGTGAAATTCACACTTTCACTTTAATTGTATGAAAAACTGTTTTTGTATTTTGTAATTGTAGGCACTGCTTTTAATATAATAACTAAATGAAGATATCCATGCTGGGCCAAAATGCAGGCACTAACGAGAAACTATAAGTATTTATGATACATGTGTAGTCCTACAGAGTTGTTTTTGGCTTTCTGCTAACTTTGTTTAGGGCCTAGGTCATGAAATGGAGAAAGGAAAGATACGTACGGGTTTGCCTTCCTACCTGAGATGAAATGATCACTGCATACACGACTGCTGTTCGTCGGCTGCCACTCCAACGGTTTCTTCAGCGCTGCAGTCCATTTTGCTCTCCGTTTGGGATCGCTGGGAAAACGATAATATGACTTATGGTTTCTCCCTTGCCTATTCTGACAGTCCGACACAACACATGAAGTCACCATTTTGAGATGAGCTAGCTTGTACTATAGCAGATGTGTGTCTTTCTTATGTAAATGAGTGCATTTAGGTCATGAACCCACGAAGAGCGCCGGCGGGGTCAGTCAGTCGATACAAACTTGATACAATATTGATACAACACCACATCTGAAGAAAACAGTCATTAATAAAAGTGATCGCCCGTGCTTGCCTGGTTACGGCAGTTGACTGATATAAAAGTAGCATAGAGCTAGTAGCTCTATGAAAGTAGTAACTACTTCGTTGAATTGTGTCCATCAGTTCTCTGTAGTTTGTCTCAACCGTAAATTAAAGCCAATTTTAGAAATTCCGCCTACTGTTTGTACGTAAAATTATGGCATTTTGCCTACCAAGATGGCGGCGAGTGAACTTGACACGCCCCTTCGTGACGTCAGTGCAAAACCTTAATAGGTCCCCTCATATTGTCGGGTTTATCATCAATTTCGTATTTATTTAGGTAAAATCATTTCGTTTTCTGTATGCTTTTAGGACCTTGGTTGGCCACCATGGCCAGCCAAGCACAACAAACACAAAAGGCTGGGTCAGGGATGACTGCACCCGGCCCCAATGTACCCACTGATCCCATTGTTCCTGTCGGGTTACATTCCAAGCCGATGCCAGTGTGTCCGTCAATGCATACATCGACGCCATGACGGACACACTGGCCTCGGCAAACATCTACTCGGCATCACGAATCTCCCATGGCCGGGTTGCAGTCTACTTCGGCTCGAGGCAGGCAGCCCTTAACGCTGTAC
This sequence comes from Zoroaster sp. YZ-2022, assembly GCA_029582265.1. NCBI lineage: Eukaryota > Metazoa > Echinodermata > Asteroidea > Forcipulatida > Zoroasteridae > Zoroaster > Zoroaster sp. YZ-2022. The sequence goes on along the minus strand of CM055827.1, from coordinate 11,299,636 downwards.
AAACTGGTTTTTCATACAAGGGCTCCTACCTCGAGTTGACACCCCTGGTCCAGCCTACCGTACGCCTAACACTTAGCAACGTATACACAGAAATACCCGACTATGTTCTCGTACACCAGCTATCACCTTTCTGCAAAGTCGTCTCTCAGGTAAAGCCTTTACCCCTGGGTTGTAAAAAAAAAAAAAAATTCCCACATTCTTTCTTTCAGAAGGCAGGTTCATGTGATTATGCCCCAGAACGTCACACCCCCGAGTGCCATAACATTTCAGCACTCGGGGAGAAACCACCATGTATACATCACTACTGAATATACGGTTAAATGTTTCAATTGTGGCGGACTGGGGCATATTTCTCGCTCCTGTGAGAAGAGTAGGGCCCCTAACAAGACAAATGACTCAAATCCCCTCAACCCACCCCCAGTCTTTGCACATAAGAAAGCCGATCCTAAACACCCCGCTAAAAACGCACAAACGCACAATCCCACCGCCAAACCCGCACACATAACCAAACCTACCCACTCTTCTACCTCTGTCCACCCTCTCTCACCATCCCAACCCTCTCCCACCTCAAGACCATCTACCTCACCATCCCAACCCTCTCCCACCTCAAGACCATCTACCTCCCATATTCCTTCTCCCTCCATGATCCCCCTCTACCTCCCATATCCCCTCTCCCTCCCATATCCCTTCGCCCCCCCCCCCACCCTACAACTTCCCTCAACATCTGGGGAACTCCACCATCTGCCCCCCCGTCTTTTCTCAGATGTTGTTTCCAAACGTAAAATTACCCCTCCAACTCCCGCTCCCCGCCAAATACCCCTCCTAATTCCCCTCAAAGCACCCTCTCCCCCTAAACAAATAATGAAAGTTCACATTGCTTCACCCATGCACGTTGACCCCACTGTCTCTCCTCTCCCTAACACCGTACATACCCTTACCCCATCACTACCTAAATCCTCCCCACCACCTGCACCCAAATTCCCTCCGCCACCACCCGCCCCTAAATCAACTCCCCCACCACCCGCTCCTAAATCCCCTCCCCCACCACCCGCTCCTAAATCCCCTGTTCTCACAGTCAAATCCCCTCCGCAACCCACCCGCTGTAGTAAACCGTCCCCACTCCCATCCGAACCCGCCCCAACGCCCACTTCAAAACCCAGCCAGACCCCTCCTACACCTATGTCCACTTCACCCTCCAACTACCCCGACACCGACTCGACAATGTGGGAAGACTCTCAGACGGACGGCGACGAGCCGTTCTCTGAGAGTGTTCTCACAGAAAAGGGCCCGCTCTCTCACAGCGAGCTTTTACATTTCCTGTCTTCTGTAAAGAACAAAAAGAAACCCTTGCCGATTGCTCGTAAATTTACGAGCAATCTGCCGGGGTTAGCCAAACAATTAAAACCCCTCAGAACCCACCCAAGCGTATCTAACAGCATGCAGCAGAGACTGGTAAAACTCGTAAGGACTCTACAGAAATAAACATTCCTTTCTACATGTATTTTTCACTACTCCTTGCGATGACGCTGTCGTTGCTCACCCTCAACACGGGAGGATGTACGGCCACTTTGAAAAATGCTTCCATCAAAACATATGTAGAAAATCTTTGTAATTCCCCAGATATAATCTTCCTTCAAGAAACCCATTTTTTAAAACTTCACACAGCCCCGTATGGAAAATGTGGCCGTATACTCCCCTGTGTGCCCCAAGCCCCACCCGTGGGTCGGGAATAACAACCTTAGTTAAAAACTCAAATACAGTTATTGTTACTTTTAAAATTATCTCGAATGGACACATTCTTTTCACAAAAATCAGGACTAATAACACCTTTTTCTATCTTTACAATTTCTTAATCCCGCAGAATGACAAACTAGCTTTAGACTCTATCCAGTCCTTCCGCGAGCATTGTGCTCAGCTTGCTGACGACGGCCTCATCGTCATCGGAGGTGACTTCAATTGCACGGAGGACCCAGTTGTCGACCGTCTGCGCATGCCGGTCGAGCATCGACCCAGAGTTGCATGTGCCCTCAACGACGCGGTGAGTGCACTGTCGTTGCGTGATATCTGGCGCAGCCTTAACCCAGGTGTACAAACATTTTCATGGTTCAGAAATAACCCCTCGTCCAAGTCTGGCTTGTCCCGAGCCAGACTCGATCGTTTTTATGGCCCACACAATATTTTATCCTCTGTCCATTCTTCCAAAATCATACCTTGCACTCTTTCTGACCATTCTGCTATCTCCCTTCAAATTAAGCTCCCCTCTGCTTGCCAGAGGGGTAGCGCCTACTGGCATTTTAATAACTCCCTTCTTTCCGACAATTCATACAAAGAAATAATCTCTAACTTCTGGGCCAATTGGCAGCATCAAAAAAATAATTTTCCCAATCTCTCCTCGTGGTGGGACTTTGGCAAGTCCCACATAAAACCCACTACCCTAAAATACAGCCAAAAAATTGCTAAAGAAAGACGAGGGGTTATGACTGAACTGAACCAAAAAATTGAAAAATTACAGTCTGCGCCAGATCTCACGCCTCAGGCCAAAGAGGTCCTCCAGGAGCAAAAGAATATTCTAAATGAACATCTTAAAAATAAAGCTCAAGGCGCTTTCGTCAGATCACGCTTTAAACACCTAAATGAAACTGACTCATCCACATCTTACTTCTTTAACCTAGAAAAAACAATTCAATCTCCAAATCTATCTCTAAAATACGACTCCCCTCTGGCACTATCACTGAAAACCCAACAGAAATAAAAAAAACACATCCACTCCTTCTACCAAAATCTATATAGTCGAGTACCGACTGACGAGAGTGCCTTTGATGTAATCACCGAGGACCTCAATAGGCTTGAGCCTCAGGATGCGGAGGACCTTGATTGTCCTCTGTCTCTTGAGGAACTTGACCTTGCTGTCGAGCAACTTGGCAAAAACAAATCCTGCCGGCCTCGATGCCTTAACTTCGAATTTTTTCAATGTTTTTGGCCCCTTCTTAAAAATGATCTTCTTCCTGTTCTCAATTATTATTTCACTTCCGGCTCCCTTCCCCGTTCCTTTTCTCGTGCAGTCATTACTTTAATTCCCAAGAAGGGAGACCTTTCAGACATTGCCAATTGGCGTTCGGTCTCCCTTCTTAACACCGATTATAAAATTTATGCCAGGTCGCTCGCCAGCAGGCTCAAACAGTGCATTCACAGCGTCGTCAACGAAGATCAAACATATTGTGTACCGGGGCGGTCTATCTATGACAACATCAATTTGATCCGAGACATTTTAATGTACTCGGATCTTAACGACACCCCATTAGCCGTGGTCAACCTCGATCAACAAAAAGCTTTCGACAACGTTGACCACGGCTATCTTTTTAACACAATGAGGGCCATGGGCTTTGGGGAGTTGTTTCTCCGTCATTTACGGCTCCTGTACAGTGGTTCCGAGAGCCTGATCAAGGTGTGCGGCTCCCTGACGTCGCCCTTCTCTTTTGAGAAGGGTATACGGCAGGGGTGCCTGCTCTCGGGACTGCTGTACTCGATTGCCATAGAGCCACTCTTGAACAAACTTCGTTTAAATATTAACAAGAGTGGCTTTAAACTTCATGGTACGGAGAAATACTGCTCGGTATCGGCATACGCAGACGACGTGTCTGTGTTTGTCACCTCTGATGCGGGTTTTACTGCGGTCGAGGAGACTTACGACCTCTTCGGCCGCGCCTCTGCTGCTTGCTTAAATACAACAAAATCCCAGGGGCTATGGGCCGGTTCGTGGGCCGGACGGGTCGATAGGCCCCTCGGTTTCTTGTGGAACAGCGAGGGGCTCGAGTTCCTTGGAGTTCATCTAGGAAATACCTCTAGCTATGAAAAATTAAATTGGAAAAAATGCAACGAAAAACTTTTTTTTTAAATCTTAACATCTTGGAAAAATCTATCACTGTCCCTCTCTTTTAAAGGCAGAGTCCTCGTCTGTAACCAATTAGCTGCTTCTAAAACCTTTCATGCCCTCGCTGTTCTTTCTCCCCCTGATCACATCCTAGATGAACTCCAACGGATGTTAATCGATTTCGTCTGGCCCACACAAAAACACCTGCTAAAGAGACGACTTTTGTTTCAAAAACCCGACAAGGGGGGACTTGGTTTAACCTGCCTCAAAGCACGCACCCTCACATACAGATTTAACCGGATCCAAAGATTTTTAAATAACTACTCACACCCCTCGTTTTCTCTTTTTACTCATTTTCTTCATAAATATCAAAACCTAAAATTCGATTTTCAGTTATTTTGTATAAAAACAAACCCTGAATCCCACGTGGCCCTTCCCAGTTTTTACAGCGAGGTGTTGCGTGCTTGGACGGCCTCCGGAGCTCAAATCATAATAGCACACGACAATATAAGTCACGTCTTAAATCTCCCCGTTAACAGTTCTATCTTAGTTTCTCTTGCAGCTGACGATGACCCAGATTCTGCGCGCCTCCTGGCATGTGGAATCAAACAAGTTCGTCATCTCCTTCATCCTTCGAGTGGGCGTTGGTCCGACGCCAGCGACATCATCCAATCTAAGTGTAGACCACGCCCACTCTCGTCTCGTCTTCTACATCGTCAACTCTTTCGTCTTCGCTCCGTCGTCGTCCGTCTGTTCCCCAACGTCTTTAGTCATCGTGGTTTCGTCAAGTCTTCTCCCCCTGCACGTGTTTACCTAAAGCCAGATCCGCCCCTCGGAATCATGCTATCGACCAACATCAACGGAATCTCCGCACCATCCAAAGCTATATATCAGGAAATCAACCGCCACATCAATGAACTCCCAGAAGTAGTATGTATGCAGCATTACAATCAGGTTTGTGGCGGAGGGATGTGGAGCAATGTGGAGCAATGTGGAGCAATTTGTCCGAATTCCTCAATCCCTCCTCTCCTCCTCCACATTGCTCCACATCCCTCCGCCACAAACCTGATTGTAATGCTGCAGTGCACACTCAAATCGGGTACGTAATGCTGCGCGCGCGCGGGCGCGCGCGTGACTCCCTCCACACAAAAATACTTACTCCCTCCTCACAAAATACTGCACACTACTTTAGAATGGATTGCGTGACTCCCTCCACACAAAACTGCACACAAAATACTTACTCCCTCCACACAAAACTGCACACAAAATACTTACTCCCTCCTCACAAACTCCCTCACACAAAACTGCACACAACTCAATCCCTCCACAATCAAGGTCAAGATTCCCTGGCGCGCGCGTGACTCCCTCCACACAAAACTGCACACAAGTTCCTCCCCTTGCCTCCTTCATCTATCTATCTATATATATAGCGCAAGCTGGAGCGTATAAGACATTTGTGTGGTGGAGGGAGTAGTGCGCAAGCGCAGCATGCATATTGATGATTTTTCCTTAAGGGAAGTAGAAAGGGGAGGGACAACAACGTACGAAGACAGACAAAAGAACGACTGTACATGGAGCTATTCAAGTATGACTTGTTAAATTTAATTTTAACAGCAATCTTTGACATCAATATATTAACAGATGGTTTTTATATTGGTTTTAAATTGGAAAACATTTGATAAACTGAAAACATTAAGTATTATTATTATTGTTATTTTAAATTCTAACAAATTCGGGGCCTTTAGAACATTGAGTCTTTACTCATTGAGTCTTTACTCATTGAGTCTTTACTCTTTGAGTCTTTACTCTTTGAGTCTTTACTCTTTGAGTCTTTACTCTTTGAGTCTTTACTCTTTGAGTCTTTACTCTTTGAGTCTTTACTCTTTGAGTCTTACTCATTTCGCTACTCATTTACTCATTTCGCTACTCATTTACTCATTTCGCTACTCATTTGCTCATTTCGCTACTCATTTACTCATTTCGCTACTCATTTGCTCATTTCGCTGCTCATTTACTCATTTCGCTACTCATTTACTCATTTCGCTACTCATTTGCTCATTTCGCTACTCATTTCGCTACTCATTTACTCATTTCGCTACTCATTTGCTCATTTCGCTACTCATTTACTCATTTCGCTACTCATTTGCTCATTTCGCTACTCATTTCGCTACTCATTTACTCATTTCGCTACTCATTTGCTCATTTCGCTACTCATTTGCTCATTTCGCTGCTCATTTACTCATTTCGCTACTCATTTACTCATTTGAGTCTTTACTCATTGAATCTTTACTCATTGAGTCTTTACTCATTCAGTCTTTACTCATTCCGAAATGAGTAGTTATAGGCCTATATATAAACTATTTCTTCCGTTTCTTGTCAATCGGAGATTAAGCATCAGAGAGTCAACATGAATGTTATTTCTGCTGTCAAACCCCATGCTTGTCACCAGTGCGGCAAAAGCTTTGGACGGAGATATAACCTACGGAGGCATGCAGAACATGTACATAATGAAGAGAAATCTAAAATGGATGAAGTTGACGATGATTCTGAAATTAAAGCTATCCAATCTGACAATTCAGACATCGATAATTCTGAACCGAATGTTAAAAAGCGTAGATTTGAAGATTCGGAAATAGAAACTTGTGAAACTGAATCTACGCAGGATGAAGACGAAGATTTCGAGGAAGATGATTCAGAATCCGATACGGAGGTCGATGTTAAAAAGCGTAGATTTGAAGATTCGGAAATAGAAACTTGTGAAACTGAATCTACGCAGGATGAAGACGAAGATTTCGAGGAAGATGATTCAGAATCCGATACGGAGGTGGAATATGACGAATCATCGGAAGAGGATGAGTCTAGTTCTGAACTGGAAGACAATGCCACTTTTCGAGACTGGTTGGAAGAGGCTAAAGTGGCTACTGAAGAGATGTGGTGTGAAAAATATGAAAAGTACGTCAACGGGGGTATGAGTGAAGATCAAGCCAAGGAAAAAGCCAATAGGAAAACTCTTTGGGCAGACAAGCGAATCTTTTTCAACAAATACAAGGATTTGTTGTCAAGTTACCTACATCTGAAAGATAATGGGACTCATCAGGATATTGCGGAAGATCTCGAAGAAAAAGTAAATAAAGGCATGGAAGTAAACAAAGCTCTGAACAGAGTAATGCCTAAACACCATACCAAATTTGACGGACTACTACTTCAACTAAATGAGGATGAAGAGAACGAGGATGGTAAAGATTCAATGAGTAAAGAGACTCAATGAGTAAAGAGACTCAATGAGTAAAGACTGAATGAGTAAAGACTCAATGAGTAAAGATTCAATGAGTAAAGACTCAAATGAGTAAATGAGCAGCGAAATGAGTAAATAAGTAGCGAAATGAGTAAATGAGCAGCGAAATGAGCAAATGAGTAGCGAAATGAGTAAATGAGTAGCGAAATGAGCAAATGAGTAGCGAAATGAGTAAATGAGTAGCGAAATGAGCAAATGAGTAGTGAAATGAGTAAATGAGTAGCGAAATGAGTAGCGAAATGAGCAAATGAGTAAATGAGTAGCGAAATGAGCAAATGAGTAGCGAAATGAGTAAATGAGTAGCGAAATGAGTAAATGAGCAGCGAAATGAGCAAATGAATAGCGAAATGAGTAAATGAGTAGCGAAATGAGTAAATGAGTAGCGAAATGAGTAAGACTCAGAGTAAAGACTCAAAGAGTAAAGACTCAAAGAGTAAAGACTCAAAGAGTAAAGACTCAATGTTCTAAAGGCCCCGAATTTGTTAGAATTTAAAATAACAATAATAATAATACTTAATGTTTTCAGTTTATCAAATGTTTTCCAATTTAAAACCAATATAAAAACCATCTGTTAATATATTGATGTCAAAGATTGCTGTTAAAATTAAATTTAACAAATCATACTTGAATAGCTTCATACTCATTTACTCATTTCGCTACTCATTTACTCATTTCGCTACTCATTTACTCATTTCGCTACTCATTTGCTCATTTCGCTGCTCATTTACTCATTTCGCTACTCATTTACTCATTTCGCTACTCATTTACTCATTTCGCTGCTCATTTGCTCATTTCGCTACTCATTTACTCATTTCACTACTCATTTGCTCATTTCGCTACTCATTTACTCATTTCGCTACTCATTTGCTCATTTCGCTACTCATTTACTCATTTCGCTGGTCATTTACTCATTTCGCTACTTATTTACTCATTTCGCTGCTCATTTACTCATTTGAGTCTTTACTCATTCAGTCTTTACTCATTGAGTCTCTTTACTCATTGAATCTTTACTCATTGAATCTTTACTCATTGAATCTTTACCATCCTCGTTCTCTTCATCCTCATTTAGTTGAAGTAGTAGTCCGTCAAATTTGGTATGGTGTTTAGGCATTACTCTGTTCAGAGCTTTGTTTACTTCCATGCCTTTATTTACTTTTTCTTCGAGATCTTCCGCAATATCCTGATGAGTCCCATTATCTTTCAGATGTAGGTAACTTGACAAAAAATCCTTGTATTTGTTGAAAAAGATTCGCTTGACTGCCCAAAGAGTTTTCCTATTGGCTTTTTCCTTGGCTTGATCTTCACTCATACCCCCGTTGACGTACTTTTCATATTTTCACACCACATCTCTTCAGTAGCCACTTTAGCCTCTTCCAACCAGTCTCGAAAAGTGGCATTGTCTTCCAGTTCAGAACTAGACTCATCCTCTTCCGATGATTCGTCATATTCCACCTCCGTATCGGATTCTGAATCATCTTCCTCGAAATCTTCGTCTTCATCCTGCGTAGATTCAGTTTCACAAGTTTCTATTTCCGAATCTTCAAATCTACGCTTTTTAACATCGACCTCCGTATCGGATTCTGAATCATCTTCCTCGAAATCTTCGTCTTCATCCTGCGTAGATTCAGTTTCACAAGTTTCTATTTCCGAATCTTCAAATCTACGCTTTTTAACATTCGGTTCAGAATTATCGATGTCTGAATTGTCAGATTGGATAGCTTTAATTTCAGAATCATCGTCAACTTCATCCATTTTAGATTTCTCTTCATTATGTACATGTTCTGCATGCCTCCCTAGGTTATATCTCCGTCCAAAGCTTTTGCCGCACTGGTGACAAGCATGGGGTTTGACAGCAGAAATAACATTCATGTTGACTCTCTGATGCTTAATCTCCGATTGACAAGAAACGGAAGAAATAGTTTATATATAGGCCTATAACTACTCATTTCGGAATGAGTAAAGACTGAATGAGTAAAGACTCAATGAGTAAAGATTCAATGAGTAAAGACTCAAATGAGTAAATGAGTAGCGAAATGAGTAAATGAGCAGCGAAATGAGCAAATGAGTAGCGAAATGAGTAAATGAGTAGCGAAATGAGCAAATGAGTAGCGAAATGAGTAAATGAGTAGCGAAATGAGTAGCGAAATGAGCAAATGAGCAGCGAAATGAGTAAATGAGTAGCGAAATGAGCAAATGAGTAGCGAAATGAGTAAATGAGTAGCGAAATGAGTAAATGAGCAGCGAAATGAGCAAATGAGTAGCGAAATGAGTAAATGAGTAGCGAAATGAGCAAATGAGTAGCGAAATGAGTAAATGAGTAGCGAAATGAGTAAGACTCAAAGAGTAAAGACTCAAAGAGTAAAGAATCAAAGAGTAAAGACTCAAAGAGTAAAGACTCAAAGAGTAAAGACTCAAAGAGTAAAGACTCAAAGAGTAAAGACTCAAAGAGTAAAGACTCAAAGAGTAAAGGCTCAAAGAGTAAAGGCTCAAAGAGTAAAGGCTCAAAGAGTAAAGGCTCAAAGAGTAAAGGCTCAAAGAGTAAAGACTCAAAGAGTAAAGACTCAAAGAGTAAAGACTCAAAGAGTAAAGACTCAATGAGTAAAGACTCAATGTTCTAAAGGCCCCGAATTTGTTAGAATTTAAAATAACAATAATAATAATACTTAATGTTTTCAGTTTATCAAATGTTTTCCAATTTAAAACCAATATAAAAACCATCTGTTAATATATTGATGTCAAAGATTGCTGTTAAAATTAAATTTAACAAGTCATACTTGAATAGCTCCATGTACAGTCGTTCTTTTGTCTGTCTTCGTACGTTGTTGTCCCTCCCCTTTCTACTTCCCTTAAGGAAAAATCATCAATATGCATGCTGCGCTTGCGCACTACTCCCTCCACCACACAAATGTCTTATACGCTCCAGCTTGCGCTATATATTAGATAGATGAAGGAGGCAAGGGGAGGAACTTGTGTGCAGTTTTGTGTGGAGGGAGTCACGCGCGCGCCAGGGAATCTTGACCTTGATTGTGGAGGGATTGAGTTGTGTGCAGTTTTGTGTGAGGGAGTTTGTGAGGAGGGAGTAAGTATTTTGTGTGCAGTTTTGTGTGGAGGAGTATTTTGTGTGCAGTTTGTGTGGAGGGAGTCACGCAATCCATTCTAAAGTAGTGTGCAGTATTTTGTGAGGAGGAAGTAAGTATTTTTGTGTGGAGGGAGTCCCCGCGCGCGCGCAGCATTACGTACCCGATTTGAGTGTGCACTGCAGCATTACAATCAGGTTTGTGGAGGGGGGATGTGGAGCAATGTGGAGGAGGAGAGGAGGGATTGAGGAATTCGGACAAATTGCTCCACATTGCTCCACATCCACCCGCCACAAACCTGATTGTAATGCTGCATACATACTACTCCCAGAACATACCCAAACGTACTGGCACGACGTAGGCTTCCTGAATCGACCCAATGAAATAAACTGGAAAGAAGCATACGAACTGCCCTCATCAAAAAAGGAAGGCGATGTACAATACAAACTATTTCACAATATCCTACCGTCGTTGCCAGTACTTCACCACCTTGACAACAACATTCTACCAACATGCGGATGGTGCGGAGAGAGGGGCACGATCTGGCATCTGTTTATCCTGTGTCCGTCCGTCCAGCCAGCACTAACGCTTCTTCACACCCTCATTAGTCGTCTCCTTCCCGGTTTTCCTCTCAACTTCAACATCTACTGGTCCTTGATCCCGCATGCCAGGAGACGCGACAAACAAGCTGAACGAATTGCAAATCATCTCATCGTCAGCTGCAAGAACGTTATAGATTATCTTTATAGAACGTCCCAATTTGTAAATCCCAGTTTAATTTGGCAACACCGTTTAAAAAACAAAATATTATTTGATTTTCATTATTTTAAACTTAACTGTAATCTCAACGAATTTGAAACAAAATGGTCTCCAAAAAAATGCATTAGTTAAAACTGTTAATGGTGAGTTGACGTGGCTTTTTTAACCGCGTTTCGTATTAAACAAACCAAAAAAACAAACAAAATTATTCAATTTCTTTAAAAAAATCACAAAGCCTTTCTTGTGTTTTCTTGTTTTTTGACTGTGCCTTTTCATCTATTCAATGTACCTTTATTTAAAATCAAACATTTTATATCTCCTTCATTTTAAACAAAGTCATATGTGCTTATATTCAATATTTCTTATCTGATATAATTTATTCCTGTAATGTTCTCATCCCTACAATTTTTACTCAACCATGTACATTTTACTGAAACATTGTTTTTGTTATAATACACCAGCTTTCCTTTTTAACAAAAAATCCTTTTTCATCTATATAATATTGTATCTATTACTTCACTGGAATTTTTAACAGAATGTGCCTTTCATAGTTTTATTTTTTATCACAATTTATACAATGTCATTTTCTGTAATGTTTGGTTTTTAAAATGTTTGTGAAATAAAGATTATATTTGAAAAGTCTCTCTTCTCTCTCTCTCTCTGCCTGACCCCTCTCGGTCCACCTCTCCCCCTTTTTCGACCCACCTTGTGAACAGCTACTCCAATCTCTCTCTGATTGGAGGCAAAGCGTATGCTACTGTTCACGAGTGGGGTCCTCTCTCTGCTCCTTTCTTTTTCTTCTCTTTTTCCTTTTCTCTTTGGGAGCCGCTGGAGTGGGTTTAAGACCCACACCAGTAATGCCAGTGGCTCCCCACGCCGGGGATCTTCAGGGGAGTCTGCTTACACCATGGTGCTTGCAGTCTCCGTTTTAGAGGAGCCCTTTCCTTTTTCTTTTCTTCCACTCAACCTTTAGTTTTTTTTCGATTGTTTTTTGATCTATAAATGTTTTTGTCTTTCATTATAAAATGTATTTTTGTTTATTACCTTCGTTAACAAAGTTAACCGAATTTAGTTACTTTTACAGTAATATTGGTAAACCACTAATTTTGGTAAAACATTGTTTTCTGTAATTTGTACATTTTGTATTGTTCTGCTTTGTAAATAAAGTTTTCTTTGAAAAGTCAAAAAAGTCTCTCTCGCACTCGCACTCGCACTCGCACTCGCACTCGCACTCGCACTCGCACTCAGTTTTATTTTTAAATATTAAAATTTTCAGGGGAAGGGGTTGTGGCAAGGGCATCCCCTGCCCTGGATGTGACGACGGCCCTGAGACAGGGGACTTGAAGTTATATCGCCCGTGTTTGGGCAGATTTGACGGTAAAAATTACATTTAAATGTTGAATTGCTATTTTCTGGGGTTAATGAAGTTACAAGCTTTCATTTGAGACATTGAACGAAGAAATCTGTTAAGGAATAGTACCAGTAAAATAAAACCCAAATTAATAAAATGGTGGCCCACTGTTTTAATCTTCAACTTGCATGTGACCACACAATTTATTTTACGTAATGGCCGAGGGCGTGTGCAGTCCTCCAATTGGCCAGCGCCACCGAGGCTGTCATTCAGAATCAAGTGCGTTTGAAATATCCGACATCCGAATTTCATAATTGTTTCGGTTAATAACAATAATTATTACCTTTCAAAAAAGGTTCGCTTTTTAATTTCTATTGTGTGGGTCTCTTGAGCCAAATACGGGCGATATATCTTTAATTTATTGTCGCTTGCCTTAGCCCCCCCCCCCCAAAAAAAAAAAAAAAAAAAAAAACGTCTCCGGTTTCTGGTCATCGGTCGGCTTCAGGAAAATACGTGATACATATTGTATACGCAGGTACCAAATTTCCCATAATTATACAAAGTATGGTGGCTAAGAGAGGCCTCACAAATTAGGCAAACGTTCATACCCCTATGTGAAAAAAAGTTATGCAAAGCACAGCACGGCAGAATTCCAATCGATCCAGCAATTTGGGCTGCAATTGGACATCGTTTCATAGAAAAAAAGACAATTAAAAATGCCGACGCGCGGGTCTGAGGCGACGCGCGCGGAGACCAGAAACCGGAGACCCTTTTTTGAGCCTTAGCGATGTTCGCTAAACCTTGATCAAATCTGGACAGTTGATGGCGCTATTCCATTTGGACCGCTGCAAGTACACAGCTGTCAAGTATTAATGCACACAATTTTATTGACAAATTAATATTGTGTTTTCTGATTTTAGAGTCTCATCCCAAAATCTCGTATAGCCGTGAAGTCTAGATTTTACGTGGGTTAAAGGTGGTTAAACACTTCACCAGTTCTGCAATCAAGGATTTTGCCATCAGAGTGGTACACCCACCCGTAAGGCCAAACCGGGCAAACTTTAACGCCTTTATGTGAAGAATTCCAATAGATCCAGCAATTATGGCAGCAACTGGACATCGTTTCATAGCAAAAAAGACAATTATAAATGCTGACGAGCGGGTCTGAGGCGACGCGCGCGGACACCAGAAACCAGAGACGTTTTTTGGACCAAGGTTTGAAACCCCAAAATTGACGGGGGAAGGGGCACGCGCCTCATCCAAAAAACTTTAAGTTTGAAATAGTGGATATTGCGATTGATTGTTTACTTGTAAAAAACAGACAGAAGGGATGGGCAAAAATGGGCAGTCCATTATGTAAATCCGCCACTGGCTATATGCACAAAAATAATTTACACAGCTTACTTGGTAATTACATGATAATCAGATCAACGAATTAAAAAGACTACTTCGTATAAAACGTATCATTTGTCCAAAAACATTATTTCGTCTAAAGTGCTTTTAAAAAGTTGCAGGACAGTAGGTTCTTTTTTGTGGTTTTCTCAAAAACGTGAGCACCTTTTGTGATGACAGTTTTACAGGTCATATTTATGATATATTTCTACAAGTTTGAAAGGAACATATATCACTAAATACCAATGTATTGGAGTGCCATGGTCGAGCGGTTTAGTGCATCGGATTTGTGTTCTGATGGCTGAGTCGTCAGAATGTGGGTTTGAATCCCAGCCGTGACCGTGGTGCTTGTGTCCTTGAGCAAGACACTTTACCATAATTGCTTCTCTCCACCCAGGGGTTAAAATGGGTACCTGTGAGGGCAGAGTTGGTTGATTAGCCCATGCGCTGTAATGGCAGCAATTGAGCTGTATACTCCCCAGGGAGCTGAGACGGTTTCAGGAATGATTTATGAGCCTTATGAGCAGGGGTAATAATATAATGCGCCTTGAGCACCACTCAGTTGGTGGATACGTGCGCTATATAACTTAAGTCCACACATTATTATTATTATTATTAATGTTGCATACCTTCCCTTTAAAGATGTATTGTCAGTGTTCTGTTTTGTTTATCTTAACACTGCTATTTTAGTTGAGGAAAGGAAATGCTTTAAAAAATGATACATTTCTCAAATAATCGAGAGACGCATGATCTTACAGATAGCATGCCCAAAATGTTGGTCCCGTACATAATTACTGTTAAAACCGAGCTTCGACAACTAGTTTGTATTTCATTACAAAGTATTTGATTTCCTTTCTAAAAGGGTAAAATCAATATTCTTCTTCTTCTTCTTCTTTCGTATGATGATGAGCAGCTTAGAGTGCTAGTAGCTGCATACATCGGTTTGATGACATTAGTTGAAACAGGGTGGACCACGTGAAGGTTGTCATCTCCCACCCCAAATCAATATTCAGATGACAACACAACACAAAGTCTGTTGAATAGCGAAAACACGGGTGGTACATAGTTAAAATGTCTACCGCAACTCTACAATCAACAAACCTTACCTGTAAAAAACAAATCCACAAATTCATGAACAGTTATTAACGGTAAGCATTTGTTTAAACACCGCCACCATGCGGCTCGCATCGACCATGATATCACGGCAGACCACAGTCATTGTTTCGATAAACCGATGAATAAAAAACGGCCGCACAGAATGTCAATAGCACACGCACACATACCCCATAAAAATGATGACTTTATCCAATCAGTATTCATTTCATTCGGGCCTCATAGTAGCAGCGCCGTCAGCTCTGAGAGCAATCTCGATGAGAGATTGAAAAAATGGTTGACACCAATATTAGGAATCGACCCGTTGTAAGGCGAAGTAGGTTTAATCAACGACAACGAAGCTCCCGCGGAGAGATTCTCGTACATGTACATGTAGTTGTGGCCTCCCCGGCAACTTAGCTACCCCGGTTCTCGGGCATTACGGAGTCAAATTGGTTGGAAAATGAGGGCAGGGTAGTTGAAATTTGGTCAAATCTGAGCGCGATGTGTCATTGATTTAATTGTTGGTATATCTTCACCTTGAGCTGAATGATGTCATTGTAACAGTATTTTGAGCTATAGTATAACTATTCCAGCGTGGGTAGCATGGCTTCTGACTAGAGCCCTCCCAGAACAAAGATAACTGCAATAATATTTGGAGACCGCTTACTATAGGTTGGTGGCGCCCCAGTACGGTAATTCTGAGCTTCGTTTCTCGCTTTATTAGTCAAATCTTGTTTCACTCAAAACAATAATTATAATAAATAGGCCCATTACAAATTTAAGAACAATCATGCATGCAGAACCGGTAGTTGTTAGTACGTAAATAACCTTCAGTATAATCACACACAATGTTTTTAACCACAAAACTGCAGTAACCTTAGAACTGATTTATATAACTTACTTAATATAATTAAACCTACTTAAAGTAGTGTTGATGATGGTATCTAACATCTCGAGATATAATCCCGTCTGTCATGCTGTAATGTTTGAAAAAACATGAAATGTATTTAAATGGATCATGGCTGTGATCCATTTTCCATGCACATTAAAAAACATACAAACAAATTAATATGAAAGCATTTTCGATATTATTCTCGTAAATGACTTAACAAAATATTCTGAAACTGTCCAAGGTTGGTTTCTGTATGGGCTACATATAAAATATTTCTAATATAAAATATGGATGTATTTACAGACACCAGTGGTGTATACTCTCTGTTGTGTATGCACTCCCTGAAACTTGTGAAACACCAATCTGCTTTTGCATCTTTCTTCGCTTTTTCTGACAGAACGTGTTCTTGTCACTTCACGTGAAATAAATGAGCACCATGACTGTGTAGCACACACAATAGCCGGTATCAATTATTAAGTCAATCTTTATCTATAATTTCCGTAATCATTTAATACTTGGACGATGAAGCCACGTTGCTAGGAAACAGGATAGAACATTATAATGATAGGTGGTATCATTAATACATGACATGATGTAACTAAAACATTGAATTAAAAATTACTTAGTGAACCTAGTTCTTTTGTTAAAGGGACGATGATGTTTTCTTCTGGTGAGACCACACTTCTAGTTTTGAATTAACCAAAAGTATATTAACAGGCATTCTCAAAAACATAAATGATACATAAACGTATACTTGATGTGTAGTGTTGATGATGCTATGAAAAATCCCTTTCACTTGTTTCTGTCATTTTAGTAAAATGAGTAAATTTGTTTCCTAACTGACTTCATAATAAGATAAATAATTCAAGTTAGAATGAGTAGAAAAAAATCGGAATACATTTACACATTTTTTCTAGATAACGACACAAAGTAATATAAGCTATCATTTTCAGCTTATGTGTCTTGCATTCAAAGAATAACCCGTTTAAACCATTTTGCCAATAAAACCAATGTTTAAACATCCCTTTAATTATAGAAATCCACCGTCAAATGTTGCGATGCCCTCAATAATCACACAAAGAAGTTTATTTAATATACCCTTCAGCAGATTTTCTGAATTGATTTAATATGTTACATATTCATCAGAACAGAAGAGTCAATATCTGGCCGCACCGAGCTTGCCTGGTCCACTGGCATATCCTTAGTCGGCTACTGAAATCCAAATAATAAACCAGTGTTGGATCAAGGGCTACACGGGCCCGCCCTACCCTCTCCCCCAAACAAGAAAGACAAAAAGGAAAGGGAATTTTAAAAAGATTAAATAAAAACACGCCTTTTCATGGGAAAAAATACAGGAGAGAGAGAGAGAGAGAGAGAGAGAGAGAGAGAGAGAGAGAGAGAGAGAGAGAGAGAGAGAGAGAGAGAGAGAGAGAGAGAGAGAGAGAGAGAGAGAGAAACTTCGATGTCGGAATATTTTTGGAGGTGCTCCCGAAATTCTAGATTGTTTGAACACGATGTAATATTTTCATTAATTTAATCAGTAAACACTAAATGGGTTTTGGTCAAAATTTGTTTAAAACTTGTTCTCAATCAGTTTGAAGAACAATTCAGTTGGAATGTTCACAGTAGGGCCTATTTGTATCGATTTTATTTTTAATCCTCAAAGTATAGGCCTATATCATATGAATAGATATATGCCTATACTTACATTTTACAAGTAGCCAGGTAAAATATCTGTAAAAATTTAGGTCCATAGGTCCAATAATCAAGAAATATAAAACGAAGCTATGAAAGTTTCAGCTTATTTCATTGTGACATGAATAAGAAAATAGTACAGATGTATTCAGATTGTTCGTAATCATTCCAACGCTGAATATCTGCATTCGGATGACAGACATTTATTTTTGGACATTATTCCATTCATTTACTTACAACGATAGCACCTCAGACGAAATATTGAAAGGGATGCCCTGATCAACTTTGCACCAGGTATACAGTTTTATGTAAAATGTGATCACTTACGTGTGTCGAGATTACTTATAGTCAGTGTTCAGTGTCTTTAACAAAAATGTATTGTAGACCTACAGATAACCGTATTTTATACGTGAAATGTTTATTCTGCACACCTAAAAAATTAAACAAATAACTATAGGTCTTCTGCTTCAAATTACAGACCACAAACTACACAAAGATATTTCCAAATAATAGTATCTACAGTATTATATGTAAGCTTGTTTTCTCCTGTTTCACTTTGCTTTTGAGAAAGAACCTGCTAGGTTCGAAACGTAAGGCCAACAATTCTATTAATTTTTGTTTTTCTTCCTCAATTTGCATTTCTAAAGTGTTTCTTGTCCCGCCATATCAATTAACAATAGAATACAACCAAAAATCACAAGACAAAGATCAATTATGCGAGTAGATTTAATTGTTTGTACAGTGACTTAATACCATTGTCGGCTTACGGGGTCATCGTCATCGACTCGAATACTCCGGGGACATTTGGCGGGCTCTGCACGGCATACAAGGGCGGTAAGGGGAGCACTAGACAGCCATAGTTATAAGCGTATCACCCACCGGCTATCTAAATCCACCAGAGACCTCACTGATTGTCAAAATTGATCACCCTCCAGCTTCAAAGAGGCCGCTCCAAATACGTCTTAACGTAATCACTTAATTGCCGGTAATACCAGCGGATTTGATAGGGCAGTATGTACACATCCCATATGGGGATCGCTCCACCGTGTAATCGCTACATAAATTCCACGGCCGTAGGATTAACACCTTGCCATGGCGTTATTAGGACCGTTCAAATTAGCGCTAATGGCTGCTGCAAGCCGTCCGTTTGTCCACCATGTACAGCCGAGACAGCTAACAGAAACGTTTACTTGTCAAATCATTTTTCTTTTGCATCACACACGCATAATTGATAATTGTACATTTTAGTGCACCGGTTCAATGAGCAAACGAGTATGCCGGACACAATTAAGCCATGGAAAACACAATTACGAAGCGACCTTGTCCACGGGTTTATCCGCGACAATTATAAACAATACTGCGTTTCAGTGCAATGCACAGCCGCATAGATAATTTTGTGAAGACTATCTACATTCTGTCGTCCAGTGCATTCTGGTGCAATAACATGGATTGCTTTTAGCCAAAACTGCTGCAAATAGATTTTTCCAGAACTCATAGCATTGGTCGCTATGAGCCTAATTTGCTTAAAATAGATTTGTCTTCGGATAAATTATGTGCACGTTACGATGGCAGCTTCGCACAGATGCGGTGTTTGTGACGTCATTACCGATCCGTGCTATTTCGGACAAATTGTGTACTGTAGGCCTACATGTTGTAATGTCATCTGCAAGCAGATGTAGTGTCTGTGACGTTATTTCCAATAATATCGTATTTCAGACCAGGCTGTTCATGAGAACACATCAAACAGTTGTCCAAGGTTTGCAGTAGCACCACGTGATTCTCTCTTTCGAGTTGTAACAATTGAGTTGGTTCTGTGGGAGTTGGTTCTGGGAAGAACCAGTTTTAATTCCAATTCGCCGTTTCAATAAGTATCCACGGCATTATCCTCAGAAGACGGTCAGCGAAACGTAGCCCGGTTACTAAACACACCGCGTTTCTTCTTTGAAACAAAATATTTTACAACTGTACCGCAAACATTACCCAGATTCAAATATGATTTTGAAAAGTAAACTGACCCTGTTTTTGAAAGATTGTTACAAAGTTGAATTTCTACCCCAACAATTATTATTATAAAACAATTATTATTATAAAACAATTATTATTATAAAACAAACATAAAAAAAGACTGTTACAAATTTGTAATCTCTTCATGACCAGGGAGTATGCCTACGTGTTGTTCGTAACCAAAACATGTTTTAGTATTCGTTCTAGGTTCCAATGGCGTCTTCGTAAACCAAACATAGTGATTTGTAAATGACATCATATTCTTCCTATTTGTGTTCAGCGCAGCATTGGTAATAATAAATATTTGGCACACTGTGGTACTTGGTCAGATTTCCTGTCCAGTGAGTGCGATCATTACAATGGATCTTAGAACTTTATAGGGGCCAGTCTATTTTCAAACCAGCCTCGGTTTGGGTATGTAGATTTGTATTGTGGAAGAACAAGATTGTTGCTGTGCGATACGGATAACACTCCTTAAATACAGTAATGCCTTTTATCAGAAGTGTTTGTTTTTGTTGTCACACAAATGATTAATGAATGATTACCTGCGCGTAGATTTTCCTTTATAATTACCTTTGCAAATAACATAAGAATAATTACACCCTGGTGGATTATGGTTTAGCTAAAAGGTTTGATAAGAAACACAAAATTACACCATTATTGTCACGATGTTGGCATACTGGTAACAAACAACAAACACGCGTTTTCTTACTCCATGTATAACCTATCAAGTCATATCGTGTTTTAAACTGCACACACATTTACTAAATTTGTATTTAGTTTCCGCGTCTGACAGTAAACATACCTACGAATACAATTTTAGAAATGGATTTCAAACATTGTTGTTTGCAAAGTATTATTCAAACTCATGTCACGAATCGGACCATGTTTTAGGCTTATGGATTAAAAACCGCAATCCTCGCTGTATCCTTTTTCGAGTAACTTGACTAATAATTTTGAGACAACAAATATTCACAGAATGATTCACAGATTCACAGAACAACCTCAGCTCTCGGGTTGAAAAATAAATAGTATTCACAAAGTAAAAACAGCTCCAATTTCGCATCACAAAGCTGAAGAGAGGGGGAAAATCAAGAAACGTCTCCTCATCCATAACCCAGTCATTTTGTGTCACACTGACTGGAGAGGCTTTAGAAACACGACAGTATTATGATCAAGGTTCCCTTTCTCACAGGATTTATTTTTTAATTAAAGGCATCCTCATCTCCCCGTTGGCCGAGACGCGAGAATTTTGTTTGCAGACGATCAAAGGAGCATTAAAGCTCGATCTGGGTCCGAACTCCAGAAGAAAAGGCAAATTGCGCGGGAAAAAAGAAAAAGAAAATAATGGACGAGTATATTATTGCCTGTTGCCAGGGAGAAGTCATTGAGTCAGTGTACGTATAGCACTGCTGCTCTTTCATGAACTGATATTGTTTTAATTGCTTAATTATATTAGGCCTATCTGGTCCAAGCAGGGGCGGGTTCAAATTTGAGTCCGTTGGAGGGGGCAGGGGAGGGGAGATTTCCTCAAATGTGGTGGAATTATGGGATATAAAACTGCGTATCAAACCATTTTAATTGAACACGAGACCCGCAGAGAGCATAACACTCTTTACACTCCCGCTGTCAAACCTCCAATGCAGCATTCAAAGCTTACAATCAGCTTTTCATTGAGATTGTGTTATGGGATATTTACCCACCTGCCTAGCTAACAAAAACACCCCCTTTATGGCTTTAAATGAAAAAAAATATATATATAATCAAAATCAACTCTGTCATGCAAGGACGGAAGCCTGCTTTTGTCATAATTGTACTGAAAACAATTATATACTTTCATATTTTAAACATGTATGATTTATTTGTCAATACGGTGAAAACTTTATTTATATAGCCTATATGGCATAGGCCTATTATGACATTTCGAGGGGGGTATACATAAGAAAATACAAGCATTTTAGACCGATATATCATTTATCAGAGAGTATACTATAAGATAGGGATTATAAGATATACCGTACACAAAACAATAGGGTGACCAAACTGACATGGAATATTGAGCGATTGAGCCCTTTTCTTTTCCTGTTCCTCTAAGCATCTAAGTATAATGAAGACAAACGTTCTTATAATATATGACCAGCATCATGCTTTCTGAAATAGCTACTTGGCGAATACTGGGTCCAGTAGAATGTGCAGCTTTGCATGGTGAAAAGGATAAGTATAGACTGTTTGCGGTATACACCATGTAGAAATTCTCTTCTGAGTAGTAAACATAGGCCTAGTTCTGAAAAGAACCGGTTGGTTACAACTCGACATTTCGATCAGTATGCTCTGATCGTCTTCAGGAGAATACTAAGGCCATTTCTCTTTTCAGGCTGGTTACTGAGCACTTCGGTTGTAAGGCGGTCAAATTGCATTTGTCTTTTAATCTAGTATATATAGGCCTATTAACCAGCAACAACTGGGATGTTAAAATAACACCATTTTTGTCAACTTGATTCTTCCATGGTGTTCATATTGTGCGAGCAGCCCAACATAAACACTACTGGTGTATTTGTTAACACCAGTTTGGTAGAGTGCACACTGTATAAAGAGGAAATGCCCTAAGTCATAACGCCCTAGTTCGTCCGTCTTCAGTCCCACCAAATCTAGTCACCAATGGCTCTACTCAAGTATTGCAAAAAATACCTCTTGGTGAAAACAATTTAATTCAAACTTTACTGCCCGTTTCAAGATTTGACTACTCCATGTATGTAACGACAGGTTCTTTTATCGATCAACGGTGTGTTGAAACAGCCGCCGTGTTATGGCAGGGACGGAGACAAACATGGCGTCGCGGCAATCATCCTCTTTTGTCGTGTGGCCACGGCTGTTCGCTCAGATTAAAAAATATTAAAAAAATGAAAAATGTTCAGGAGTATCACCAGCAATCATCGTATAATGATGCCCATGCCACATGCTGAAGTGGTTAATTTCAGCACTTTGCTGTTGAGATCTTCTTATTATATGAGACACCGGGGCTTATTTGGATGAGATATACGGGTGGACATAGCTCTGTGCGTAGGTACGACGGGCAGTGATTTCATTAATTTATCTTAGCACGAGTGTCTGTGAGAACGAAGCGGGGACAACCAATTAGTGGTAGCAAGGAGGCGTTGAAGTCAACTCACCATCTCTTTTTCATCTTGAAAAGTTTTCTCGCTATTTTAATATTTGAAATGAAAAGTCTATTGGTTTGGATGTCGGCTTTGGACAAACAGGTTTGAGACCATTTATAACACAGGGTGTCCAAATACAAAATAACACACAGTTTTGTTATCAGAAATATAACGGCCGACTATTTTTCTACCTTCTGCAAAATTTAGTTTTGAAAGCAATGGCAATTATGTTTTTTGCCGTTCCAAGTTTGACACTATCAGTACACTCTTTGATCAATTATTTTAATTTGTGGTGAGAAACAAAAATATTTATTACATTTTTATCAGAAACCGTTGAAAACTTGCAACTTTCATAAGGTGTTTTAACAGGAGTGAACAATGACAAAAATCACTAAAGTGGGACTCGAACCTGCGACCGCTGGGTTAATGTACTGGGCGCTCTACCCACTCAGCCATCCATCCCCTGTGGTTGATGGTCTCCACAAATCCCACGTGGATCCCTCTGATGATCTGATGAATTATGTAGCACTTCACTGCCGATATGAAGACCGTTCATTGACCTGAAACTCGAAGCAGAATAACTCTTACAAAGCAATTTATGACACGAGTAACAATCACCGACCAGTTCCGTTTCAATACAAGACCCCCATCTTTTGAAAACATCTTTTATAGCCGATCACGAGTACACAGGTGTCCGAATGAGTTTTGAATTGGTCCCATATTCGATAAAAATCGGCCGTGAGTGTAAATATAACGCATTCAAAGAGACCCAATTTCACGTCTGTATAGACCGTTTTATGGACGTCAACAAGAACCCGTGGATGCTTCGTGACACTCCCCATTGTAAACAATTGTCCTTTTTTCTTTGCTTTTTCCCTGCATTATTGTCACGTGTGTCATCAGGAAGTCATCAAGGGGTTATTAATAATAGATAACTTTACCCTTTATAGTGTCCCATTTTCTGTAAGATATTGAAGGTGTATCGAATTCGAGAGTGTAATAGAATTATTCAAAAACCCGAGGTGTTTGATCTGGGAGTGTGTGGATGAATTATGTGCGAATATAAGGCATCTTGCTCTGGAATTAGTTTCGCTGAAATTCAACAAAATGAGGAGGGTACAGAAATGTGAATTTTCAATTATGTTAGGTAGTGTTTTTGCGTGTAACAATCTGTTTAACGGGAAAATCTAACATAGTTTGTGTTAATTGCAGTTGTAGTTTTAGAGTACATGGTTTGTAAAAATAACAATATGACGATAATTTTGGGCGACGCGTACAACAAGATGCCTAAAGATATTACAAATGAAGATGTGCTGAAGAACAATAACAAGTTTTAACATCAATCAAAAGAGAACTAGATGTATATTTCAGCCATGTGATCAAGAGAGAAGGATCAGAACGATTGAAGGAAACTTGATGAAAATGCCCAAGAAAGGCGAGGTGGAGGCATATGTACAAGAGCGATATAGATGGAGAACACGAAGAGGTGGATAGGCCAGATGTATGCAGAGTACGTATATAGAGCCATAGATAGATGCAGGTGGAGTAAGATGACATCTAACCTTCGTCCAAAAGAGGGAAGTAAATTATGATGATCACGACAAAAAAAAATTAAAAAAATAAAACAAAAAAGAGGTAATTGCCTGTTCCTATAGAACAAACACAAAGGTGGTCCGAAATTACTAACAAAAAACTATAAAGTAAACAATTACTTCCCTGTATGATGGTAATGGTTAGGCTATGGACCTATTTCATTCAATATTACATTTATTTCCTTTCTCCAGATACATATATGGATAAATTAATGGCATGTACAATGCAGAGTATATAAGAATAATATAACAAAGAAGATAAGATGCAAAAGCTTGTCAATGTACAGGTTTTAAACAAAATTTTATTTTTAAATGAAATACTGTACACCCGATAAGTTATTCCTTCTGATATGCTGTCATTTTCTACAAAACGTGACCTGTATGAATGAACATTTAAAATCTGAAAAATAAATAAAAAACAGAGTAATTATGGTGGCACCTGGAACGAAATATTCAAGCCCAAGTCTGAAAAACCCTTGGAATGAACGTGCCTTCTTTATGTTGCAATCGGAACTATTCCCAAGTATCTGGTCAACGAGGTGTCAACACCATGAGCAGAGGTTTGAAGTGGAGTTTTTACAACTTCACGAGTGACTGTAAACATACAGACATGCTGTAAATGGTAACAATAAAGTCTCTTCTGTTAGAACCGGTATTATTATGGTGTCTGTAATTTGATGTTATCAGTTTTTGATGTTATCATATTCTTTGTGTTGTAGAGGTAAGCAGTTTAACCATAGATAAGGCCCCGGAACGGGCTGAATGTGATAGTATTATTTAAAATTGATAGATTGTTTAGTAATATTTGTAGTTTTGCATGGTGAAAAGGATAGGTAAAGACTGTTTGTGGTGATACCATGTGAAATTCTCAATAGTAGTATGCTCTGATGATCTTCAGGAGAATGTTGTAGATTGTTAGTTTGGATCGAGGTATTAGCTAAACAGTTAAGAAAGGCAATAGAAAATATGTTGACGAGAGTGATGTTTATAGGCCTTATAGCCTTGAACTTCTATCCTGTGAAAGTTTTGCTCATTAACTTTCGAAAACAAAATGAAGTTAACAAAAAGTTAACAAAAAGTAAAAATTTGCCTGATTTGTTTCCTCTTTCTCTTGTTTCAGTTTTTATTGTTTATCCATCAATACAACTACATCTGTATGAAAACACCACACAATCATACAAAACAAAAGAAAACACGTGCAACATGACATTGAAAGACAAACGTTTTGAAATTTGGAACAATACAGTTTGTGAATTCAATTTCACTTTTTAACTTCCTCCAAAGAAGTTTGTAGTTAAAGGCAGTGTTTGGATTAAATACATTGTTGACTCTGCAATTGTGCACAGTGACAGGGGCTGTTATTATCAAGAGGTTAACAGTGTTAAGATTTGACTGATCAATGATTTTGTTTATGAATAACAACAAACTTATGTAGTTGTGCGAATTGAACATTGACAAAACCGTTCCTGTTTATTAAGTAAATATACTCAAAACAATTTAGGGAACACCGGGTTTTTAACAGGTTTGAAATGTTCCATGAACCGGGATTTTCATTTGCAACCCCCTCTCTCTTTCAGTAGTCATGATGTCATGAAATGTGTAACCACTACATGCATCCTTTATCATCTGTTTCATTGTGCAGTTGTTTCTCATCAATTCTGTGAAACATTGTGTTTATCTGAAATAAATGATCTTGCTTTAACTGAGATTATTCCGGTGTTCCGTAAATTGTTTTGAGTAGTATATATTGGTTATTATGGAAATCGAAAATGTGTAGGCCTATTGCTTTTAGATGTAGTTAGTTTGTTACTCTCCACCATTAGAAAGGTTTACGGGTAACACATTGTGTAATAATCTCTTCTTTGAAGAGATGGTGTGGTTCTGAAAAGAACTTGGAGATTTCTCGGAGAATTGATATTGACAGAAATAATTGTTGTAATTAAGCTTATCATATAATCGGCTCTGGCGATGACTGTCTTTCTAGGTAGGTTTTGAAGGTGAACTACAGGTGAAGATATACAATGCACGCATACTGTCAGCTATCAGGTAAAATACAAAATAAGAAGCTAGAAGTTCTTAGATTCAATGTAGCTTCCGTTTTAATTTAAATCGCATCACTGAGCTTTCAGAGAACACCTCCATCCTCCTTCCCTTTTTCCTTTTAGCGTTCAATACTCTTAAACAAGGTCATTCCTAATGACAATTATTTTGTATCACTTGCAGTAAATAATCTCATTTCTGGGCGCGTTTCGCACCCTGTCCAAGGCTACCCGGTGTTATAGCCACAGCCAGTCGATTTGAAATCATTTCGTTTGGGGGACGGTAATCCATGATCAGCGTACCTTTTCTCACTCGGCCGCATCATCGTCGGGAGTTTGAGGGTGGCAAGTGCACCAATAATCCTGTTTACCTGTCGGTGCGGGGTTCTTTGATCTTAATGGAAAACAACCTTGGAGCTCTCAAGATGACGGCCGGATTTTGGGCAATGATGGTTTACCTGTAAGTGTCTGCAGAGTAAGCCTATACAGCGGCCGCGCGGGTGCAGTGATAATGGAGTACATCTCCCGGTTGTGTCTTTCCCAATCTCCGTACCAACCTGCCGCCGAGTAAAGTGCGAAAACTCCCCATCACTGGCCCCCTTAACAACGACAGGTGTGCCGGCCTCTGTGTATCATCAGTATGATGCGATATATATGCCAAAGCTGATTAGGGAAGACAGGCACTCCAACCCCGCCGGACAGTAATAGCTTTAATGATGCGAATATTAAGGCGCAGTTAACTGAGTTAGGCAATATGACTAATGGAAGAGTCACATTCATTTGGGGGTGATGTTAAACCAAACGAGCGAGAGAGAGAAAAAAATACTCTCTACTTGTGTTTGGGATGCACAAAATCTTCATAATGCATCATGCCTCGGTCAATTTATCCTATCTGTAATCAGTGCGTTTCCGAGCAATTACACATTGCTTGGTACATCGGTTTAATGATTTTACGCCATGGATGGCGCGGTGAAAACATCCCTTTGACAAATTTTTCCGATGCATGACTCTGTTTGAGATGTTTTTTCTTTAAACTGCCGTGTGATTTTGTCCACAAAATGAGTGCTTATCAAATTGTGCAATTAAATTCCGAAGTGTTAATTAAATTAAAAAAAGGTGTCGTCGTTTTACCGTAACGATTATTTCTACCAGAATCTGTGAAAACTTTTTTATTTTTTTCGCTCACTGCAAGGACACGGATAATTAGAATAAAGAAGAAACCAACAGATTGAGTAATTTAAAGCGCAGCTACTCTTTTGGTAAATTAAAGTCATGCGTTTATACCTTTTAGGAATCAAATATAAAAACCAGTCTGTGAACGTTTCAGCTCAATTTATTCTTATTTTTTATCCGAGAGACATTTACTGACACAAACATCTTGGTGTTTTACATAAAACAAGTTTGATTGAAATTTACCCACAGGAGTATTTACGACAGAATAACTGCTGTCCAGCAACTTTTTTGTAAAAAAAAATATAAATATATATATATTTGTTCGTTGTTTTCTCCATTTTGTTCGTTGTTTTCGCCATTTGTTCGTTGTTTTGGGTCAGGCTGATACAAGTGATTGGTCTGGTACCTGTGGACACTCTTCTTACGGGTCAATTTGGCTAGTATTTTACGGTCGCACTCTCTATACGTAGCTGCTCCATTCCCGATTGTCGACCTGACTGCAGGGTTAATCAGAGAGAATTTAACTTCCACGAAACATATTTACCTGATTAACTTCTTGAGCTCATATTTAACCATTTTAGGCGCCCAAATTTAATTGTGTCGTCATATATGCTGGATCTTATCTTGGACAAAGAGTGTTTATATATCACAGAAATTTTATTTATTTTTTTGCTTTTCGTTCCCGAGTTTCTGACTGCTTTCTGAACCTTTGGTATAGCCAGCCCCTGGGCTATGGTTCTTTAAATCTGATGATCCGCCGGTGCAAATACCATCACAACTTCTCTAATAGGATGTCGGATCGAGCTCGCTCAGAAGGCGATGGAATTATCCAAATATAATCATTCATGATCACTGCCAGCTGTAATTTATATTTCTCATTACTTGCCAAATAATTGGATTGGAATCCAAATCAGCCATGACTGAATCTTTTTTTCCATGCTGTTTTTCTCCAACTTTATCTCTGGCTGCAATGCCACAATCGAGTGTTGTTGGATATCCACTGGGACGCCAAAGATTTCATATATCAGTCTGAATTTAACCCATATTGGTTTCCCTGATAGCCTATATGTATTTTTCTCATACCTCAGAAAAACTCATAGGCCTATACGCTAATGGTCGCATTAAACTAAATAATGTCTACGATTCCTCCAACGGGACTTACACAATCAGTAATAACCCGAACAGAAATAGAGCAAATTATTATATAAAAGCGTACTTGTTTTAAGATGTTAATTGTACCAAACAACCTGAGAAGTTACTCCGTCTGACATTTTCGAGAAACCGTGATGTTGACAAATTCCCATTTTGCAGTGAATCATTAGTTTATATGATCCATTTACACGTCAAAATTAATACATTCTGATGAAAAGAAAAACACCTACACCTAATTTTGATGAGGAGCTGTCACTTTTAAGAAAAGTGGAATATAATGCCTAGTTCGAACGTAGGAAAGAGTAATTATCTACGTTAGAATGAATACAACCAATCTGAGTGGATTTTCATTATTATATCATTCACGACACAAAGAAATTAACACACTTTAACAGGTTGGTTTCCGTACACATCTCTATAAGTATTTATGCGTTTACATACACTTTACTAAGAGTGCATTGCCTTTAAAACCCAATGCACTTTTGGTAAAAGGTAAGCTTCTACTTGATATTTTCATCATAACAGAGGATCTGTATTAATATCTAGGCCTACACGGACGCCATGTTGGTTTTCCTGCACACAGTGTATACTAAGAATTGGCACTGGTCTCAATGAAGACGTGGTGCCGGCCCAGTGATCAACATAATAGTGATATTTACCATATTCGCATATTGTCACTTGACAATGATGACCATGGTGGGAACATGATAATGTTACACGTGACATCACGTATTTATATTTTCAGAGCGCCCTCATTCAAACTGTGTGCAAGCAAAAGTTATATCGTTGTCCACGGCAGGCATTTAATCGAATAAATATAAACACTTAAGGGCTATAGAGTATATTAAATACAGGCCTATAGCTTTGAAATATTTTCAACTATGTCGGATTGGCTAATACAGGTAAAGTATTGATAATTCAAAAATAACTAAAGGATCGAAAATTAATGTAAATATTAATGTAAAGCTGATGATGTGCTTTCATTTTGTTTAAGTGAAATAATTGCCAGTTCGAATATTGGAAAGAATACCGGTACTGTTAAAGGGACAATATCGTCACGATCAGAGCAGACTTTCAACAGGGCATGGAATCGATGTCCTCGTTTAAGATGAGCACAGTGACTGAAAATTACTGGCTCATTTATGCAGCACAATATGACCATATCATGTGGGCTATTATTTTCAGCCACTGTGTTAATCTAAAACTAGCATTCCGTTTCCATGCCCTGTAGATCGTGACAATATTGTCCCTTTAACTAAATTCCACGTGAGGAAAAAAATCAAACAAATATGAATGCATCCTTTACTATTTTCTCGTTACAATAAGCTGAAACTTTCCCATGTTCATTTGGTTGTTTAATGTGTATCTTGATCCAAAGAGAGTAAGCATAGGCTACGCGGAACAGCAGTTTTGCCAACTTAACTGAAGTTATTCCTTTCCTTCAATCAAAGTACTAATTAATGTACAGAAATATACATACAACATGCATTTGAGGCTGGAATTCATGCTTGCAAAGAAACACGTGATACAAAAAGAAGGCGCTTCAAATGTTAACATTTATAGACTTAAGGCCAAACAAAAGACTCCGTGCGCGTCGCCTCAGACCCGCGCGTCGGCATTTTTAATTTTCTTGTTTTTTTTTGCTATGAAACGATGTCCAATTGCAGGCCAAATTGCTGGATCGATTGGAATTCTGCCATGCTGTGCTTTAAACGACTTTTTCACATAGGGGTATGAACGTTTGCCCGATTTGTGAGGCCTCTCTTAGCCACCGTATGAGAAATTTCCCACCATGGGAAATTTGGTCCCTGCGTATACAATGTAGCACGTATTTCCCTGTTGGCAAACATTTTTTGAAGCCGACCAATGACCAGAAACCGGAGACCTTTTGTTTGCCTAAGGACAATGTGTTGGGTTCAACCACTTTTGGGAGCGCTACTTAGCAAAATGAGAGTTTTACGGCGCCATATTGGTGGCTCTTAAAATCATAGGCCTACAACCACACGAATCCTTGTCACAAGATGGCAACCATATTGAATGCTGGCATGACTGGCTCCAAGCTTGTTCCCGCTGCGCTTGGGTACGTCCTTAGCAAAATAATCTCATTTGCCGAGTCCTTCTTCGGCGGGAAAATAACGCTGAACGGGATTTGGTACGAAATCCCTGATCGGTGCAATGACGCGAGACGTGGCAGCTTCCTCTGCCCGTTCATATATATATATATGATGATCGCATAACGCGTGAAACTCGGAGTTACAACTACCAGCGTTCCACTAGTTTTACTACAAGTATATATATATATATATATATATATATGGGGGCAGTGTTTTTCCATAATGGCATTTCGTCCGGCTGAAGTTATAGCCTATTTGCAAAAGAAAAGTTAGAAAAAAGAGCCATTTCAAAAGTTATAAACTTGTTTGTAACTATTCAAGTCATGTATTAATGGTATTGTGAATCATCTGTTGAA
This sequence comes from Zoroaster sp. YZ-2022, assembly GCA_029582265.1. Lineage (NCBI taxonomy): Eukaryota > Metazoa > Echinodermata > Asteroidea > Forcipulatida > Zoroasteridae > Zoroaster > Zoroaster sp. YZ-2022. The sequence continues at coordinate 11,268,621 of CM055827.1, read as the reverse complement.
ACTTAATAAACTGTGTCTCGTGTCAAATGACACGGTCTTTCTGTGGATATTGTCTGTTGTTGCATTTTTTGTATAAAATAAAAAACGTGGACACCCTGTTCCCAAATTCTGGCTTTTACTCTTCACTGATACAAAGGGGCGCATCTAGGATTTTTGAAAGGGGAATTCAGATGGTTGTACCCACGTATGGCTCCTCGTATGGTCTTTGGGAAGCTTAAAAACGTCTTGTGGGAGTAAGGTTCCTCCCCTATGGATCTCTCCCGCATACTTATCATGATCAAGAAGTATTATAGAAACTGACCCATAAAAGTTTCATTTGTTTTACTTTATTTTTTTTCTTCCAATTCACGAAGCAAACTATCACCACCGATGCGGTCGATTGAATCTTACATACTTAAAAAATATATAATTTCTCGAAAATGAATCACTTCAGAAGGAGTAATTTCTCAGGATGATAGGTCATTTTCCGATCGGGTGATTAATTACCAAAGGGTGTACACTGCCTTTGATTAACAGAACCAATCGAAGACATCCATATTCAAGTATAAAACAAAATAATATTAAGTCTAGCTGCAAACAAAGTGTCCCTTTTGGCGCATCAACCTATTTCAAACAATACATTACCGGGGGACATTGGACTTAAGAAATGAAAGCGAATATATGTCCTCCCCGTATTTCGTGTTAACATTCAACTATCCTTCTGGTAGTCACCTGCTTGTCTGTAACAACTCAATTTATCTATACCCGTCACTTCCCATCCATTTCTGTTAATTGAAATTAAAGTCGGAAACAAAATCGCGGGGAAATTTTGCCCCCCAAAGTATTAATCAAGCACATTGGGCTTGAAAGATAAGATCTGCAACGATATGGCAATACATAAATTAAACCTATCGAGTGCATTGACGGTCGCTCTAGTGTAAAGCGCGCGTCAGCCAAACAAAACAAGGTCTGTTGTTGACAATATAGCAAGTTAACCAAGTGGACCAATCGCAGTTGCCATCATATCCCCTGAACGATAAGATCTTGTCTGGAGGTGGTGGAATCTTTCCGCGCCATTTTCAATTTTCCGAGCCCCATTGCGCCGTCGTGTATTCTGCCCCGTAGATTGTCGTGCCCCACACGCTTGGGGGTATGGGCTCTTTGTCGTGTCGTTATGATTGACCAGACATTTATGGAATTATATTGCTGGGATATTCATATTGTTTCTGGCGGGTGGATCGTCCGCTGAGCGCTGAATTTGAATATTGCTGGTATTAATAACTACATAAAGCTTTCCAGGAGTGGGCACATAGCTTAAATAAAATGATTAGTAATGATATTGAGGTGTATGATGTTCTTTTTCGCTCACTTGCTCCGAGCATATTAAGAAAGAATCTTTAAGACGATTTGCTTTCAAACTACGCCATATGGGGAGAATCAAAACAATGCACAGAAACGCCGAGTTGTGCGGTTCGAAGAGTGTACGTTTTCATGGGAATTGTTACGTTATTTATTATAAAGCATCAGGCTCAATCATTCGTATTATGTTGTTTTGTGTATGGGAACGTGACACTGTAAGTTTAACCATTATTCAGCTATTGGTATTTGTTGTTTAGAACAAAGCAGCGATGGACGGGCTTCAGATGTAGAGAAATGTTTTTGTTCACTATTGCTATATTGAGTTTGAATACAATATGGCGGAAGTTTAGATGGACGGGTGGGTGGGTGGATTGCATATATGAATGGAGTGGTGAATGGAGGGGTGGATGGACAGAGGGATGGATGGGTAGATGAGTAGGTGGAGGGGTGACAGGATATAGACAAGGGATGATTCAATTGTATTCAGTTCGGACTGAATGATGATTGATGAATGTGTGGGCTGGATATATGGTGGATGGAGGGATTGGTGGCGACAGGATGGACGGCCGGACTAAATGATTGATGAATGAGTGAGCAGGTTAGATGGTGGAGGGAGGGATTGGTGGGTAGGTAGTGGACTAGGAGTGACGGGATGGAAGGCTGGACTAAATGATTGTTGATTGAGTGAGCAGGTTAGATGGTGGGAGGAGGGATTGGTGGGTAGGTAGTGGACTAGGAGTGACGGGATGGAAGGCTGGAGTAAATGATTGTTGATTGAGTGAGCAGGATAGATGGTGGGAGGAGGGATTGGTGGGTAGGTAGTGGACTAGGAGTGACGGGATGGAAGGCTGGACTAAATGATTGTTGATTGAGTGAGCAGGATAGATGGTGGGAGGAGGGATTGGTGGGTAGGTAGTGGACTAGGAGTGACGGGATGGAAGGCTGGACTAAATGATTGTTGATTGAGTGAGCAGGATAGATGGTGGAGGGAGGAATTGGTGGGTAGGTAGTGGACTAGGAGTGACGGGATGGAAGGCTGGACTAAATGATTGTTGATTGAGTGAGCAGGATAGATGGTGGGAGGAGGGATTGGTGGGTAGGGACTAGGAGTGACGGGATGGAAGGCTGGACTAAATGATTGTTGATTGAGTGAGCAGGATAGATGGTGGAGGGAGGAATTGGTGGGTAGGTAGTGGACTAAGAGTGACGGGATGGAAGGCTGGACTAAATGATTGTTGATTGAGTGAGCAGGTTAGATGGTGGAGGGAGGGATTGGTGGGTAGGTAGTGGACTAGGAGTGACGGGATGGAAGGCTGGACTAAATGATTGTTGATTGAGTGAGCAGGATAGATGGTGGGAGGAGGGATTGGTACCCACCAGGTAGGTGGATGAGTGACAGAATGGACGGCCGGAATGAATGATGAATGAGTGAACTGGATAGATGGTGGAGGGAGGAAAGGGTGGAGGAATTGACGGGTAGGTGGAGGGGTGACGTAACGTACGGCCCCGCCTGAGGGATGCAAAGAGCAAAGACGCACTCAGATTGTTCGTATTCATACTGATTAGGAATTTTTGATTCGAAAAGTCGAAAATTTAGTTGGATTTCATTTATTTCATGAACACGGTAGCACCTCAGATATAAATGTTTCTCGGGATATTTATCATTTATGTTTTTTGTGATTACCAGTAATGTGGTGTGGCTCTGGAATACCAGTGAATACCTTTCGTAATTACCCAATTACTGAATTATAAACGATATAAACGTACATCATGATGTGAAGCCTGAGGAGAGAGAGAGAGAGAGAGAGAGAGAGAGAGAGAGAGAGAGAGAGAGAGAGAGAGAGAGAGAGAGAGAGAGAGAGAGAGAGAGAGAGAGAGAGCGCGCAAAATCAAACATTTAATGATATAGATACCCCTACTATTCAACATAATTGAACACCTTGCACTACGAAGTCCACTTTATATTTGTGCTGGCGGCCAATATAGATTTCACTTAAGACTTAATCCGAATGACTACCCCTTTAAATTTGAAAGGAGTCAAAATCTCCCAAAATATCCTGAGGGTATGGACCGCGCATGCTCGGCACGTGACTGTAGGTAGACCAGTAGCGTAATTGTTTGCATAGGTTGCATCAGGGTATTTTCTATAACATAATTTAAAAAAAATATATATATATATATATAAAACAAAAACTTCTTGAGCTTCATCAACTTGATGAGACCGTCAATTTATGCAAATTACCCTGATTCATCGTAAGAAAACAAATTACGCAGACTGGTGTATTATGGATTGATATTAGAACGGTTTTTCTATGTCTATTTTTAGTTATTCCAGAAAAGATAACGGAGAATACATTTATTGTTTTTCTTCTAAGGTGACCAAACCAAGGCTGGCAGGGGAAAAAAGGCTGGTCTCTCATTTTATAAAGGCATATCGAGAACCAAAAATACACATAATCTAAAAGTTTGAATTTGAAATAATTAATTGATTTTAAAACTAAATAACAAAATGTTATCTTTATTACAATATTCATATGGCTATCATTGGCGTATTGGAAGAGGGAGGAGGGCTTAAAGAGTTATTTATATTCACACGCATGCAAATCTATCATTCTTTATACATGTCTTTTTTGGCAGTGTTCCCTCACCCCCTTCTCTGCCGTCTCACTTCTTTTTTCGCCACCCTAGATCCACCCCTGAGAGGAAATTATGTTACTTCAATAGTAAACAATGCGCATGTTGTGTACGGATTATTCCTCTTAGAAACGATTGAGCGTATGTGCTACTTCTTTCTACACCTTCGGCCGAACAAATATAAAAAATACCTAAGACCATCTAAACCGTAGCATAAATTTCCCAAGGTTAAAACAAAGAGATACCAATCGGGTTGCGGCTTAAATCCACCTGAAAAGAATTCAGTTGTTATTAATGACCTGTGCGCACAGCGCTTGAACTCAGAACCTGTCGTTACGGATGTAATCTATTTAATGATTTTAAATAATGTATCAGTGCACAGTAGTTTGCTGACTCGATTATAACAATAAATAAACTCTGCTGAGAATGTTGTCACAATTTGTAGGCACAAAAATACACTAACATAGAAGGTTTGAGGTAACGCGCGCACAGTCATGTAACCGGAGACGTTTTCTCGCCTCTGTACCGTACTAAGTACGTTTTGTCTGCTAAGCGAGATGGACGCATTGTGCGCAGATAATGTCATATTCATATTCATCGTCTAGTCACTGCCAAGTCGCCCAACGTTGCACAGTACGTTGAACAACCAACACATGTCACTAGTGTTTACCGAGGGACGGCCGGTATTGTGACATACATTGAGTAGGCCGCGTCGGTGATGACTTCATTTGTGTAATTAATTTGTCCAGGATATTTTTTATGTAGGTGGTCTTTTCACTGGCACTGGGGGGCTCGGTGTAGTGAGAAGGTTCGGCCAGTTGATTCCCGCGTGTTCTTGCCGGTGGCTAAGCTCTTCCCTCGCGGTATATTGGTTGAGCTGCGCTCGCAGCACCGGCTGTCTCACGACCGTCATACGCGCACAATAGTGAATGCAGCATTGGGGGTATCTCTAGTACAATATTATCAGCAGGTACTCAGTGAGCGTTTACTGTTCGGCTTTAGTCTGTTGACTTCGCTATTACCCTTCAATGTTAGGACAAGTTTCAGCAGCAATCATCAGCCACCCGCTCAGGTAGATAGCATACGGGGAGTATTTACCATATTTGTGAGTGCTGACGATAAACCACAGATTGTTTCGGCGGGTTGATTGAAGCGGGGGTATTACCAGGTTTTGTCAACACGTAATTAAAACTCGTAATTGCCGAGTCGCCTATCAACAACAGATTATGGATGACTTCTAGATATCCAATGAGTTCGGCGACAATCGACCAATAGCGTGTCGAGTAAGAGTGACGTAGTTAAGTTGATGGCTATCATAATCAAAAGATGTGGGCATGGCCGACAGAGTTTATATCTATAGATGATAGTTAAAGACCACAGATATCTACTAGGGTTCAATAAGTATTGCTCAGTTATTATATCATATACCGCAGACGTGTGTCACCTCTCAGCATAGTTGCGTTGAGGGGCAAAGACTCATTATCGGACTGAAGTCGAAGCTCATGGTTTGCGTCGGGATATAAACTCCCCCGTTTTATTCTGAACCGTCACATTATCGTTTCTCATTCTTGAAAAATCGGACAATACAATCAGGATGGAAGGCCACAAATCTTTCTCTATTGACGCTCTTCTGTCTAAAGATCCTCCTTGCTCTGCTAGGGTAGTCAAACCCAGGAGTCCGACCGCAGCGACGACAGCCAGCACGCTCACCGCCGTCCAGTACGCCGGTCTGCAGGGGCAACTTCATGCGGCACTCAGTGAACGGCTTGCCTACCTCCACGCACATGTTCCGACCAGTCAGAGCGCCAACTCGGCCAGGATGCTAGCAGCTACGGGTAGCATCATCCCCAAGCCGGGTCTGTTAAATCTGCAGCCGCCTGGAGTCCACGGCGGGTCCGTGTCGAAGCAGTGCTCGGTGAGCGGCGTACCGGTGCCGGCGATCTACGCTCACCCGTTGTACGCCGGATATCTGAACGGTCAGCACCACGGTGTGGCCCACCTGAGTGCGTTCCACGCCGCTGCCTCAGAGCACATGCTGATGAAGGCGGCGACCCACGGGGCTGGGCTACCTGGAGGCATTCCAATGGATTTCATCCGAGGGAGTATGATGATGCCACGGATGGGAGATTACCCTGGTAAGTAAATTGTTTGTTTTCCCAGACACTGATGATAATTTAAAAACAAAACAGAACAGTTCCTAACTTATTTGGTAAGCTATCCAACACCCTAAGAAACTGTTGCTCTTTCTTCAATAAGTTTAAAATATTGACACTCTAGGTCTATCAATATATGTCCATAACGCTTTATTGTAAAGAACGCAGCCAGTCCAAGAAATTGTGAATGATGTTTACCATTTTTCTGAAAAGTGTAGAAAACTTTAAACACGTTAGAATGTTGTACAGGCCTATACAGTTTTCTTTGCATGTTTTTACCATAAGTGTATTCGAGCTATTGGCCTATATAATGAACAATGTAAAAACAAAATAGCATAGGCCATATGTATTATTTATTTGTGATTTAAACTGATCTTTCAGTGATAGACTTTTTTCCCAAAAATCACAATTCAAATCACACATTATTAACAAATCATGCAAGGAAAGATACTGCACTGAAAAAGAGCCTGCCCCTTGCGCCAATTCGCAAGTTAAAAGTTTATGAGCTTGAAAACACGAACAAAGAGAGCCAACTTCTTTAGTGTTTCCAGCTGTATTTGAAATGACCCGCAGCTAATATCTATTTGAAATATTGTTCTACCTGAAAATTTAAAACATCAGGTTTATAAAATACAAAACCCTGTGTATGGTGACGCAAACAGTACTGAAACAAAAGCTATACCCTAAAAAATACTCTCCATAATTGCGATAACTTTAATTTTGCATTTTGTTGCAATACATTTCGTCTTGGAAATGTAATTATAAATATTATATGAGGATAATTCATCTGCGCAGGATTATCAAACTCGTAGTGTAGTGATTCGCCCGTTTACTGTAAACGTTGCTTTCTTAATAGATTTTGTCGCGACTTGCAAACCGGCAAAATCTAAAACGGTCTCAACGGTGTTGAGGGAAAAACCATACATAATATTTACACATTTTTCAGCAGTGTTTGAACAATCAACTTATGAAAACATTTTAGAAGTGAAATGAATTACTAATCTTGATCGCATGGGCTATATTAGTTATAAAACAAACAAACATGTGGCTTATTGTGCGAAAGGGAGAATATTGACCAAGCGAGTCGGGCTACATGCAGTAGCCGTTCCTTCCAAGGGACCAAACACTGCATTCCGCATGCCTTCTGTCGGTACCAAGCAGACAACTACGGCCATTTTATTTAAATTACGGTACCACTTACATTGAAAGCAAATTGGCAGGGCACTCTAGTACACGCCTTTCGCTTACTGTTGTGGTCTGTCATTCACAGTTATCGATTTTAATTTGTTTGGTCGTTGCTCCTTTCTCTTTCATTTCATTGTCCGTCTATAACAGTTTTACGCACATTGTTGTACTAATGACTTGCTGATGCTCTTCTACTGAGCACACATGCGGGGCTTGAATTTTGGCTTTTGAGACAGAAAGGAGAAGACTTTAAAGAAAAAGATTACAACCAGAAATTGAGCTGTCGTAATTGTGGCTAAATGTTTACAAAATAGTGACATGCAGGACCGTTAAAAAAAATTGAAGAACTCGTTTTTAACGTGGTCTCGAAATAATTTGAGGAAATCAATACACTGCTGGCCGTTGCATATACGAGCTGACAGACGAAGTTAGTACATTTATTTACATGCTGGTAACTACAAGAAATACAGGAAATTACAATATTGTGCTTTATGTCACTTACAGGCTATCATTAGTTAGGTTTGTACACATTCGAATATTGAAAGGAATAAATATTATTATAACAATGATGTAATATTAGGCTTGCCAACATACAAACCCGAGTTGCATTATTTTTAAGGTGAATCGGACTCGGTCTCGGTCTCGAGTCATCATGTACAGTGACTCGGACTCAGACTTGGTCTCGGTCTGGAGTCGCCATGTACAGTGAGACTTGTATTCTACCTTTGTCGTCGGACTTGGATGTTTGTGACTCTGACTTGGAGGCAAAATGGGCCTGTTTAAAACCCAAATGGAGATTAGTTAGTGTAATAGTATTTCGGTCTGCACTTTCACAACAATTGACTGTCCCCCGGGCGTACACATCATTCCTGGGGTTACCGTTCTTTCTCAAATGCTGTTCCTGAACTTTGGAACAATATTCAATATGTCAACTTCGCCAACACCAATCCCTGTCATCATTCAAATCATCCCTCAAAACTCATATTTTCTGTTGTCGTTTCTGTGTTTAATTTATATTATATTTACGCGCCATGAACGTCATGCTTGGTGGATACCGGCGCTTTACTAAGTGTTCATTATTATTATTATTATTAGAATAGTTACCATACGTACCTTAAGATCATAAGGGTGGAAAATTCTCAGAAAAGAAATATTAGACGTCTGAATCCAATATTTTGTGTTCTTTCTAACGTTTAATGTTTACATGACTATTGGCTCGGACTTGAAGTTTGACGACTCGAATAAAAGCCTGGCAACATGTAGGAAAATAATGAAGCATGATGCTTTATTACTTTTCCCTATGAAAGACAAACACCCTTTTTATGGCATGTCATTTAATCTATTCTCATACCTTTCTTATGAATGAAAACAATGTTTTTTATCAGAAGGCTTCGCAGTGGTCACGTTAGAATGAATACGAACAATCTGAATGCATTTTCACTATTTTCTCGTAAACGAAACAACATAATAAGCTGCTCCTTTCGCAGGTTGGATTTTTGTTTCAAAGAGAGTAAGCAAACTCGTAGGAGGAGTTTTGCCAACATTACCAATGATGTACAGCCTTCCCTTTAACACATTACATGGGAGACATGAAAGTAAACGAGCAAAGTATAAAGATCAATTGCCGGAAAATTATACATGAAACTCTCATTAAGTCCGAGGTCTTTCTAGATATTAAGCTTAATGTGCCAAATCATCCGCTCATATTTAATGGGCGCCACTATAGGAAAGCTCTGTTTCAATAGCCACCGTTCATAACAACACGCCTCTCTTAATGTGTAGGCCTATTCATGAATACCAGAGAACACCCATAGCCTCGTTCTCGGTCTGGTGTGTATAGTTATTTAAACATATTCATGAAGACAGGCCTTTCATAGTATAATGCATGAATACCAATGGCGCCCGTAGCCTCGTTCTCGATGTGTAGAGTCATGCCAAAAAATTATGCACATAACCCTTGTTTTCAGTCAGTTTGTGGCATAAATACTTGAGTATTAAAACTGGCGTATTACCGATCGTTAAAGGGATATGGACGAAGTTTCAGGGAGCGTTGTAAAGTTGAAATACCCACAACAGAAGCTTCGAAGTGACGTATATGTTGTCTTGTTCAGTGATGTTTGTAACAAATTTACATTGATAAATGATTTCGAATAGTTTGCCTTTATTGTCTGTGTGATGTAAGTGGTCTATAGGCCTACAGTGCGTTCTTCAATGGTGTTATTATTTTCAGGTGGAACACATAACGAGAAAATGGCTCAAACTGTCTTGGTAAACCGGACCTAAACCCCTATGCATGTTTTTTTTAATTAGAATGCCTTCTTTCAATAGTCAGCCAGCTTCCATGGTAACCAGAAAACGTATACACACACAATGCCTTCTTCAAGGAAGCGTTTGATAGGGACTTTTTGGCGCCTATTTCCCGTCGTTTAAACCAACTTTGGAAGGCGACATGAAACCCAGATAATGTGTAAAAGATAACGGCAACGGCGTATATGACTATGGTGTAATATTGACACATGAAAATCAATATGGTTTCTTGAGAGCCAATCATGAAGCGATTTTAGTGCTGCATTTACACACGCTGCGTAACGTGTTCACACGAGCGTTCGCTGACATCCGGCAACGCTGTTATATCGATGATCTAGGCTATTTGGCTGGGCAATAATTAATTTGCCACAATATAGGCTGCGACAGTAGCAATGTATAGACAATTTTCCTTTCTTATAGTCATGGCGTGTTGTCAAAAGGTTCATTTAATTTTTCGCAAGCTGATAGGCATATTATATTATAGGCCATTTATTGATTTTTATTTTATCAACACAGTCGAGAAAGCAACATCGTCCCGCCCCTAAAACATTAGTCTAGGTCTGTATGCGATAATTCAAAGATTAAACTATTTCAGTGTGCATAGAAGTGGGCATTTAAGATAGACCCTATATAAATGTTTTTAGGGACGATACCCGGGGTAATACTCATTCCATGATGTAGGTACCCCATCTGTCCATTTACCTTCCGTCACTCACACACAGTATTTGTATGGACATAATTATAGGTTTGTGACGATAAACCAAGTACAAATCTGTGTCAGTAATAACATGAGTCTAGGGAGCACCGAAACTGTGTTAGTCGGCATTTCGATCATCAATCTGATTTGGTCTTCATTAGGATGAGTCAGCTATTGATTTATGAATCCAACATTATCCTGATTGATGAAGATCAGACTAATCGAAACGTCGCGTACTGTTAGACTACCAACGGCTCTAATGTTTGTTTGTAAATAAGGATACTATAATCCCATCGCTAACCTTACCATTTGTGTAGTGGTACTTACCTTTGACCTCCGTGACATTTGTTCAAGTTCAACCTGTGTTAATATATGTTCCTATTTGATCATCTTGTTTCCCTCCAAACAAATTCTATACCTATCTCTAAAGTATAAAAGGCTTTACTTCTCCAAAGAGTTATCAGGTAAAGGTCACCAGGCAAAGGTCATCAGGCAAAGGTCATCAGCAAAAATGTTTCTGATGAGTTGACGAAAATAGGACGGACATACGTAACATTAAGTAAGACTTGTAGCTGGGATAAGTAAAGACTGTTTGCGGTGACACCATGTAAACAAATTTCTTTTGAGTAGTAAACAGTTCTGAAAAGAACCGGTTGGTTACAACTCGACGTTTCGATCAGTATGGTATGATCGTCTTCAGAAGATTGACCGGAAACAGTTTTACTTATTATACGTGACATTATTACTGCGAATCGGATCATTTGTATTTTCATGTCATAACCACTATAACCAGCAAAATCTAACTAGGGTGTTAAAATAACATCAGTGGTGTTAACTTTATTATTCCGTGTTATTCGTATCAGGAGAGTTGCCCAATATGGACACCACTGGTGTATATAGATACTACACTTCTTCTTCTTCTTCTTCTGAGAAGCATCTTCGTCTAAAACTTCTTCTAAGAAGCTTACTCTCTTTGGATCAAGAACCAACTTAATGAAAACGCAGCCAGATATTTTGTATTTATTGTAACGTGGAATTTGTACTAGAAGTTATTTCACTTTTCTTTAAAATGAAAGCATCCCGGGCAAACTTATTTCTATTGAAAAGTTAATTACCAATCCTGTACGCCTTACCTTCTAAAGAACACAACAAAAACCCAAACTAAATCAGGGACCTTTAAAATGAAGTTTGTTCCCATTCATAATACTTATTTGTAAAAAACTTATTGTTGTTATAACCACTAAGATATCTTTCATTATAATAAAACAATTGCTACGTTTAGATGTGAATTTAAAAAACACGAGACCAAGCGGACACTGGTTTAAACTGGTTTAAACTGGTTTAAACTGGTTTAAACTGGTTTAACATTTTTACACTTTAAAGTATACACTTTTGACACAATGTCAGTAAATGCATCCGTCCTAGATAAGAACCAAGATAGGTATAAAAACCAAACTGTGGTCGAGAGGTTAAGACGTCTGCACTAGTAAGCAGGAGGTCGTGGGTTCGAATCCCGCCCGAGTCGCCTGTGTAGTTTTTTCACAGACACTCGGAAAGCACTGAGCATACAGTGCTATACACACGTCGGTGTAGGGCAAAATTAAATCAATTGTTTATCTCCCGACGCAAGAATTTCACCAATCTATACAAACTGTGAATATTTCACTTTATTTCATTGTGTCGTGAACGAGAAAATAGTGAAAATGCATTCAGATTGTTCGTATTCATTCCATGGAATTGCTGTCTTCAGATGACAGAAATTCATTTTGGAAATTTATTTAGCACCTGAAACAGAATTATTTCAAAGGATGTTTAGATACCATTATCAACACTTTTTTCAGGCCTATTCTGTTACTCGTATGAAGGCATGAACTCAAATAAAGGGATTGTACACACTTTGTAAAATGTACCGGTATGTAAATGCCTTCATACTTTATAAGACACAATGTAGAAACACAACAAGTTTCAGCTTATTACGTTGTGTCATTTACGATAAAATAGTATGCATTCTAAAATAAATAAATAAATTAAAAAAATAAATAAATAAAATGTTGTAATACATTTCACGTTTTCTCAAAACATTGCAGCATATCAGACGGAATCTTTTCTCAGGATGTTTGGTACCAGTACATACTTCGATCCAAGTAAGATTTTAGAGTATAATTCAGTTATTGTGTAGTTAGGTAATTATACCAAAGGTGTGCACTCCCGTTATGAGTCAATTATTATAATGCCGGATAATGTTCATCATAATGCCCAATTAATGCAACATCGTGATTTGTAAATGGCTAAATCGTGACCATTTCATAGTTGTAATGTGTACGTAGAAGAAAATACAATTTTCCACAGTGTTTGAGCATTCTGCAATCATTCCAAGGTCTCTGCATAATATAATTATCTTTTAGGCTTTTAGACCGTTTAAACCGAGAAGTAAAAGGGAATTGATATTACTACAGGACAAAGGAGGAAACATTGCCCTGAAACCAAACCAATGGACTATTAAGCCAATATGACACTTGACAAAAAGTACGTGGCAATAAAATAAAACGTGAAACGCCATTTTACACGAGTAATAATATAGGTATTTTTGAGGAATCCCTTATTTCATTACCAGAAAGCAGTACATATAATAATACTATAAATACTGTAATAGGCCTATCTTCGTTATATATCTCTCGCCGCAGCCATCTTTGTTAGTGGTCTATATCCTGAACGCGAGATAATGATGATCACGACGCTGATTCTAAGACTGTTTCCCCTAATAGCCTCGGTTTGGTCTCGTACTGAAGAAATTCATGTTGGCTGCAACGTATTAGAAGTCTATACATTTCCAAACTCAGGGCATTTAATTGCAAGTCTTCGATTCCTCGCCAAGTGTAAAGTGCAAGGGTTGTTGCCATCATGCAGGACGTTATAGAGCCAAGCAACACAATGATACTTTTATTAGCCCAAAGTTTGACACGAGCAGGAAACCTCTTCATTCCTGATATTTGCTTCGCGGCTTAGCGCTGTTTGTTTCAACTCTAACAAGATGATTCGCACAAAGTGGCCTTTTCTGGACTGAAATTACTCAACGCATCTCTTCAAGTGTCTCTGGAAATTCATCTGATGAATCCCAATTTAGTCTGGCGATGTGAGCGCTAGGGCCACTCCAAAATGCTTTTTAGTTTCTGCTGCAAAAACAACCCAAAAAGCGATTTATATTTTTCCGCCGGCGAGCCACTCGCTTTTTAGCAGACCGGCCGATATGTATAAGGGTGTACAACACCCCGCTGTTTTCATTTCTAATTAGAAATTCATAAAGTCCAATTAGAGGATGAAACACCATCAAGTGAAATCGACCGATATCGGCAATGTATGCTTTGGACAAGTTATGTATGAATAGAACCGACGGTTATTGCTTAATGGTACTGTAATAAATTATCCATTGCCGATGTTAGATGATTACAGTGACTAAATAAATTGCAATAAATCGTGCTTCAGTTTGTCTAGAATATTGACTTGCGCACCTTTGCTCGGTCGGTACGTCATGTAGATATCAACATGTTTTCAGAGGGGTAAAATTCACCCCACTTTCCGCCGGATCAGGCAATGGTGTTTTGACTACAGTAGAATCCCAACAATAAGGAGTGTTTGCGGCAATCAAGCCAATTGCTACGGTTGTCTACCGTAAAGTGATCGTATAGTTTTCTTTGTCCTACCCTCTTTGACAACTGTTTGCAATGGTATATTTGTTTTGGTTTAGTCAACCCTAATTAAATTTATACCGTACTTGGACATGACAGTTTGGTTTTAAATCCTAAAAATATGGCTATTAGTATTACCAAATTATTAACTTTGGAATGTGTTTAATTCTTATACATCACGTCACACAAATCATAATTAATTATTGGTCTATTAATAATGAAGTGTGTGTACAAGACGCTTTAGTGACCAAATCGATATCGGTATAGATACATAGGCTGGCCCCTTTTATATGTATTGAGAATCAGTGCTATACGGCCGTACCGTGTGTACAGGGAATCAGACAAAGATGGCTGGTGCGTGATGGATGTCTATCAAGCTACAATTCTATCACGACAAATTACCAATCGTGACCACGACCGGTGGATTAGTCTCAACCGTCATGACACGCTTAAGCGCTAATGTGCCTACCCGTCATGAATACTTGATGAAGGACTCAACGGCGGGAATTACGAGCAGATACCGGGACGCCGACACCGACCGCGCCCAAACACAGACCCCGAATTCAATGCCGCAATTTGCCGCCGATTTGTAACTAGATGAAATCCACTAATGCCATAACGGCTGTGAACTCAACCCTCACGTTTCAGAATTAGCGAAAGACTTGAGGAAGATGATAGACCGATGGAGAACACACACACCACCAGTGGTGTCATTATGATGATGGCCACTCAATCAGGGGCATAACGGGCGGTGTTGAAATAAGGGCTGGATGGGTCGCGTGCCACATCCCTGAAGGGTGGGGCTGGCGCACGGCAGGAGGGTGGTTGTGGTTTGGGATTGGCACACTTCTCTATATTAAAGAGCCGAGGGATCGAGTGTATGGGGGACACAGACAATGGGCAGGGGGAGAAGTTACATAGCCACTGGCGCTTATAAACCGTTGGGATTGGGGGAGAAATTTCTCTGTGTACACCGCCGACAGTTTGCTCTCAGACAATCAAGTAGATGTGGTGTACTCATCCAAAAGGAACGTTTGTTGGAAAAAAAACTTTATTTCTGAATTTAATCTCATTTTAATTATAAAGCGATGTGAATGTCAATCATGTCAATATGGTGACGAGAAACTTTACCATGAAAAGATAAGTATTGTTGGGCTGAAGATGGGTGATGATGGGTGGTGATGGGTGGTGACGGATGGTGATATGTGTTGATTGTTGGTAGTGGATGGTCATGGGTAGTGTGGATGTTGATAGATTGTTGATAGTGATTGTTGATCAAAGCGATCATGATTATAAATCAAAACACATGTAATCATATAATCAGCAAAATATTAAGAAGAAAATCAAAATTTCTCAGTCGTCATCGCAATTAAGATGTTGACTTTTTGTATACGATATAAGCTTATTAGCGTCTACAAAACAAAATCAATTGGACAACGACAAAACTGGCACCAGGCCCATCTGCCCTGTTATGGCACAGCGACTCGCATCACAGTTATTCTACCAATTGCCTGCACACAAATTCAAGCTATAATCATATTACAAGGTCGGTATAAGGACAGCTACGATCATCTTTTCATTCGAAATGTTGGTTTCTGACGAAGATTAGTTAAGAATAGGGGGGGGGGGGGGAATGGCTGGGTTGGAGCACATTGTAAAAGACAACAAAACAGGTCACGATCGTTTACCAAGATATCTAAAAAACACGTGGAAAGACGAAGCCACAAATGAAATTGAGTAGAGCTTATGATGAAATGTACACTTGGGGGATATTTTCTAAAGATTTGGTCCGTGTGAACAATCGCTGAATGCTTCTACCTGGATTTGGGAGGGGGAAGGCGGGCTGATGATCTTGGTTCGATGTATAACAATTATGTTTAAAAAATACGGGCCTTTGTTGTTAGAAAAGGGGAAAATGCTAAATTGAGGAGCGAACAGATTGCGTGTTTAAGTAACCTCTATGATTAACCAGTAAGCACCGACCTTGTTGAAATTTTAAAAAAAACCAACATTGGTAATGTTGACAAAACTGCTTGTACGAGAATGCGTACTCATTTTGAATAAAGATACATTGTATAGGACTACCCATTAAACAACTAACTTGTGAAAGATTTAGCTTACTACGTCCTGCCGTTAGTGAATGATGTATTCAGCTTGTTTTTTGGAATTTGGGAAAGAGTGTACCCTTTCCTACATATTTCAAAAGCCCAAATATGAGGCAGAATGCAGGCCGTGAACGGGCCCGAGACAATATTTTGGTTGCTTATTGTCTTGTTGCTTATTGTCTTGTTGGCTAAATCATGGATTTGTTGAACTGCAAATGATCATCGCCCACAGGGTACCAAATGAAGTGCATTTGAACAACCAGCCTCTCCTGAGGACGATCAGAGCATACTGATCGAAACGTCGAGTTGTACCTCCAGTTCTTTTCAGAACTAATTACTACTCAATTGAGATTCCACATGGTGTCACCGCAATTAGTCTTACTTAACAACCAGCCTGTTTCAGATTATTACGTTGCGTTGTTTAAGAGAACAAAAGCGAAAGCGCATTTCAAAAAGTCACAGCATCTTGGACAACAATATTCCAACGGATTTTTAATACTATCATCAGCTTTACGCTGAGAGTTTTGCATATCTATTCCTCATTTTTTTTTGGAATTAGGCCTACCTAAAATTATCCCATTCATTATCTTAAAAACATACTCACATAAAAAGAGACACAGTCCCTTTGCTTAATCATCATATAAGCTGATTGAAATCTTTGCACACATCCAATAAGATGGCGATAATAAATGAGAATTGATGTGGCAAATTAACGTCTCAACGACCCTTAAAGCCGTCTGTGTTGTCATTGATTAATTCTACTAAATAGCTGAATGATATCGACGACTTCCTCAATAACTGGCTACTTTGCTTCGCCATAATGCCCCGTAACGATGCCAATTACCCGTCGAACACCAAACCTTCACTTGTGTAATGACTCGCCATTGCTGCTGTTTCCTTGCAGTGTGTATTTCTTGCGCGGTTCACTGGGGATTTCTCCCCTGATATTGCTCTTGAGTACAACCCAAACACGTTCATTATTAGCACGGCTACCCAGAGAATCTTGATTCATTCATTCCCCAGGTGCACAATGATGGGGGATTTAATCAAGAGAAAACGCCATTGAGATCCCATTCGATAAAAAAGGTTGGATAACTTTTTTTTTATCTGGCTGACTCTATAGCCGGGCTCACCACCGTTGTGCTGATAGTGCAAAGTGGAAGGCGACACCGGTTGCCATGTGGTTTCTGCTGGTTTCCGCTTAACACGGCGCAGCGAAACCCGCTGGCCGATCGCTGCTGCCGGCGCTAGGCGAGGAGGAAGTGCGTCTTTTATTTTGTTTTCTTCCCCATATTTTTTCCCCTGACTGGCTTTGCCAGGTTTTTTGGTAATGAGGGAGTAACGCTCTCTCCCGAGTCTCGTCTTCTCATGCAGACATCACTCGCTATTTATTGAATATACGCCGCTCAGGTTTCGCGTCTTGATTTCAGCAAACTTTCCCCTGTGAGGATCGGGCGCTGGAGCCTGCCTGCGTCTCCCATCTCGTATTTATTAATTTGGTGTGATCGGAGATACAAATGCACGAGGTACTCGTCGTGTGATTCAGTTTTAGGTCGTGTTCGTTGCGGCCTGTTTAAATTACTGTAAATTGCCGAAATTGGTTTGGTCCGGGGTTGGGTTCGGAGCGGCACTATAGCACCCCGCTGGATGAGTTAACACAGCAAAAACCAACCGTTGTGATGAGTAAAAGAGGCATTTAATATCAACGTGTAAGACGAGTTAACCCACCCAAATCCCATCGCCACTTAAAGTGTACTAATTCCGTTTGGCTGAGCACGATTACATGCGCCTTTTAATTCCTTGCTGGCCGGCCATGTCAAACGAGTTGTGCAATGAAATATATTTCCCGATATCCAATTACTTGTCTCGCTATATTATCACTTTAACTTACCGTGCATGATTAATGCGTATACATTGACGTAAATTTATCCAATGTTGTCAACAACTATAATCCACACGTTTCGGTTTTTTTTGTTTTTTTTTATTTAAATTTTTTTTTTTTTTTTTTTAGAGTTGATCGTTAAGGCATAACATATATATATATATATATATATATATATATATATATATATATATATATATATATATATATATATATATATATATATATATAAATTAAATCGGGAGGGTGGCCTTAGCTTTCGATCCAATCCGGACCTTCATCAGAGGCTTTGACAAAGTACAACATAAAAACTCATCCATTTATAGGGAAAAGGGAAAGCAAAGGATCATGGGGCGGGATCCAAAAAAGGCGGGAAAATAGTGACCAATTAAAGATAAGCATCAGTCTAGAAAAAGCCAATAGGAGTATCATATAGGAGTATCATAAAGCCAATAGGAGTATCATATGTATATATATATATATATATATATATATATATATATATATATATATATATATATATATATATATATATATATATATATATATATATATATATATATATATATATATATATATATATATATATATATATATATATATATATGTATATATATATATGTATATATATATGTATGTGATGAACATCGTAATGTTCAGTTTGATATATCAGTACTATTGTGAGTCAGTGCCGTACGCTAAAGATTTTCCAAAGATGTATTTTTCTTTTTCAGAAAACAAGTCTGACGATTACTCTAATTTGTTTTTCTTTAATGAGGTGAAAAACAATTCTGAAGCAGGACTCAGACCTGCGACCCTCGGACAACCACTATATCTGATCAGTGCTTTCTGAAATATTCAATATCTTTGTTCTTTGCAAATGGATTAGGTTATGGCTTCTGACAATAGCATTTACAGAACAATAGGGCCTACGTGTTACCTCCGACCTTAGTACTTGATATCTAAGTTTAATAGTGGTATTCCAGCACACTTGTCCAATTACGTATTTTTTTCCTTTGTCTGTCAGATCTTCCATGTTGGTTATTTGACCTATTTGACCCAATATCAAGCCTATCTTACTTGACCATTTTCCATTATAATGTCTTCCTTACGATGCAGCCAGTTACTAACGTTCATAGGACTTTAAAAACAAAAGTTATCATATAGGCCTAAATCCCTTCATTATAAATCCTCTCCAGTTTGGACGTGTTATGAAGACCTAAAGTAACACTTCAAACGGGTTGCGACAGACACATTATGTTGGTTAAGGCGTCACCTTTTGCAGCGATACCCCCATCGCAGGCTCAACGGCGAAACGAGGGGAAAGGAGAGAGATAATATTTGTCAGGGATAATGAGGCCGCAGCCATTTCGCCCCGATAATTTTGTTTGACGTGCCTCCCACTCTGCTCTTGTCCTCCCGGAACAAATTGGAAAGATGCGTCACACAGACGGACTGTGCTAACTTGTTTGGGTCGGATCGATCCTCGTCACTTCGAGTGAGCATTAAAGAAAATTCCCTGCCTACGATTACTACAAATTACCATGAAATTCGACACAGGAGAAGCCCATTTGCTTAATTTGATTTAGGACGTTGGGAAGCATTATCGTGCCAGCCCGAAACGGCCGAGTGAAATTTGTTTCCTCCGCCAACTGATTTGGTAAGCGATACTGTGAAGTTGAAGATTATTGAAAGTTTTAATCAATTCATGCGAACCCAAATGGTATGATTACTCCATATTTCACGGGAGCCTCACTGCATGTATGCTAGTGTGTGTGCGTGGCTCTCGGAGCGTTAAATGGTGTAATAACATTATCGCCCATTCCGATACTGTTGGAAAGTGATGAAGCCCCTTCGAGCAATTTTTAATTTTACAAATTGAGACTGCTAGGGTTTCAATCGAGGGCTTGGTCCGGGATTGGACGATGGCGCCATTATCACCCCTGAAGACATACAGGGGGACAAAATCACTCAGGAACTGAAGTGTCGACTCGTTTTTGGTCTAAATATGAGCGAAGCCATCAGCCTGCGCGGACTGATTACACGGCGTAACGATTTCTAAATGCCGCCAAATTTGTCCTATGAACTGACAGCCACGAGGCAGACGACAGACAGTTTCTTAATAACAATTGGACAAATAAGGACAGGTTGGTTGTTTCTGTCGCGTTGTTTTGATAATAGTTTCTGTACGAGTTGAAAGACATACAAATTGGTCGGCTGACAGCAATAAAGCTCGCCTGATCCGCTGCAGACGTATTTCATATTGGCACTCATCTTCATTTGGGAAAATGAAAAGAAACAACTCCATACAAAGATTCCAGAAAATGGCGCGAACGCGGTGGCACATTCGACGTGTTGATTGCAATTATCCGAAGCTATTACGAGGTGGCGAACATTGGCGTAGTCTTGACAGTCTCTGAATGATATTATTGTCATGCAAAATAAATAGAACTGGCAAGTTATAGATTAGCATATCATATGAATATCATATGAATTCTATCTGAATTATATATAGGCCTATGTTTGGAAGTGACTTTTCTGCTTGAAAAGCGGAAGATTTAGCAATGAAAATGCATCTATAAACATCGTGTCATTGTTAGTTAATGACAGCATCTAGTCAGATATTGATCCGAACATTTTCAATAAGGGAAGGTGTTTGGTTCATCTCAACTTTACAAAAACTGTGTTTCACTTAGTCTTCAGGTTATAGATTTCCTCTTCATTTGCGGAGAAGTTCTCTGAGCATTAAACTAGGTTGCACCTTTTATCGAATCGATTGAGAAGAAATTACAGAAATTTAAGTATGATGGCCGTGTTAGAAAAGAAAATAATAAATACATGTAGAACAAATAAATCACTTTTGTTAAGTTTAAATAATGTAACTATTAAATTGTATTGTAATAACATTATATTAGACCAAGTATGACTTATGATACATCGGTGGTATATCAAATGGGTTGCTACAATACTTGATATAAGTACTAATGACGGTCATTGCCCGCACGTTGAATCGACGGTCCGTGCAAATAGTTCTAATTAAGGTAATAAGCTTCTTGATAATCACTGGTACCTGAAAATCAATAACAAGCTATATATGCATATAACCAGGGACCAGGGAATCGGCTCATCGCTCAGTTTCTTCAATCCCCGCTTACCCCTGGGGCAAATGAGTATTATGCAAATGAGTATTTTGCAAAATGGTCACGACGGGAAGAAATCTTTGACATTAGTTTTCTCATCCGATCGTCTTTTACAACAACGGATCCTCTTTGTTTCAAGGAGAGATATAAACAAAAAACAATCATCAACTAGTTACTCTTGTCTGATGACGATGCCGATATAATAAGCCACTTGGAGCATTAAAGGGAGGTACAACTTTGGCGAATTTGGTAAAATTGCTTTTTTTTTTAAATCTAGTTATACATTTAACAGCTAACCCTGTGAAAGCTGGCAGCTTAATACGATGTGTCGCTAACGTACAGATAGTGAAACTGCATCCAATTTCTAATATGGATTTTTCGTCGAACATTCGAAAATTCTGTCAAGAAATGATGTCATTAATTTTATTAAAATGTTAGCATCTCAGATGGAAATAGCTCATCAATATTAAATAAATAATAATAATGGAGACTTATATTGCGGTGGTATCCACCAAGTTTGATGCTCATGGCGCATGAGCATTATTAACCCTGTCATCGGGCCAGTTATATCATTCCTAGAACCATCTCAACTCCCTGGGGAGTATGCAGCTCATGCTGCCAAATGTGTAGCGCAACGAGCTTAATCAAACACAATTACCATCTCTGCCCTCAAAGGTCCCCATTTATGCTCCTGGGTGAAGAGAAGCATTTATAGTTAAGTGTCTTGCTCTGTGACACAAGCACCACTTACGTGGCCAGGATTCGAACCCACATTCTGACGACTTAGCCATCAGAACATCCGATGCACTTAACCGCTCGGCCATGGCACCCTACATTATACACAAAGGAGGTGTGATGTAAAACTATGATCCTTGATGTATTGCCAATCGGTGTATATAGGGTATGGTGGATTTTATACGGCATTCAGTCTTGTCTGTTATTCTTTAGGCCTATTCAGCATCTACAGGAGACATCACCAGCTCAAATAAAGGGATTATACTCACCATTGGTAAACTGTAGATACATCCATATTTTATCAACATATCAACATATATCAACAAGAATCAACATATAAGTGTATGTATTTAAAACAACATGTGAACCTTTCAGTTTATTGTGCCATTGATCATCTATTCATTTTAATATTTTTGTTATAATTTAATTTAATTTAATTTAGTTTTTTTTTATATAACCAAAAGTGTCACCTTCCTGTAAGCCATGAAATATCATATCTTTTCTGTTCTCCTCGTCCATTCTTTGATGTAGTCAACTAAGCTAATTGGCTATTTCGAGATGAAATGGCAGATTTCATGCTCAATTTATAAAGGCCCATACATAATACTCTCCATGTATAAATCACGATACTATCAGGAATCATGCATCCGAACTGCGTTTTATTCAATGTTCGGAAATCCTCGCTGCGATCTGAAAACCTTGCAAAGGCCTTCAGAATTTAGAAATGGAACCATTACATTGAATATACACAGGATACGTATTTAGCTACTTTTAGCGAAACGTGACGGGTATCCGATCGTCAGCCAGTGGATTGACTCCACATAAACTGGTAGAGCACCATTAGTATAATTATTTTATGGGCAGGCTGTACACAAACCCCATCGCCCCAATATCCTGTTTAGGTCTTCAAATTGATGAGTGTTGTAGGTATTTCTTTCATTGGATTTATTAAGGTTATCATCCATAATCCTTAATTAGATTTCTTTTCATTGTCTGTATACACGACGCTTGGGTGTCGCACGCGGCGGACTACAGCCAGTGATTGCCATTGACTCAACCCATGTACACAAGACCCGCACCGCATGCTTCCGTCCAATGGTGCAGCAACAGACAGACCCATCTTTTCCGTCCCCACCGTCTGATTTATTCCGCAGATTAAAAAGTTTTCAGCAAACATGATTACGGGTGCAAACTGCAATTATGAAATCAACGTGAACATTTCCCTGGCGTGATTACGCACAACTGAATCGCCCGTGAGAGAGTGGACGTTGTCCCGCCAATCATTCCCTCTGCTTCGTCTCCATAAGAATTAAGAGGGGATTGGCAGTCAGAAGCACGTATGTTAGTACATGTTGGGCTTCGTTATTGAAAAAAAGAAGAAAACAAATTTAAAATCTCTAACTGCTTATAAATTTAGCAGTTTGTCTCCTCATTCGTGAACATTCAGGGGGAATGGACATTAAAATCACAAACCCTTCCCCCAAAGTAGCGCCTTGCCTTTTCCGTACAAACCGTTTATTGAATTTCAGGGACAAAGGACTGTATAATTTAACTGCGATCTCTACATTTTAATTTGTATCTTGTCATGCTCCATTCGCGGCCTTTTGACGGGCGGATCGATGGAGGAAACCAAAGATACGTGAGCCAGTCAATGGAGGCGATCTCAACTTGACCGATCTCTCCATGTATTGAAAAACACAGGAAACGGCACTGTGGGGTTAAAGTTCATATTGAAGTGACACGATGAAGAGGTGAAATCGATTTTTTCCATGCCGGTGTCTATAATAGCAGTTGAATGTGAATAAAAAATAATCAATAAAAAGGATACATTTCTCTAGACTGCAAGTCCCAATATTCACCCATTTAGGATTAAAATCACTAAATAATTACATGTATACATGCCTGTAATGCTTTTTTGGAGGTATACGGTAAAAGTTACATTTTTTCAAAACAATCCCCTCCTCAAAATAATCTAGTCCCAGAGCTATCATGCACTTCTTTTCTCTCCCTAATGAAGGACTAGCCTAAAGGCACCTCAGTTTAATTCGTGAAAAATGAGGGCGAATGACATCCATTCTAATAATAATAATAATAATAATAATAATAATGTGTGGACTTATATAGCGCACGTATCCACCAACTAAGTGGTGCTCAAGGTGCATTATATCATTAAGGCTCATCAGGCTCATAAATCATTCCTGAAACCATCTCAGCTCCCTGGGGAGTATACATCTCAATTGCTGCCATTACAGCGCATATAGGGCTAATCAACCAACTCTGCCCTCACAGGTACCCATTTAACCCCTGGGTGGAGAGAAGCAATTATGGTTAAGTGTCTTGCTCAAGGACACAAGTGTCATGGCCGGGATTCGAACCCACATTCTGCTGCTAACACCAGAACTTGAGTCCGGTAAGCTAGACCGCTCGGCCACGACACTCCACGACTATCGAGGATTTTCAGTGATTTTTTTCCAGGACTAGTATAAAACCAGTTGTGTACTAGCCCGCCCTCAAGAGTTTTCGTATATCACCACTTCGCTTTCTTCCGGGTATCCAAGCAGTTAAACGGAAGGAGCAATTTTGGTAATTACCAGGTGATCAAATTAACAAACTATTATCTGCAGAAATTACTTGATGTAATTATCGTAAGAAATGATTTCGTCTGAAGTGCTTTCATCATAGAGAAATTAGGAATTGTTATGTTGAGTTTACAAAACAACATATAGGCCTAAACCTTTATCACACTGCAGCCATCTTTAACATAATCCCTGTATACCCATTGACAACGATAGTACTAATTTTTATAACATAAAAAGAGATCAGACTATTTTCCTTCCAGCCTCGGTTTGGTTACACTGCTTTGAATGGAAGAAAAACAAGATGGCTGCACCTACATGTATATCAAAACATGTCACCATTTTTTCATTCGTTTTCTCAAAAACGTCAGCGCCTATTGTGATAAAATTTTCACAGGTGCGCTTTATGATTATAAAGGGTTGAAATGAAAGTACGTCAACAAAGACCCATGTTGTACAAACACCGTTATGGTTGAGAGAATAATTATTTGGTGATCAAACGATCTAGCTGTAGAACCATGCACATATTGTTAAACTCTTGCGTAAGGTTGTAGGCCTAGGCCTATATGCTGGTTTATTGCCTTTTTCATGTTCCAAGATTTCGAAGATTCAGAACTATAATATAGGTTAATACAAATGAGCAACCCGAAGGTCGACACTCGACACAGCAATGCTCTCTAAAATAATACAAAAACATGTCTGCATACGGATCAATGCTGATAGGTCGTTGTTGTAATTATTAATTTTGGCCTAAACGGTTTCATACACTCAACTCCAAGTGGTTAGTTTTCAGTATCACTTAGATCCAATCAGCTAATGTGTGTCTCCTGGGGCAGTGCTGACTCCACCGAGAAACCCTCCGGTGGACGCGGCCCGCTTGATCAACCACAACGTATACACAGCTTATACTCGGATATAGGTAGGAAGATCACTCGCTTGCTTTTAGAACTTCACGCGTATGAATACTTTATCTTGGAGATTTCGTCCACTGTTGAAGGGAAGGGGGGGTTGGAGTAATCCAGTCCCCGAGCATTTTTTGCTCTTTTTGTCGCCTCGGAGCTAGGGATCCTCAACACAACTAAACCAATTACTGTGCCGCACTGGGCTCTCAAATTGCCGATAAAGACATTTTAGATTATTGGTGTCATAGCCGTGTGTCGTTTATATTTCTCATGAAGTTAATGGTGGGGTACTGGGAAAATTAAGCCGGGCTCATCCCCGACAAATCTTCCTCGATTACCTCATCGGGAGACTACACTTCTGTCACACATCAACACGTCACGGATGAAGCCAGTAAAGGGGAGGAACGAGTCACATTCGGTTTATAGCCTTTTGCGAGTTTAATTTCAGTAATGTCTGGTACACTGACACAAGTCACTTGCAATTGCATATTTAAATTTGAATTTCACAGACTTGACACAATGTTGCTACTTGAAACAATGCAAACTATTGAAATTCCATTAGACCTAACAATTAAGCTTACGATAAATGTGTAAGGCACAAAGTTATCAGACTTTCTTGGGTAAAAATGTATGTAATAGCATACAGTGTACTGAGTCTGGGACATTCAAATTTAAATACGCACTTGCTACTCGTCTTGTCAGTGTAGAAACCATTCAAATTTATCTCGAAAAATGCTAACCTTAAAGGGACAGTATCGTCACGATCAACAGGGCATGGAATCAGAGTGACAGTTTTAGATTAACTCAGTGACAAGGAAATAATACCCCACATGATAAGGTCATATTACCGTTGCTGCTGCATAAATGAGCTAGTAAATTCCAGTCACTTAAACTTAAACTTAAACACTGACATCGATTCCATGCCCTGTTGAAAGTCTGCTCTGATCGTGACGACATTGTCCCGTTAATATTTGAGATACAGAGCTCTTTTCCCCCCAAATATTGGTTGGTATGTTGTTTTATTGAAAACATCAACTTTACGGTTGCCTCATTTTACAATGATAATAATGCGTTTGTTTGAACGGAACATCGAATAAGTCTTTGTTAGTACAAACTACATGCTTTCTCCAGACGCCTGTTTCACGTAGGTGATAATCATTGACGATGCTTGCGGGGGTGGCTTGGGAGTCATATAGCCTCATTTTTTTGACACTATTTGCTAGTCCCTAGGACACGTGTAGTTGCAAGTATCGAGAAAAGGACAATTTCAGCACGTATTTCGGATAGCTGTTCCAAATAGGACCGTGTTTCGCGATCTTCTTCAAGAGACCCCTGGCAAAACAAAAAATACCGTGTTTCCCTGGCAAGAGTGATTCTTTAAAACATACCGGTACATGTGCCATGAGAGCCTATTTTGCAGAGTGCAAAATCTTAGGAATAACAATGCAGTTGTTACGCATTTATGTCGTATTTTTTCTGCTGGACACACCATCAGCAGTGTACCTTTCATCACGGTGCAACCATCTTGTTTCCCCCATATGAATGCATGTGACCAAAACGAGGCTGAGAGGGAAAATTGAGTCGGGCCCCTTTTATGGAATGAGACTCAGCACTATAATCGTTATTTGTGCACACAGAATCCAAAAGGCACTTAGATAAAGGTCTAACTAAAGCCAGTTTGATTATTGCGCCCTGGTCTGAAACAACAAATTATTCGGATTCACAGAAATTAAAAACATAATGTTTATAGATTTTGTATAACGGCATGCACTTGGGTTATCTATAAGCCCAAGAGTGCAATCTGCACACAGCTTCTGAGCTATCCTACATTTATTTTTTACACTACCATGACAAATACCTCTTTAAATTAAAAGAAAGCATTAGTAGTTCAATGAGAATGCATTTCTACGGCGATCATATGCAGACACGGCAGACTAGCGTCTCTTAATTGATTCACCAATGAATTTAATCAGTCGGTTAAGGGATACTTAAACAGACAAGAGCGCGTCCGTGCATCCGGTTCCGGTTCAATCCGGGCTGGGCTCCCGGTGTGGCTTGACATGGCCATGCCACGGACTCTTGGCTTAAATACTCTCCTTCCATGAAACGGGAACCCGGTGAGTTCTATCGGCATTGTTTGCCTATTGGTGTATCGTTTTATGGGACAGAGCGGTTATCTCGGCCAGTCTTGACGGCGAGGGGAACTGATGATGAGCAAACGGGCCACGGACATTAATTGATGGATTTCCACTCCGAGACAATCTTCTTCCGGCGATTTGCCCGAGAAGTAATAGTTGGTCTCACTCATTTGTTATACTCATGCCCGTGGGATGTATGACTGTTGACTCGTGCAGTCCCTATTCGACTCAAATATAAACAGTTGTTGCGAGTGAAACAGTGAAAGAAATATTACCACGAAGGCATTACCATTTAATTAATAAGTGGTATTTCCACTAGTTCACCTTTATACGAAAAGGTCAACCATAAACGTCATGATTATGCGCATTTCATGAACCAATCACACGGGAAAATCCAGTTTGACAGGGCAGACAGTAAACAGTAGTGGTGGTGGTACACACTGCACAAAGCCTAACCAAACGGTATGGATGATTTAAAGGCTCCCTCTACATGGAGACACAGGGCTGCCCCCCTTTTTCCCCAGTCACGTCAAACCTGGCCAGTCTGATCTTAGATATACCATGCAGGTCGCAACATTACTGTTCGATCAGTTGTATTATTGGTGGATCCAGGGGCAGGCATGTTCCCTTTTTGTTTTCACCGTGCATGTAAATTTACCATATGTTTTTTCTTGTACTCCCCTTTTTGCCGCGTTCCCACTTTTTCTCGAGCCTGTAACTGGAACGCTATACCCAACTTTTAATTTGTTTTTCCATAATGGTAACACAGTACGAGATAATACAATTCTTATTAACTATTATTAAATACGGTACTATACAAATAAACTATGCTATGTGCGATTGGTAACTCCTTCTGTAGTGGAGTACCATTCGTTTATTATTATTATTATTATTATTATTATTATTATTATTATTATTATTATTATTATTATTATTATTATTATTCTTATTATTATTATTATTATTATTATTATTATTATTATTATTATTATTATTATTATTATTATTATTATTATTATTATTATTATTATTATTATTATTATTATTATTATTATTATTATTATTATTATTATTATTATTATTATTATTATTATTTTGAATTTTCTGTCAGTCGCCCTAAAC
Source organism: Zoroaster sp. YZ-2022 (assembly GCA_029582265.1). NCBI lineage: Eukaryota > Metazoa > Echinodermata > Asteroidea > Forcipulatida > Zoroasteridae > Zoroaster > Zoroaster sp. YZ-2022. The sequence goes on along the minus strand of CM055827.1, from coordinate 11,240,021 downwards.
AAGGCCAATAGCCACTAGAGTGTAAGGGGTTACATATGCGATATGTCATCCACCATTCAAGCAAGATTACATTTGTCGATGTTTTTCTTAAACTTAAATAGATCGTAAGTTGGTGGAAAGCAATCAGCTGGAAGGGCGTTCCATTTTAATGCTGTTCTAGGGAAGAAGCTATCCAAATGGAACTTATACTCTTGATTTTGGGGAGTCGAAGATAGTGAGGGTGTTCACCTGCTTGTTTAGCAAAGTGAGTAACACGAGAAAAATCCCTGCGCTTAATAGGTTCTAGCTCATGTAGCTCAGCAGAACAATCCCCGTAATAATAACGGTGATTCCGTATGGCCATCCTATTTTACCTTGTAAACACACGTATATATTTTTATGAGTTTGCTTTTTACCCAGGACGGCCTCAACTCACAAATCTATTGTTCTATAGATTTGAACATACAAAATACATACAAAATAAACCTTTTTGTGTTGGAACGGATTTGCATAAAGAATTCTGCAGGATCATCAACAATATATATTGGTATAATTGCTATTTACACAAACTAGCCAAGTAATCTTGATAAATACATGGATACTTTAACAGCTATGCATGGAGAATAACTTATCTTGCTGGCTGGCTGGCCTTTGCATCCCTAGCACACAAGCCATGCTACTAATTCAAGACAAGACAAATTGTTATAGAAAACGCTCCCATTCACCAAGAAGACAAAAACAATTATTAAAGAGAAGAAAAATATTAAATTAACAAAACCTAATGTTGCTTTGTCAAATTTACATTGTCCTCCTGATAGTTATCTTGGCGCTATTTTCGCCATTATTGGTCTTAATTTCGTTTGCCTTCCCCCAATAAAGTGCCGTGCCCTAATGTAAAGAAAACATTAGCGCGCCGGGCACGCATCGAGCGTGCCCATCGTCAAACATCAGCAGGTTTAGCGTGGACTACAACCGCTCAAGACCCACTGATGTCCGCCTTAATGCACCCTCGTCAGGAACTCGAGGGACGTGCTACAGCGCAGGATCTGTCAAATCACCGCAGCAAATGGAATTTAATTGAGGATAGATTGGACTTGTTCAATTGTTTCTCTCGTTGCCGAAGACCGTGGCGGAGAAAATTGGGCAAACAATCTTTTACTCACGTCGGCCTCTCCTATTATTTTTTTCTCTTCATATTATCTATAAACGTATATTAAATTCATTACTCTGCACACACGTGTATTTTATGTATATAAAATGCCTAGAGTTTATAGGAGGAGGGTTTTCAGATAACACGTATACATTACGTGACGAGCGCAAAGAGATAGAAAGTACACCACGGGTTAACTGTGATAAAGATACAACTTCATTGTATATTCAAGATTGATATAACCTAACAACAAAAGGTCCCAAAATAAACAACAAATGTCAAAAAGCATGATGCGATTCAAGTACAGAAGACGATGAGTCATTCGATATACTTTCATAAAATGTTAAACAGTGCAATATTTGTTATAATTTTTCATATTAATTAATTAATAACACAATTATTATAAGAGTCATTTTACATACGGCCAGCCTAAACAAAATCGACTTTCATGTTTGTCCCAAGCATTGAATTAAAGAGCTTTCTATCTAACCGTTCATGATTATGTATTAAATATTAAAAACACTGTCATCTACGGCTATTAAATCACTAAAGAGGTATATTAATTGCAGGCTTAGGTTGAATATTCGGGTGGTTGAATAGCGTAGTTAGTCAAATATTTATGATTTATTTTGTACGGCTGGCAAGTCGAACACAATGCACTTTGAACGGTTTTTAAGTGTCAGTATGAGGGTCCTCCAAATATTGAAGTTATAAAAATACTATCATGTGGGGTAATATATATTAATTATAATTAATAGTATAACTTGAAGCACTCTCATTCTAAAATACTTTTAGGCGCTTTACAAACTTATTAATACGTGCAATATGTGTTATTATTCACACCAGCCTCAACGGCTTTTTCCACATCACTTATCGAAATGTCATGTACCTTTATACAAACTAAAGAGAAGGTACAATATTAGTAATGATTTGTAAAACTACATCTATGTGTGCATGCTAACTTTCATTGAATCTAGATAACCAACCAACTTGGGAGAGTTTCAGCTTCATCACGCGTAATTTAGGAAAGACTATATACTGTTTCCCAAACTGGGAATGGTGATTATTTCACTATTCTTAAAAGTGACAGCAACAAAAACCAAAAAAAAAAAAAAAAAAAGTTTGACAATTTTTTAATTTTTTAATTTACTCTCTTAGTTGAAAAGACAAAATTAATCAGCAAAACAAAATTCTCTTCACCTGGATTACTTACTAAAATTATGCCTATTGCGTCTTAAACCAAAATGTTAGGAATCTGTAATCCACAAATCGCTTTTGGGATGCTTTTCGTGCTGTCTGCCCTTTTTCCGCCGTTTGTAATTTTAGGAACGTGACTGTTCAGACCAAAATACTATAATTTTTGCTTAACGATTTTCCATTATATTGGAGTTTACGAGTAGAATGAATGTTTGTGAGTCGATTGTTCTCATTATACGTGCCAAATCAACGATGGTAAGCTTGACGCGGCGAACATCAAACACCGAGGTTAAGAATTGGTATTAACCGACAAATAATCATGATACTAAAATATACAGGCAAAAAATGTAATAACAACATTTAGAGTAAACATTGTAATAAGGTGAACATAGAATCAAGATTACAATGACAACATTTACATTACACAGCATAAAAGCGCCAAACCCATGCGAAGGGAGACAGGGATGATGAAGGTACAAATGATAAGAGAGAGAAACAGAAAAAAAGGGAATGAGATAATTTGATAGTTAACACAAGTAACATGACCACACAAAGACATGTGCAGGGCTCTCCGGGAGAAAGACAATACACTGTCACTAAAATGGCGTGTCACTCCCAACCCAGCACAACAAAGAACACACACTCATACAGATACACACTAACACGTCCTCAGGAGGGATTCGAACAAGATGTAGTGCAATGGCATACTGGACATTGTTAATCTTGGTTGGAATCCCACTTAAATCACCTTGTTATGTTGTTTTGGGAGACGTGAGTGTTCATAAGATATCCCTGGAATCTTCCACCCACCTCTAAAACTCAAATTTCTTCTTATTCCCAGAAAGCCTTTAAAAAATTATATTTTCCCTGATGGCTTCTTGGTGTAAACAGCTTTCACTTTACTTGTTATAATATCATGGTTAACCTCACTTTCTTATTAGTGTGTGGGGGTCGGGAATTCGTGGTTGAAGACGTAGACCCGTGGGTGGGGACAGAGAGCAAACCGGCGTTTCAATTCTGCGTCCGAAATGCGAAATATACCCATGAAAAGTGCTGCTCCTATACATTGCTGCACAAAATCTTTGTGTGTACTCCCACGTAAAACACAATTTGTACTTGTAATTCATGTTTCTTAAGTGTTGAACATGAACAGTGGCTGCGATGTATGTGATGAGGGGACATTATTTATTGGAGAATATTGTCATTTGTCATTCGGTATCTATTGAGAGTTTGCCACTCATACGTTTGTCGAATTTGTTCAAGCGTCTTAAAAAAAAGACCCGAGTGGTGATCGACCAAATTTGGTATGATGGAGATGTCACTAAAACATAATACACTTGCTGTCAACAGAAAGAACGGCGCTTCTTGATACAAAAGAGAAACTTTTGTTGAACTAAGTACAATATTTTGCCGTATTGTTTGCTGTTTCAGAGATTTTTATTGAGTTTTCGCTATTTATTCACAAAAATGTGAGCTCGCTGAAAGCGTAAGCTTGCTGAGCTGAAACATTCACGTTAGTGTACACATTGGTTTATTTTTCGCAAAGTATACATGCACATGATGACCTATTACTGATCGTGAGCACAGTGTATATACTTCGGAAACGACAGAATGGATGCGAAGCTAACGTGCGCGAGCATGGGCGGTGACAGAGTGCAAGAAATCTACCTAGTTTTATGAGTGTTCATGTCATCAATAATTGAATGGGTTTGACTTCTCGGCACTGCAATGCAGCGAGCTCTCGACCTGATAAATATCATCCTCGATTTCCTCGCCTCTTAGCGTTCAATTAGGCGGAAAAATGACCGGGACCGGAGCTACAATCTTTCGCTCAGTCACGGCATGTATAATCCTCTTTTCTCGCCCCAGAACGCCAAGTCCATCAGCCTAACGCAATTATAGCTCCTCACAAACGTCATTGGTTATATCGTTCTGGAAGGCTCTTCACGGGGACCCTGTCAAGTTTGGGAACCGAAAATTAATTTCACGTTGCCCTAGATTTCGCCTCCGTGAAACCGTATGCCTTTTCTGCGGGAGACATATCCGTCTTCATCGATTACAATAATCCTTAATTTTATTACTCTCGCTCATATTTTTTTCTCCAAGATGCCCAGTGCACATTTTCAATAACACCGTCTTTAACCCATTTTATTATCGTACATGTTCTTCTATTCATTTTTTAAACGTTTATATTATTCTGGATTTAACCCAGCCACGTAGAATAATCTAAATTAATTATGTCTGGGTAGACGTCAGTTCAATCTTTGAAATGATTATTGAGTTTAGCAACTGCTGCACATCTTTTCATAAATTTGATGACTCGAAAGCTGTTGGATAACGACACATTGCTGTGAATGTTTTTAATGTGCATATGTCATATATTTAAAGATTTAACTTGTTCAACCCACGAGTACTTGAAATTTTACGCTCTGACTTAAAACACACATACTGTGTTCGTCGTTTGACAGAATTGAAAATTACTTAGTTGCTATCTACTGAAGATAGTATTTTCACAGGAAGCGGCATGGGAATTGGCGGCTTAGCGGGCTCAGTACACTGACATGTGCAAAATCCTTTAATACCTATGTCTAGATGTTTAGCCTAATTTCCTATTTGGTCCCTTTGGAGTTAGAAAATGCGAGCTTACTGCTGATGGATCTCAGTAGAGATGGAAATGCAAAGCACGAGATTGACGTTGAGAACATAGTGGGTGGAAGGGATGACGCTCAAGACAGTTTTGGCCAACAATTTGTGAGCATCTTGAAGGCATTTTTGCCTCATCTTCATTGCAACCATGAGGACAAACAGGAAGGCCAAGAACATGGAGAAATGAGTCAACAAGTCGCGGGCTTAATTAAGGTTACACCTTTTATATCCTGATAAATTAAACCAAACAATATGATGTTGAGTATCAAAACAGTATCTGGAAGGGATAGTAGTGAGAGTGTATGGACAGAGGGAAAGACAAAGAGAGATGAAGGGGAGAAGTTAAGAAAGAAGATGCTGAAATGAGAATATAAAACACATGTTATCCAGGGAAAAGATGGGAATATTGCTCTCAAAAGAAGGACAAATGTGAGAGTGGGAAAACTACTTGCCTCCTCCGAAACTTGAGTAAGTGAATGTTTTATAAGACAGATAATATGATGTGTTTTGCTCACGAGTAAATATCGTCTTAGCCACGGGCTGGCCCGAGAAGTCAATGGACACTTATAACGTGTTGAACCAATTTATTATGGGCATTCGACGCTTGACAACCTATCATTTCGTTAGATTAAAACCTCCGAAATTCGCTGCGATTTCCTCCCCTGATGCAAGCCGAAACTCAGGCCCCGATATCAAATGACATTAGGCAGCGTGTTTATTAGATTCCACGCTGTTGGTTTTGGGTGACCCGCTGCGTAGTTCCCTTCTCATGCGCCGGCGGTAATTATTGGCGAGAAATCTCCTCGATATGATCGGCCAAGCTCGTGGGTAGGTTGGCTGAGCTGGAAATAGTATTTGGTCGACAGCGCTCAGTAAAGATTGTGTGTATCGTTCTCAATAATAATTACCGGCGCTTGTCAGTGTCCATTTACTCGGGTTAATAATGTCAATGTGATTCATTAGTCTCGTGGTAATCGATGGGATAGAGTTTGTATGCTGACTGATTACACTCAGACTAAATCAGAGTTAAATCGACCTTGTTTATGTTATATTCTACCATCAAACCGGCTGCTTATGCAATGGAAATGGTCTATCTCTAGGAACCCACTTAATTTGTGCCCCAATGTTTTCCTTTTTCTGCGCACAATTTGTGTTTGAAAGAAGTCCATGTAGACAATTAATATAGTTTTACTTTCACTTGTTTTGAAGGACTTGCAGTTTTTCAAGACAAATTGAGACGTATCTCCCCACCAAATCATTCCTGTTTTGGAAATTAGAGTTTTTATAAAAAGCTCATCACTAAAGTGAAACTAAAAAAGTGATAATGCAAAAAGGACTCGGACAATTTCATTAAAAAGCTTTCCGAAGATCCAAATCATTGAGTTCAGCCGCCCTCGGGTGACCACTTCATTAAAGTCTCCAAAACGTGCCCTCCCGTGAACGGAGCATCACGAACTCTCTAGTGCCTCCCGTTCGGCTAATGCCCGAATTACAAACTGAAAAATCTATTAAACGGCGACGCTAATACCTGCATTTTCTTACCCTATCCTGTAAAAAAGACATCTATTTTTGTAACCGAAGAACCGCGGCCGCGGGGCACGCAATACACAAATTTAATATCTCCTGGCCGCGAGGGGGTAGAACTTCACTGCAGATAGCTCTTAATGCACTTTATTGCAAACTTGATTCAAACAAATTGGGATGATGGTTTGGCGGCCGTGTTCTGTTTGTCTTGAAAGTTAAACGGGGTGTCACCCGCCGCATCTTCTTAGCCGATCAACGGGGCGAAGAGACGCTGCCGGGCGGGACTTGCAGCGACGAACAAATGTCAGGTTTCATATCCGAGCAAAAATTACAAACAGCAATTGGATCTCTCGGTGTGTGCGTGATTTTAATCAATAAAAAATTGAGATGTAATTAAAAGAAATAGTCTGTATATAGCGTCTGCTGTTTACTTCAGCTTATTGGTTTTATTTTCAAGATCCAATACGGATTCGGAGCACAGGAAAAACTAGCCCGGTATATGACATTTCTAAAATATCTGTAATGCATCCATTCTTTGTAATAATCAAAACATATTTTACAGAAAACAACCTAATATGAGAGTTTCAGCTTAGCCAATTTTCTTTGAATCTCAGGCGAGAAAATAGTGAAACTGTATTCACATTAGGTATAGTCAATGTAACGTCTTATTAAGTCGACGATTCAGTTTGGAAAATCATTTCAGTTTATTTCCACTTAATTAATTCACAAAAACAATGATAATCAGAGGAACAATAAAGGTGATTAAGTGACTAATTTAGCTAGACAGAGTTAGAGGGGTGTTTTACACCATTATCAATCATCATAAAAAAAACTTTATGAAAAATAAGCTATTATCAGTTATATTTTACGAGATTACCAATAGTGCAAAATATAGGCCTTAAAATATACTTTCATCTTCTGTTAAACATTGATAGTTAAGAATGGCTGAATTTGTGATTTAATATAAACACGATGTAAACAGTTTTATGGTTTCATCTAAGAATGCCATGCACACTTTGTTGGAACAGTGTACTTGCTTTACACTTGTTTCAAGCTTCCTTTTTCATTAAACCAATTTATTTTTTTAGTAAAGTAACATGTTGTCTGACTACCATTTATTTATTTATTTATTTATTTATTTATTTATTTATTTATTTATTTATTTATTTATTTATTTATTTATTTATTTATTTATTTATTTATTTATTTATTTATTTATTTATTTATTTATTTATTTATTTATATTTTTTAAATTAAACCATTCCTGTTGGTTTTTAATACTATTTAGAAGGTCTTAACCATTTAACATATTATCATCCTGTCTTTAACGGTTCAATAAAATGCTCTTAAAAGTTGGCTATTACTGTTTAAAGAATAACGATAAACCACAGTGACTACGAACGTGTCTATTGTACACAAAATTATGACGACAATTAATTGATAAATTATAATATCTAACGAAGTCATATACCCGTGACTGTCTGACCTGTTATAATGCTGTATAGTTTCCCATTGGGGCTGGGGGAAAATTTATTATTCGTTTTGAATGGAAGTATTAGATATGTAGACTTGAATATGCTTTCTACACCAAGTCTTCAGGGAATTCCGCTAATAGAGGCAATAAAGTTGGATCGCGTTTGAATGCAAAACACACACGGATCCTTAACTGTTCCTAATTCAGTCCGTTTCTTTTCATTCCAAACGATTCATTATCGGAGCAGAGGAAAGCAAAGTAGTTTCACTTGAGCATTTCTATGGGATCGATGAGACGGATGTTTTAATAAGGATCAAGCATTGTTGGTGCTTTCTCTCCGCACTGTATCGGGGAGTCTTGCGTTACGCCGGGTTATAAGCAACCTCACAAAGACACATTTCAATGAGAAGAGTCCCCACAAAGGTATATGGGTTGCGATGTGACGTCATGGGGGTTTAGTGTTAATGGTCGTGGGCGGGAGAATGGAATCTCGCACTGTCCGTGCTAACCCCCCCTTGTTGTTCTTTGATTTCTTCGCAGGGAAAATTATCACAATTCCCCAGGCATGATGAGCAATTTGCTGGTGCCGATAGCTTCACCCCGAGCGACCCTCGAATTTTCTTTCAATCCCACCTTCCCTTCTCTTACGTATGCTGAGTCTTTTATGATGCACAAAGTGAAAATCAGCAGTGTTGAAATTTCCAGATAAATAATACGGTACTACATCAGTCTTTTATAACAAACATTTCTCAAGCATAACAAAGGCCTATATACAGCCATATTTAAGCAACGTTTTAAAGAAGTCTCCAAGCAAAATACATAGCAATTTCTTAAACATAGACAGCCATCTTTAGACAACGTTATGTAAAAAAAAAAATTTTTTAAACCTTCAGCAAGCAACATCATACACAATATTTTGTCTTCAGCCATCTTCTTAAGCAACGTTACAAAGCCCTATTTAAGCAAGCGAAATTATACATAACACATTAACGGTATAATCATAAATCAAATTAGTTCCAAACCACAGTGCCCATTGTTCGCCTGTTCCTTTCTGATACTGAGAGATAAAGCACTGGCTTCATAAAACCATATTTCATCACCCGAGCGAGTACTGTCAGCCTGGGCAATTTTCTTAATGAAGGTCTGTCATCATTAGGATTACAGTCCCCTGCATACACATCTTGCGCAGCCACGGGTGAGATATAGAGAGACTGGGAAAAAAAGGACGAGCATTTATGTTATCATTGCGATAAGTTGACAACAAGGACGTTGATTTAATCAAGTAATTGGGTGTCGATGTCGTTGTGATAACATGGATCTTCGGTTCAACAACAACAACCGGCCTTGTTAGCGAAAATTTCTGGTTGGATTGGAAGCCGGCTATATTATAGCTAGCCTAATTTGTTGGATGTGATCCAGTTTTGCTAGGAAATGGTCTTGGCCTGTGGAAGTGGTAAACATCTTCGAAGCTGAAGAATCATACAGGTTATGTCACGGAGACATAGGACATGGTCACAACAAAATGCTTTGGAAACAGTTGTTTAAAAAATTAAATAACAATAGTAGATAAAATAAATAAATAAAACTTTTACTGGCAACGTTTAATTTCACACCACAAATTCCCTCGGCAATGCTGCAACAATGGGTAAACATGTTAAGGCATATATGTATATCTCACAATTAAGTCCGTTAAACTGAAGGTGACACAGAGAGTCTCCCTGTATGTTGTTTCTCTTCCACGTGACCAAACAGAGGCTGGAAGGGATACTAGTCTGGTCCCTTGTATGCATTAAAAGTTAGCACTATAAATGTAATTTCGAAGCGGGAACCTGACAAAGATGACCAAAGTGTGATGATGAGCCATCCATGTTCAAGCAGAATCAACGACATTGGTCAAAACTCGATGGCACAACCATTTACACCCGTACAGATATTGAGTCAAAACCAAACTGCCCTTGCAAACATCTGCTGTCGCGATATCGCAGCAACGTTCAAGGCGCTCCACGTTGGATAAGAATGGGGAGAATTTCTCAGTGAGATTTCTCATCTGTGGTTGTGTTAAGGTGGGTTAATAATTTTGACACAGGTTGTGGCTTCATCCACGGCAGTGAACCGTACAGCGCCATATTCATTGAGCTGCTAAGCAGAGAATCTTACTTCGTAACTAAATATTTCTGCTAAGCATTATGAAACAGACTACCAGCCAAACTAAACACACTGCTTATGAATGTGTGGCTGGTAACAACAAAATCTGCTAAGTAAACATTTCTGGGAGGCAATTTGTTCTGATAAGTAGCTCTATGAAAACAGCTCCAGAGACGACTCCTGCCTCGTCAAGGTAAGTTTCGTCAATGGGCGTGAAATCGAGAAGGGCCAGAACAATAAGGCACCGAACTTGTTAATTATTTCCCCTGCGCCATGGTAAAATACCCCCAGTTAAATTGTTTTTGCATTTGTTCTATGTGTGTATACAGGTCACCAGCATCCTACCATCTTGGGGAAAACAAGAAGACCAAGAACTGCGTTCACCAGTCAGCAGCTTCTGGAACTAGAGTTGCAGTTCAAAAAGAACAAGTACCTATCCCGACCAAAGCGCTTTGAAGTTGCCACGTCGCTGATGCTGACCGAAACTCAGGTGAGGTAACTTGAACCATTTGCTGACGTGTACGTGACGTCATTACATTATTCAAGACATCCTTTCTGCTGTAGTAGGTTTACCTGTAATGTGATCTCTATTGTAATTGGCATTGTAAGACTGGTCATTTGTGACATGCCTTCGGCTTATTGCTGAATACGTCTGACGTCCTTAAGTACGGGTAATTATCATCTGAGACTCGGCAGAGAAAATCGTCTGGCTATCAATCCCATCATAACAATACTTGTCCCATCGATTATCTCGATATGTATTCCTTTTTTGCTGGCTTCAATATTTCATTCACTGGCAGTTCCTGTAAATGCAATGAATAGAATTCTTAACCTGACATTTAAGGTCCGTCCTTTCATGAATACTGCTGTCGGCATCGACACGTCTGCGTAAAATAATAGTTTGAGCCGCTTCCTTGTGATTTACCAGTGAAAAGGTACTAAGGCAATACGTTGTCGCATATAACCCAATTGAATATGTGAATAAAGGCCTCCATATCTAATTGTCAATTATATATTTCATAAGCACTATAGTATTAAAAAGTTCATTCGGTCACAGACTTGTTTTGATTTCTCCACACGCAAAGAAACAAGTTAAAATAGTTATGTAAGGAAGGATTGTGCCAGCGCAATGGAAAAGAATTCTTATGAGTTGTACAAATGTGGTGGTTTAGAACCTCGATGGGTTTAAAGCGACTGGACGTTAATTCGCTCCCCTGTTTCCCATCTTCATTGAGGTAATCCCCTTACTGCACTATACTTAAGAAGTTCTCACGGTAAGTAGTAGTCATGAAGACGATCAGATAATACTGATTGAAATGTCGAATTGCTAAAAAAAAAACACCGGCTCATTCCATCTCAACACATTGTACAACTCATAAGAGAGTATTACCGGTACCTTCCTTAGAATTGCACTTTCCACTTTTGCAAAGCTTCAAATCTTTTAAGTCGAACACTTATAGCAAAACACCGATCTCTATGATTGACGATACCCGCATAGCAATACCGGCTATATTCAAATTGCTACTGCATAAGTGTGAAACTCATGTCGGACCAAATTGATTAAACATTCCAATTGTACAAGATGATCATTTCAGGAGATGATTTATCACCATGAAAGCCCGTGTAAAAAGGCCATTAATAAGCATCCAAACCTCACGAGGATTGAGAAATGCAAACCATCATGTTAACGTTTTGGTTTATATGAGCTAGCTTTTCTGATAAGTATATAGGCCAAACCAAAATGTACACACACATTCAGAAAACGCATTTTGATCATTGACATATTGGAAGAAGCACTGAGTCCCGGACTAGAAAAACGAACGTTTTACGAAGCCTACACCTATGTTACCACCGCAGTGGCGACATATACAGTAAAATGGTCGGCAATTTAGAATTTAGTCTACAAAAACACTTTCGTATTGGTAAATTTAGTAAACATCCATTAAGACAGTACAAATATTTTATTAATTTCCTTGAAACAGGTGAAAATCTGGTTCCAAAACCGACGAATGAAATGGAAGCGAGGAAAGAAGGTAAAGGAGCCCCAGGGTCAAGATGGAGAGAAAGAGGTCACAACTGCCCCGGATGAGACCCGGCCGGACGGACCGTCAACCCTGGAACCTGTAGACAACGACGCTCGCGTCCAAGGGGAAGTTCACGCGGACGAGTGCAGTGAAGGAGTCGAGTTACACGACGACGAGGATGATGAAGATGACGACCTAGATGACGACATTATGGCGGAGGGATACATCAACGACAGCTCGTCCGACGAACGAGTGAATAACAACACAGAGGACAGTGAGAGCTACGGCCGGAATCGGTATTCCTCCGCGACTGAGCGCGGAGGCCTGGACTGTCACCCAGTGGAGCCGGTGCACTAACCACAACGTCAACAAACTCACAACACGAAGACCAAATTATTGACCAATTGTACCCAAAAAGGTACAAAACGTGTGTAGGCCTATAGTTAGGATATAAAGCGCTCTGTAATTGGCCAGATTGAGGCTGACCATTTGGGGGTACCGGTAGGCTCTTGAACACTTGTCGTACATTAAGAAAAAATAAATAATTCAGAGTTATAAAAAAAAATACTTGTTGTAAATAATTATTATTCAATGTGTAAACATTGGTCTGTTGTACAAAGCCATTACACTGATTGGAATAATGTAGCTTATCTGTGGTTTGATGATATATTTACATGAGTAATGATTGATAGGGCCTACTGATGTTATTGTCCAAATGAAACAAACATTTGTTTTTAACAAAATTGCTAAGCTTAAGAGCTAAACATATACGTTTGTGTTTCGTTTTTTGTACTCGATATGGAAGCCAATAATTTCAATAGCGCAACCCAAACTGTTTTGAGGTGCTTTAGATTGGTGTTCTGTAGATAGCGGGCTGTTCGTAAAATGTTCTTTAATAACTCAGACTAAAGTTGCAACCTTTTCCCAACCGAATGACAACATACAAGAGTCTCTACTACTGGCAACAACAATTGGACCAAACAAAAATGATTACAATTCTGAAATTCATTGGTGTTCATTGATTTTCTGTTTATATTTTTTGGTATTTCTATAGCTGTATTTGTTGGTGTGTCGACAAGTTCACATATAAAATGCAATGTTATGTCATGTTGATGTATTGCTTAATAACCAAAACATGCTAATAGCAAATTACAATGGCGGTAAAAGTGACCAAAACAAGATGTCTGTTTATATACTAACATAATTACCAGTGGACCAAACAATTCAACATTTACGGGATGTAAAGTCAATGCAAGAGAAACAAAATTGATGTAAGATATCCGAGCAATGAATATCCATATAAATATTCATCATGAACTATGAATATTCATAATAGACCAAAAAATATTCATCATTAAGGACATAGGACCTATAGGCCTATATTCATCACAGGCTTTGAATAGTCACTATGGACCTGTGCATAGTCATCATAGACTTAAATATTCATCACGGGTCTAACAAATAGGGTTGAATTATTATAATTATATAGTCTTTGTATCCTGGTAGTTGGCGTGAGTTTAATGTTTTTGTGCTGTTTAAAAAAATCCCATGTGAAGTTTTAGATTTTCTTTCAAAAAAGAGCAAATTTGAAACAATGAAGCATTTCTGTTCTTCGCAGACCAAAAGACAATAAAATGAAGTCAACTTTATCTGAAACGCAGTGCACATGTAGAGTAATTTTCCAAATTTAAAACGATGAATTTAATTATTACTTGACAGTATATACTCCCTTTAACGGTAGCAATTATCGAAATATTATCCGCTTGGGTGGCTTACATTTGTAGAAAACGATATGTACGCTATCGAAGGCAAAATATGGCCTGCGGGGTCTTTTTCTGTGACTATTGTACGCTGATTTTGAATGAGAAATATTGTGAAAGATTTTTTCACAATGTTCACAGAAACATGAGGATTGAGGTGCAATTTTTGCAGATCGGTTATTTAGATTCTCTTTCAGACAAGTTCACGGGACTATACCGTGGCTGGAAGGGGAAAAACGTCTGGTCCTTTTTTTATGTATTGAGTTTCAGCACATTCTTATTATTATTACACATTTTCTAGTGATGAAACTTAGGATTCCCAATAAGCACATAATAGCCTGAGAAAAAATGGTAAAATTTAGATGTTGGATGAGGAAAACCCCAGACAAATAGTTTATACAGGGAAAACTGACGTAATCAGGCAACGGTGTGAGACCAAACTCTCGTTCTACATGTCGGTTCAGGTCTGAGTGGTATTCGAACCTGGGTCCTTGGATGTGAAATACGAGGAAAGTACCATCACGCTAAACTGTTCATTGTCTTGCATTCAAAGAATATGACGAACATGACACGATCAAGGTCTTTTGAGTCTTTTTAGCACCATGGTCTGACTCCCCTAAAACGTGAATGGTAAAATCACCACATCACCCGGCACCAGTCTATGCGTGCAATATTATGTTCATGTAGGGCATATTTAAAAACTATAGGATGGTTAAAGGTCTATGTTATATCTTTTATTATACCTGAAAAGGGTGGAAACAAGATATAGCCAGTTTCTACGAAAGTAATTTTCTTTAACATTTTAATTGTTGTTTTTAAATCTTAAAGATGTACATTCCGCGTGCTTTACTATTTCACCGTCTGTTTTGTTTTAAAGCATCTATCTTCCTTGTTAATGAGACATTTGACAAAATAATGGACTGGGGCATTGTTAACCATTCGATACATGGCATTAAATGACTGGTAATGAATTGGTCAAACCGCGTCATAAATTGCCATGCAAGTCATTTGTTCTTGAAAGAGAATTTACTTCATTTCTACTATAGAAAAACTAGAATAACATACAATTCCAAACTTACAACAACAACAAACAAAAAACAAAAACAAAAAAAACGGAATATGCATATTTAAGCAAACTGAAGTACTCTTTTCATGGTTATGTACTGGGGCCAAATTAATCTGAAATCTCCGAGTAGTTCGGAAAAATAGTTTGCATATAAAATATTTGTTTACTGTGTAAATATAAATATATAGACCTATCTTGAGGAAAAGTCCCATTGCGTATAGGCAGTGTGATAATATTTCAAACAAAGTTCTGCTAAATTAAATGGAATTTTTCTGTGTTACTACACATATGCGAACTTATAAGTTGAATACCAGACAAAAAGCGATCTTTGTATGGAAAACCTGTGAATAAAAGAAGTTAGGATTGGTATTAACATCTAAAACGATAGTTGAATAAAGCTATAACTGTTTATTTTGTATGATCTTTTATAGTAATAGCTTCTATAATCAGCATAACTACCGATATAGCCCAACACAAACTATATTGTATAGGGTAATGTATAATATAACAAAGTGTAAATATTATGTATGTTATATCTTATTAAACAACGCCATTGTTTACTTTAAATTAATGGACCAATGTAATGCTACGCAAGTTGATCTTTGTGAGGTGGTAAACAAAACATTGACAATTAATTAAGGAATTTGTCCTCATTATTTCTTATAAACGTTCTTGTTATGTTGAGTTAATGGATACAATAAAACCGTATGCACAAGTATAAGACAGAATTCAGCTGAATTGGTTTATCATTATCCTCTGAATTGTCATTATGTTTCAAATGATAAACACTGAGGTGTTAAAATAACACTCCAGTTTTGGCTGTGAATGTATATAGGTGTTATACACAAAGATTATGAATTCCATGCGTCGGTTGAAGAGATAACACACCATTGGTAAATGGTCGATATTCATACCGTACTTTATAACAACCATGAACGTTTCATCATCGAGAAAATAGCAAAAAATGCATTCAGATTGTTTAGAATTCAATCGAACGTGGAAAATGGATCATGGCCGTGGTCCATTTCACATTACCAGAAAAATTACAGACAGAATTATGTATCCCGATGTTTGGAACCATCACCAAAGTAATTTTACATGAGATTATAATTCAGTAATCGGGTAAGTACCAAAGGTGTACACTCCCTTTAAAGAATGGCTTAGATGTTCGAAAAGTATCACCAAATCCCCCAATATATGTGTGAATATAATATAATATACTCCTATATTATATATATATATATATATATATATATATATATATATATATATATACATAACAGCAAAAGAAACATCACCCCTAAAAATATTTATTATTTTCATTTTATAATTAATATAATTTGTTTAATGAATAATATTATGAGTATGGAGTGTAACACGAACACAATGTAAGCTAAACACGTTCTCAGACTTATCAAAATTTAAGGGGTGACGTTTCTTTTGCTGTTATATATATATATATATATATATATATATATATATATATATATATATATATATATATATATATATATATATATAAATTAAATCGGGAGGGTGGCCTTAGCTTTTGATCCAATCCGGACCTTCATCAGAGGCTTTGACAAAGTACAACATAAAAACTCATCCATTTATAGGGAAAAGGGAAAGCAAAGGATCATGGGGCGGGATCCAAAAAAGGCGGGAAAATTGTGACCAATTAAAGATAAGCATCAGTCTAGAAAAAGCCAATAGGAGTATCAGAAGTGAACAAAGGGGGGATTATTGAGCCACACAATAAGTAGATGTGGCAGCTTATGGTGAAGCTAGGGTAAAGGAGGGATTATTGAGCCACACAATAGGTAGAGGTGGCAGCTTGTAGTAAAGCTGGCATAAACATAGGACAATACACAAAGGGATAGGATAACAAAAAAGGGGGTTTACGCCTTACAAATTGAGGAGTTGGTGTGTGGGTGTAAATAGCTAAATTAAAATAGTCCTATGGAAAAAATGTAAAAGTATACAAGATAAGATAAAGCAACAGGTTAAAGCAAATACCTGAAAATAGAACAGGTTAGGACAAAGACCTGAAAAGTAACAGGTTAAAGCAAATACCTGAAAATAGAACAAAGGTTAAAGCAAATACCTGAAAATAGAACAGGTTAAGACAAAGACCTGAAAAGTAACAGGTTAAAACAAATACCTGAAAAAAGAACGGAGGTTAAAACAAATACCTGAAAAGAGTACAGGTTAAAACAGATACCTGAAAGGAGTACTATAAATAAAGATAATAAAATAGATAGCGTGGTCAGATATATGACCTATTTCACTATATTGAATTGAGCGCTGCAGTGCAAACTGTGAATATTCCACTTATTATTCAATATCAAGCCAACATCTCAAATCTAAGAGTGCCACGATTTCGTATCTATAGGCGCCTATTCTGAAAATGTTCACGCAAAAGAAACTTTCAATAACCCCTTTTTATGAGGTGTTTATTTTCAAGAAAATGGAAAGAAATGAATACAGATAAAAGTTTCCGATGCACCCAATGACTTCATGAGTGTATTAGGTAACGCCGCCGTAAGGTCACGCTTGTACATTTCATAGCATAAACCACATTTATTGGAGGGCTTTTATGGTGGATTATTGCATTCCCGCGAAGTGGAAAATACACCTCAACGCGATATTGTCACGACTTCTGAAATCATTCAGTTAATGGATGTGTACATGACGCGGGGGTTATGGGAGATAAAGGCGGGAAACGATGTCGCACGCTTTCGGGTGTCAAAATTTGGCGGTATACTGGCTCCACGTTGCGATGGATATCTGTGTACTCAGGCAAGGCCATGGATAAATTTAGTCAGGGCATTTCGTGTCTTCCACACCTTAAAAAGATTTTAAACTGATTGGCGTTCATCTCGGGGCTGTGTTTAACATCCATCTGAGTGGGGGGATAAACCATATAATGAATTGAATTGTAATAATCATCGACAACGTAAAAGGTTTATACCTTGGAAATGTTTTGCCATCAACGAGAGTGGAGGAGAACACGAGAAATCGAATGTTTAAAACCGATTTGAGGTATATTCTGCGTATTTAATTTTAGGTAGATTTCATTACTTCGTCCAATGGGAGTTTGGAAGGTACGAACATCGACAAGAGTACTCTGGCTAAAGCTCCCAGGGGATTATCAGATTATAAACCTCCAAGGTATAAGCAAGACAGATAGGGGGCGTATTACGCGTTCAATTTGAATGGCATAATAGTAACATGGCCACTAGCATGACATAGAGAAAGGAAATGGCCATAAACTTAAGTTGATTATTTTTTGTTGGTAAAGAATCTTGGCAACAGGACTTAAAATATTCTTTAGATCTTACTGATTAGGACAATCAATGTTGCCATTGTGTCTAGACCCTATATTATTTTGTTAACATATAGAGTAGAATGACTTCAGCACAATTAAAATTGAAGAAGGTCTACAACATGTCCTGTGTACTCCGCTATGCACAGTACTGCTATGTATAAGCGACACTCTGGTTTGAACGATATCTCGCCTCGTGAGACGAAAGTTTAAAAACATTTAGAATATTTGACAGTTTTCAGTCACGGGACATCTCGTCGTCTAAAGACACAACAAGATGTAAATGGAAAGCATAAATACAAAATACGAAACGTAATGGCAACATCAGCATGCAATATTGACTGAAATTGTCATATCAGAACTACGTACAAAGAGGTATCTCAGATATGAACAATCGTAGATGTAATCACTGATATTATTTGAAAAGTTCTTCATTAATATAAACTCAGTAAAGATTAGCAACGGACATTTTGGTCGTACAACTGTGTTTATGCAAATGACCACTGGATTTATACACATTTCTTGTTAGTTTTAAATTTGAAGACCAGCGAAATATTTGTAATATTTATGATGCATGCAACTTGGCAAAACTTTAAAGACGTCATAATCATTTGTCTGTTTAATTATAATTGATAAATGGCAACAGTGATTTTATCCATCAGTAATATGTATAAGACGTCTTGCCAAAACTTATACATTCCCACATACACTAGGCTATGGGAATATTGATTTATTTTGGCAAAATAAGATTTCTCAGATTTCTTAAATTTCCTCAATTTCTCTGCCATATTCAACTGTCATATGTAGGGGCGACTTTGTTTCAGCATGTTTGTTTAAATACATGAAATATGTTTCTGAAATAACCTCACTGACATGAGTTATTTTAGTTTTTGGTTTGTTTTGTGCTAGCAAGACCTCCCCCGTTACTGTAAGTTGTATAAAATAAAAACTTTATGTATTGTCCAAACATGACAATTCGCTATAAGGAAAGAGAAATAAACAGCAGCCTTTACACACACACAAAATATGTTTGAATTCAACATATGCAACGCCAACTCTTTTCCCAGAATAGATTTGGGAAAATATTCCATTCCAGTTATTTCTTGAATAGTTACGCGGTTTTTAACAATTCCCCCACAAAACAAGCCACAAGACGTCTATAGAAATATCCACACTGTATTGAAGACGCGTTCGGTGTGGGCGTTGTGTCTTATGTTTACGTGTGATTTGAACAGGCCCAAACTAAAACACGGAAAACTGATAATCGATAATCATGATCTCCCAAAACTTTAAAATAATAATATAGACTTTATCAATAAAGATTGTACAAAAAAGGCCGAATGAAAAGCATAACACGATACTGGTGTCTAAAGCTTCGAGAAGTGTATATTCATTATTGGAAACCACAGCAGAGCTTCATCGTGAAATCCGTGAGACGATGGCGGCGTCATCAGCGGCGAAGGCCGACCAGGTATTGTGCTACATCTCTCAAGATACTACAAAGGACATGTCCATTGTCTATCTCTTCAAGCTGTACACATGAAACCCCTTCCAATAAGACATGGTTATATTAAAGGGAAGGTACACCATTGGTATTTTCCAGATTATCAAATTAATAAATTACTCGGTGAAAAGTTTGTACACGTGTCAGTTATCCCGAGAAATTATTTTGTTTGAAGTGATTTGTGGGGGGGGGGTCACGCCCCTCCATTTTCCCCCTTGATCCGTCAATGTTCCATTGCACCGCCTACCCGTGCACACCACAGTATACAAACGCGTTTTACGTCCTAATCAACAGACTGGGTCTAGACCTGTCGCAGTTAATTAAAGACTATAGATCTGTTGTCCGTCAAACATACATTTGGAGCGTCCTCTGTCGGTGCCATGGATTTCATGGCAGGCAAAAGTGTGCATGTTTGTAAGTACAGGTAGGATTTGAAGTTTTGCATGGTGGAAGTACAATAGGAGTAAAGTTTGCGATAGTATTATGTAAACAATGTCTTGAGAGTGTGTAATAATTGTTGGTTCTGAGAAGAACCGGTTGTGAGAAACACGACGTTTTGATCAGTATACACTCTAAAAACGAAGTGCTGAATATAGCACCGCTAGTGCAGTCACTATACAAGCTCCTAAAGAGTGCTAAAATTAGCACTTCCGGTGCTATATTCAGCACTTCGAATGTACTTTGTATATGCACTCTAAAAACTGAATATAGCACCTCTAGTGCTAATTTTAGCACTTTTAGGAGCTTGTATAGTGACTGCACTCGAGGTGCTATATTCAGCTGACGTGCCATCAATATAATATAAATATAATGAAAATACTGGCCTCTTCTTTTTGTAACTTTGAACTCGGGTTGAATGGCTAGTACTACGCAGCATGAATTGGGTCCACATATCCGCCACGCGCGTGAGCACTGCGATCCCTCCAACCAATGAACTTCAGCGCGTGTCAAAGCCGGAGCCTGCGCGTTTTTCTTTTCTTTAAAAAAAAGGACAGGTTTCCAGTCAATATTGATTGACGTGGTCCTTGATTCACATCCAGACCAACATGGCGACCACGGTGATGACTGTAATCAACACACTGTTGTACTGGGTTATTATTAGATTTCTTTTAATGGACTTGGGGCGTAATGGAAGACCGGTACCCGTAGCGTAACACAATATTTGTGCAGAATCGTCTCAATTCAATAAATAGTCTACCGTTTGTTGCTGGATATTATTAAAGCAACACCGTGGCGCGAGAGCCCGGAACGCTCATGTTTTCTCGTGTGTTGATGTAAGTCAGATTTTCAACGGGCTGAGATGTAAATACCGTCCAAGCCGGTGCGTCTCCATTTCGCTTGATCGATCGGACTCTATTCAGGAGATTTTAGTGGGTCAAAATGATTCAAATTACACCCCGCATTTACCAGGGCTGATCAATTTACGACTGCTCACAATCGTGAGCTCTCCCCGGCCCCTCAATTGAGACATGATGGTATAATTAGAAATTGAAAAGTCTATCAATAGAGCATAATGAAACATTGGACATACAGTGGAAGCGGTGGGTCCATCGGAGCCAGTTTTAGTTAGTAAGTTACTACTAGTTAGTTAGTTAGTTAGTTAGTTAGTTAGTTAGTTAGTTAGTTAGTTAGTTAGTTGAAAACAATTGTGTTATTTATAATCTTACAGACTATTACAAGAATTTATTCAATTGGATATTGAAATGAATCAACACAAATATTATTATAACAATGATGACAATGTTACCAACATGTACTAGGAAAATAGTTAAGCATAGTGCTTCTTGCTCAACTCTGTGACAGACAGAGACCTGGACAGGGCATGGACTTTCCAGAGAGGCCTAGGACCGCGAAACCACTACAGGAACATAGGACCAGTTATTTGGTTAACAAATACAAATGATTAAATATGTTTTTGCTGTGCTTCCTACCACCAGTGGCGGCGATTTCATGTTATAATTATGAATTTTATTATTATTAATTTTATTTATTTATTATAATTTTTTTGGGGGGAGGGTGGTAGAGATAAGGACAGATGACATTTACCCTAGATAACTTATGTTTTTGTGTTGCTGGCTAGCACCTTTTTGAAATTAGACATTTTTTCTCTATATACTTCCGACGGAATACCGGTAATTTCTCATAACAACAGTGCATGGAATCAGAGTGCTAGTTTTAGATTAACTCGGTGACTGAAAATAATACCCAACATGATAAGGTCATAATTAGCCTACCGTTGCTTCTGCGTATTAAATGAGCCAGTAATTTTCAGTCACTGTGTTCATATTAAACTAGGACACCGATTCCATGCCCTGTTGAAAGGCTGCTCTGCTCGGGACGATACTGTCCCTTTAACAAGGAAAATATATATGTAGGCCTATATTATTTTGAAATTAAATGTAATTTTCGCGCTTTCAACAATTTTTAAGGGGGGGGGGGGTAAGGTGATGATTACATGAAGGGCATTATTTTCATAATTGCCTCCATCGTTAATCTGGTGTCATGTCACTGGAGCCCCCCCCCCCCCTCCTCCCAAACCTCATATTGACACTGATGCATCTAAGACTTGGTTACTATCAAGGAGATATCTGTACATGTCGCGAAATGACCATTACGGGAACATTATTTCGTGTAAACCATTTCTGATTGAAATCGATTTGTGTAGGCAATGATCTCACGTCAATTACTCTGAAGTGTCAGCAACCCGCAAGTCTGGCCTGCCAACACCATGCTATCGATAATCATTACATCATTACACAACATACAGTAAAGCCACCCGACTAATTGAAGTTTAATTTTTACAAAGTCTCACATTACAAAAAACTATAATTAAAGAATTAGGATAACGTTGGAGATTTGTTTAGATAAGTAATGTTCGATTACGGTACATTTGGAATCATTAATTAATTATTCATTCAGTAAGAAATGAAATAATGGAAACGAAAACAAAACCCAAAGGAAGAAGAACAATGTTACTGTTATTCATTAAATAATATTCTCATATCTCGCTTTAACCTTTCAAGTTGCTGTTCACAGTGATGAAATTATAGATGCAGCGTTGCCAGGAATACGTATATTCATGATGTTCTGGGCCAATGATAAGTGAGTAATTTCTCACTGTTAATTCTCTCCCGTCTGGGCCGTTCGCGACGACGGCAGTTAGTGAGACGGATAAAGGTTGACAAATAGGATGGATTGGGTCCGATGAAAATCCATCTTGTACAAGGACCGTTTAGCCTAATTGATTAGAATAGACCTATCCGGACCAACGCCACCACCAGCAACAACGGCTTAACATCATGCGATATGCCAAGCGTTTAATCAGTATAAGAAATAATCAACGGATATGTGAATAAACAGAATGAGATTAAAAAAATAATAGTGATGTCTTTGTTGTCTGTTCGTCTTCTTATGTATGCTGGGATGCAGGCAACAAGCACAAGCTTGCTTGAACCATGTTGTCGATGTCTCACATGGGCTATGAAAATACCCACAGCCGGTAAACTATGGACAAGAGAAACAAATTGTATTTCTACACGGTTCACTAGAGGGACAGATTTTCGTAACAGATTGGACTTGCTTTCAAACGGTTTAGTCGAGAAAGGATTGTTACAAGTTTTACTCAGTCCATGAAAACCGAAGAGAAAAACCCGCAATACTCTGCAGGAGAATTAGTATTTGGTTTTCACTCTCCTGATATAAAGCTGTCAAAAGATGGCTTGTGGAAAACAGCTTGGTGAAAACTGCAAAAAAAGGGAGCCGCTCGGATATGAAATAATTGAGTTTGGGATGGCGGGGGTCATGTTAAGATATTGAAGAGGAATCTTTGTTGACGTTATATCATCGGGATGGGCTCACGTGTGCCGGCCGTCTTTTGAGCAGGACAAAATAGATTGATATTATTTCCACTTCATCTTTCGTTGCCTGTGATTATTAAATATACATTCAGGTTAAAAGGGAGACCCTCTTTCTGCTTCATCGGTTTTTTTATTTGAAAAATGCCCCCGAACAGATACACGTGTACGCCAGTAATTTGATATCGCCGAAGCTGATGACCATATCCATGAACAAAATGACTGGGAGCCAAACGACTTCCCGTCATATTTGTAATGATTACCCGGTTGTGTTTTCTTAATCACCGGCCGATTCTCGACGCGGAAACCCCTGTACATAAAAATTTCCCGTCCGCGGGTATTGACGGCTCTTAATAATGATGGCATCTGAAACGACAAATTAGAGCCCGCAGTGAGAGCCGTTTCTGCCGGGGACGGGCACCCTGTACGCTCGCTGTGCCTTCGTTGTTTAAGTACCTGTGCAGCTGGGCAAGCCAATATGTCGGTAATACATTTTCCCCCTTGGATCGCTGCTAGCTATTGCAAAAGCAACATTTTTTACAAAACTGCTATATTTGTCTTGTTCCACACATTCAATATTTAGGCAAAGTACCGGTAACTTAGCGAACATGCGAATAATATCTTTGACATGAAAGTTCTGCATAGAGACAATAAGGCTCTGAAATGTGTAAACAAATTTCATGCTGAATGTTTTTTAAGAATAAGAACATATTTTTGTATTTCCTTAAAATACAGCATCATTTTATTTCGTCCCTTATTGTCTCCAATACATGTAAATAGCGGAATTATTACAACGCAGTTCGCTGTACTAAAAGAGTCGTCGGGGCAAGTCGCGTAGTTCATCAAGCGATTTTGATATCGCCACAAGTTTAACGGCAGTTTCAAGCTGCATGGTGGGAGGGGCCAATCCTTTCAGCTGAAATTGGAAGTGGCAGAGAAAATACTATTAGCCTGGGCACTTAGGTCGGATAAGCGAGCCTCAAGAAGGTAGCTGACCGTTCTTTTCGCTCGATCTGGAAGAGTTTAAGGGCGGCCAAACAGTTTGCCGACTACTAAATCGAATTGGCCCCGATTTCAGTTCTGGGTCGCCACTGAGCACAGTGGCCTATTAAAATCTCATTGGTCGTTGTAGGGCCAGTTCACATCAGGGTAAGGCGCGGTCTCGCCATGCACCCCCAGAGCCAAGACAAGACTTTGGACAAGCCTGGTTCGCCAGCTCAAGATTTCTCCCCAAAAACTCCCGGAGCTTTAAGAAGCTCGAGCGGTGGCCTGTGTTGCTTTATTATTGGATTACCGAATCGCTTCCTTTCAAAAGACACCGATGAGTAAGGGACCGGCGTTAATTAACCAAATTGATTAATCCGGGCGTATCTGTAACACAGTGATTAAGGCGACTTTATCACCAGCAGAGTGGATCGTAACATCCATGCTGCGCTATCATGCGTACCGGCGGATGGGAGTCTCTGCCAATTTTCCCCCTCCGAGCCAAATGCGCAATCGAGTAAGATGGGTAATTCGCTCTCCAGTTATCCGTCATATGGCCGGTGGCTGCCCGGTGGTTGGCTTTTAGACTTCATTGAAGTACAAGCGTTCCCACCCTACGACCGTCGCCTGTTTCATTAGAAATAGAAACAAGAATACGCAATGAATAATTCAAGAAAGTTAAACTGAAGCATTGCTGGCTGCACTCTAAGTACAAATTACTCATCCTACGACCGTCACCTGTGTCAGTAAAAAAAGAGAGACGAAAACAGAAACGCAATGAATAAGTCTACAAAATTAAGCTGAAGCAATGCCCCTTAGTATTCTAGAAAAAAAACATTACTGGTTACAGATTTCAATGAAACTTGATAGTGTAAAGTTCAGTTTCTGTTTTGCAATTCAATCATTTCAATAAAATTAATCGACTAATTTCCCAGATAAATAGTTGTCTTTCGAAGACATGAAATTCCACCTTGGAATTAATACGAATAATCTGAATGCTTTTTCACTGTTTGTAAACGATAAAAATAGGCTGAAAATTGTCGGTTGGTTTCAATGTAAAAATCTCTTGATTCTAAAAAAGTCATGATGCGTTTACAGACATCTTACCAAAGTGAATACTGGCTTTAATGAGCGATGTTCTTTTGAGTTTAAGTATTAAATTCAAGTCTGATAGAGGCTACTAACCATGGAAACGGTCCAGATATAAAGGGAAAATAACCCGAATTTCTACTTTGTCTCACTTCATGGATATAAAGATATGTATAAAGCATGGAGGAAGGAAACTTCCTCCATGTATAAAGCAACTAACCTGAAAAATGTCCAGCTCATTACGTTATGTCGTCAAGGAGAAAATAGTGAATTTAAAAATACATAAATTCCGAAATCTTCGTTTATACATTATTACGTTAAATTCTAATATAAATACAGGTCAACACCAACATTCATAAAAAAATTCGTTTCTTAAAAGCAATATCACCTCAGGCAAAACACATTAAGGAAGGCTATTATCTGATATTATCATCAATTTTACAACAGTGTAAAACAGTGAATGTTTTTGAGAACTCTAAAAGTACACACTGCCTTAAAACTCTTCTTAACCTTAAGAATCTGCTAAGATGGAGAGTTTGTGTTTGTTACTGTATTGTACTCGTGATTTAAGCAAACTGTATGGTTTATATAGGTAAATTACTATTTTAATTGAGAGAAGGACAAATATATTTTAAATTATATATTTCACAAAGCATGGGTTTACAATAAATATGTCCCGGAATTAATTTAGAGTGGGTCTCGTCATTGTTTTGTGAAAAAAATAATTTAGAAAAAGAAGAAAAAAAAATTGCCAGACAAAAAAACAAGAAAAAAAAACATGGGCGATAGGCCTATATCTTTCATTTTGCCGTGTTGCTGAAATAATCGATATAAATATTTTAACCAAATTACCCACACACAAGTATCTTAAAAAAGAATTTCACATATCAAACGATTTTTAATACTGTGTTTGCACCAATCTCAACGTGCAATTATAACGGTTGTCATGGTATTATGCAATCTGAGCTATCGTGTAGAAATAGTCGATATCGATACTGGAACCCATCTCCTGACGATGACTGAAGCAGAGTTAGCAGAAACGTAGGGAAGACCTATACGGTTATCAGAACCACATATCCCGCTTTAATAGCGATAGTTGAGATTTAACCCACATGGTGTTACCGCAAACCGAATCGATAAAAAGCTTATACTCCACCGTGCAAAGCCTCAAATCTCGCAAATATTCGAACCAACAAAATCACCAAGGAAACATTTTTAAAACGTCCTTATTGAATTTCACAATATAATGTCAAACGATTTGCAACAGCAAATAGTGTATACCAATTTGAACGTGTGATTAAAGCTGTTATTGTGGTATCATGCAATTTGAGTTTTTTTCTTTTTCTATTTTGTATTTGAGCACTTTTCTTGCTATACTTCAATGTGATCCCATAACGCATATTACACATACAAAACATGAACTATTTACAAAGATGTTTAATGATTTTGGACGGTGATAGTCAGAGGCCGAGATATAAATACATATCGTGTAGCCATGGTTCACACCCCAATTTATGCGCCTGTCTTCTTTAACCCTCACAACACCAGCGCCACCGAGGTCTGAAATTGGGACGTTATTATACTTGTAAAGCCAAGGGGATTCTTTGTTACGTGAAGGACGTTTTGAACAGGGTTAAAAAGAAACTTAGAAAAAAATAATAGAAATTCCCTGGATCCGCCACTGGCATTGTCTATACACCCATCACAACTTCTAAGTTCCCCCTAATATTTTTTAGAATATGTCAACAAGTATTGCATGAATTTTAAAAATTCAAAAAGCAAATGACAGAATGACATGTTCTACACAGCTTGTAATGAAATGGTTGAAATTCAATCATGCATGCACAATTGACAGTGATTTCAATGAAAGTTCAGCTGAAAAAAAAGTTGCAGTACAAAGCATTGCTTCAAGGGCATGTTACACATGTAGTTTTCTGTAAGAACTCAGTTATGGAGAATAATGGAGGACCAATTCCATATTAAACTCTTGCTCTACCCTTCTAAAACAATGGACATGCATGTTGCATGTTGCTCTTTGAATTTTATTTTCTTATTATGAAACAGCCATCAATACCATTGTTATTGATGCATGAGTTCTTACAGAAAACTACATGTGTAACATGCCCTTGAAGCAATGCTTTGTACTGCAACTTTTTTTCAGCTGAATTTTCATTCAAATCACTGTCAATCGTGCATGCATGATTGAATTTCAACTATTTCATTACGAGCTAGTGTAGAACATGTCATTCTGTCATTTGCTTTTTGAACTTTTAAAATTCATGCAATACTTGTTGAGATATTCTAAAAAATATTAGGGGGAACTTAGAAGTTGTGATGGGTGTATGTGACTGGCTCTGGTAAACCCTAAACTTGGACTCAATTTTCAAAAGTGAGATTGTGGTATAGTTTGATTCTCTCGATTTTCCTCTGTCATTTGATACCAGGCTTGTAGAAATGAGAAATAATTATTATTTTCAGTCACTGAGTTAATCTAAAACTAGAACTCCGATTCCATGCCCTGTTGATTGTGACGATACCGTCCCTTTAATGTTGAAAAAACTGCAGATTATAAACATTATCTGCATACCCTGTTCATGAAATCCACACTGATAGAGGGCGCTCCAAATATTAACAGGTGTGACATAGTCTGAAACTGAATCTGTGTAAGGTGATTCCCTCTTGAGCCAAAGTTTATGGGGTGAATTTACTCTCTGATAAATTGTCATCCATTTATGATGATACTGGGTCAAAATTGTGCCTGAATTTTCAAAACTTTCTCAGAAACGTGGTCATGCATTCATTATAAAGCACACACTTTTACAGATCAGTCGCCATACATATTGCCTGATTCTCATCAGGCATGCATGCACATAGTAGTGTATACGGCCTCTCAGAGTGTTTAGAGAAAGATAATCCCAGCCCAGTCCACGGAAAGCTGGCCTCAGCTCAATATTAAAAACTATAGATGGAGGAATTGCCGAAGATGGGCACGTACTCGCCGGACACGGTCAAACGGGGGCGTTGAGTGCACTCTTACCGACCTTAATTCGATGGAAATTGGTATAACACTCTTGTTTGTCCTTCCAATTTCTCTTTCATTTAATCCCCATCCAGCGTTCATAGCCGAGCGGAAAGGCCACTCGTGACTTATTAGTCCGAAAGTAACATTTCTCCGTCTCCCATCAGCGACCACAGACGGGCGAACGGTACCGCCGGTCCGGCTCGGTGTCGAGTGGGGAACGGGTCGAGAGCGTAAATTGAGTTTTTATCAAAGCTTGAGTGTTACTGTCACACACGCGGCATAAAGCTACATCACCCGCTAATACACTCCCTATATATTCGCATTAGGTTGTGCGTACTGTGAAGCGTTCTGTTAATTTTTTCCACTTTTGCATCTTTACTTCGTAAGAGAGCGGCATCATACCTAAATGCACTCTCTTGACTGTATACACACAGTGTGTATACGATTGATATTTACGCAGCTCGTAGGCCAATTAGCAGCTGTAATTCACGGTGTATGGAGCCCATTTGCCGGTGCACTTCAGACAGAAAAGTTCTCTCGAGTACGTGTACTGGTGCTCATGATACACCAAAAGCCAGCTGTCCTACAATTCCAACATGGCGCATAGATCACTGGATCACGAGACGATAGAAGCGTCGTTTATTAACAGTGAGGATTGGTGTAGGCTCGGACCAGCGACAACAAACTGATAAATAAATAAATAAAAAATAAAAATAAAAAAATAAAAAAACACCCCATGAAGTTCTACTCACCTCCTTGTAAAAGTTGACCTCGAAACTTGTCTGCATAAAGACATTGACCCAGAAATGATATAGGCCTAGGCCAACATGTGAACTAGCTGCATGCGCGGCAAAACGCTACGCATAGCCAACTGATGTACAACACAACAATCTCTTATGTACTACCATGCCAGCACAATCCAACATACAAAATGAATACACAAACCATGGACGTTTGTTTACTTGTTTTCCCGAAAGACATACAAGTAAAATGAAATATCATGAATCGTTATAGGCATACCTTCTTAAAAAAAAAAAAAAAAAAGAAGAAAAAACCCTTAAAAACACGATCTGTAAGACATTCACATATTACACACAACGCCTATGTGAATGGAAATATATACATAACAGCAAAAGAAACGTCACCCCCTAAATTTTGTTAAGTAATTATATTATTAAACATAATAAATATACAATGTTGTGGGATGGTTGGCTGCCAGGTCAACCAAATTTGCCACATTGTGTTCGTGTTACACTCCATACTCATAATATTCTTCATTAAACAAATTATATTAATTATAAAATGAAAATAATAAATATTTTTTAGGGGTGACGTTTCTTTTGCTGTTATGTATAGTACAATTTAGGTCTTTACAATTTAGGCAAAATGTCTGTAAATGCATCCATTTACTTAATAAGAATCCAGGTAAATTAACCTATTTCTATGTGCCATTAAAGAGAAAACAATGAAAATATATATTGATCATATTCCTAGCCTTTAGTTAAGACCAACGCGGCAACCAGAACATTATGCCTACGAATAAAGACCACACAAGAGTGGACGCCCCGAGGGCTTTTACCAGTCTGTTTTGTGGTCTTATGTTTTTCTTTATATTTCTCTGCCGATTTTATAGAGAAAAAGTAATACACAATTCATTCATTCATTCATTCATTCATTCATTTATTCATTCATTCATTCATTCATTCATTCATTCATTCATTCATTCATTCATTCATTCATTCATTCATTCATTCATTCATTCATTCATTCATTCATTCATTCATTCATTCATTCATTCATTCATTCATTCATTCATTCATTCATTCATTCATTCATTCATTCATTCATTCATTCATTCATTCATTCATTCATTCATTCATTCATTCATTCATTCATTCATTCATTCATTCATTCATTCATTCATTCATTCATTCATTCATTCATTCATTCATTCATTCATTCATTCATTCATTCATTCATTTATTAACACATATTCCAATGTTGACAACAAGAATATTGTTACAAATAATTACACAATATCAAGAGGTCCTACAAAATGCAAAGACAAAATTAGTAACATGAAAAGACTCATTATAAGAGAAAAGCTTGTCAACATTGAGGAAAAGAAGAAGCCGGGGCTTTTATTCCTTTCGCTACCCCACCCTCCCCTTAATTACAAAATGACAAAGTTACTGGACAAATACAGAAGACTACATTCAACAATAACATTGGCAGGAGATCAGACCAAATAATAAGTCAATTAAATAGCACCATTGAGCAACTTAAATTTAAGTTTTTTTGTAAACGGTTTAAGAGAGCGAGACTGTTTGACATCATCAGCCAGACTGTTCCAGAATTTAATTCCACATTGTTGAGGACTATTTTTAAATAAAGAGGTATGATTAAAATGTTGATACAAATGTTTCCTGGATGAGCTTCTGGTTACGTGACAGTGAACATCTGAAGTTAAAATAAACGATTGTTGAAAGCAAGGGGGTAATAAATTGTTCATTTGTTTGAACATAAATTTGCCAAGATTAAGGTAATAAATATATGTTAATTTGAGCAAAAAAGGAGTTGTGTGATCCAGATAACCTGCTTTGGAAATAATACGTACAGCTCTCTTTTGTAAGAGAAATAATTTGTTATGTTGTGTGATCGAGCCACCCCAGACAATCACTGAATAATTTAAGTAAGGGAGTATAAACGAATTATACAGTGTTAATAAAACATTACTAGAAAGAAATGGCTTCAATCGATTCATAATACCAATATACTAGGTAACTCGTTTGTTGTGATATCACTTATTTAAATATAGACGAGCCCAATATTTTGCTTACAGTGATTGGTTTAAATAAATTTGCATACGTAAAAGTATTCATTTTGCTGGAGGTTTATGAATAATCCAGAAATAGCGTCCTCGGAACAGGCTTCACCACTCGCAATCGCGTGCGTGGTCTTTTTACGGGGCGTCGTGTTGTGTTCTGGGTTGCCGCTTGCGATTTGACTAAAGGCTAATTTATTCCAAAATGGAATTTATGTCTTCGGAAGACAGAAATTGATTCTGGAAATGATTTTACTACTTTTACTCAGATGATAGCACCTGAAATATTTATGATAGCATCATCTACTTTACCAATTACCAAGAGTGTCGTGCGGCTTTATGACTGTCATCCAGTAAGATGTTGTGTTTATGTTCTTTTGAAGATGCTTGAGGGCGTCATTGGGCCTACCATGCGTCTACTTTCAAGGAATTGTAAAACACTTCGTATTGGGAACAATGTGGCTGCCAATTCCTTGTGTGTGCAGCGATGAGAAAGTTCGACTGGGAACTATGATTAACCATCCGCTCCGTACATGAACGCGTTTAGCGTGTTTTGAAGCGTATTTAGCGTGTTTTTGGCGATGTTGACAGATAACGTAACATTTGTTGTAAAGCAATTATTATTGCTGTATTGTTGTGTACATGCTGTCAGCATGAAATAAATGTTTCAAAATCCAAAATCCAATCCAGATAGTTGGCTGTAAACGGCAATACCCTTTGGAATAGATGAAACTCAAAAGCAGAGTAAAACAAAATTTTCATAGACTTTTATTTTCTTGGGGGGGGGGGGGTTAGTTTATTATTCATTTATGTACAAGTGGAACACGCCATAGTGAAGCTGGAATAATTTTGTTGAACCCCTACTCACAACGTTGGTGCTATGCACGACCAGAATAATGAATGATTATCTTATAAGCAAAACATTATTATACAAACACGAGTTTACATCAAAGTATTTTTTTATTAAAGCTGTATTCATTTTGACAAATGCAAAAGTCGTTAATGGCATCACGTTTCGACCCTATAGCTGAATCCTTTTCAAAGGCAAAAATGGCAAGGTAACACAAATATGTAAGTGTTATTTTTTACCTTCTCATTACAGCCTTTGAACAAGATTTGAAAAAGATTCCACTTTATTACTACTGTTTTGAATTAACGTATAGGTCGTTTTGGTTGGTATAAGCAATTTGCATCCACCATGTTTTATTAATTTTTACATATTTTAAATGAATATATGCATATTTCAAATATTTCAAGTATGACATATTACGCTCTCACCCAGGGAAAACTGAAAAATACCTCGTCTGGATCGATGAATGAAATATTAACGCTCCGTTCTATAATTAACAATCATGAGGTTGTTAAACAATCATGAGGTTGTTAAACAATCATGAGGTGTCGTGGCCGAGCGGTCTAGCTTACCGGATTCAAGTTCTGGTGTTAGCAACAGAATGTGGGTTCGAATCACGGCCGTGACACTTGTGTCCTTGAGCAAGACACTTAATCATAATTGCTTCTCTCCACCCAGGGGTTAAATGGGTACCTGTGAAGGCAGAGTTTGTTTGCTCTATATGCGCTAGAAATGGCAGCAATTGAGCTGTATACTCCCCAGGGAGCTGAGATGGTTTCAGTCATGATTTATGAGCCTTATGAGCCTTATGAGCAGGGATAATAATATAATGCGCCTTGAGCACCACTTAGTTGGTGGATACGTGCGCTATATAAATCCACACATTATTATTATTATTATTATGTTTGAAGCCAGTAGGATTACATACCGTTTGTAAAATGTCAGTAAATGCATCCGTACTTTAACAGAATGTATAAATCCCAACTTCTAAAGGGTTCATAATGTGTAATTTTTGTCTTATGAAGTTGGGAAATTATTTTACTAATTTTATTTAAATGATCTCACCTTATACAGATACATTTCAATGGATGTTTTTTTTTTTAACATTAACTCTACATCAAATAATTTCTATTGGGGGATGTTAAATTGTTATTTCGTCTAGCTTTTAGGCTGGTTTAATTTATAATTCTGAATATTAAAGGGAAGGTACAACATTGGTAATAAACCGTGAAAGGTTATCATTTGATGAATTATTATCATAAAACTTACTTGATGTAAAGCTGCTACATGTATCAGTCATCCTGAGCAATGATTTCGTCTCAAATGCTCTCATCTTAGAGAAAACAGGAATTATTGTGTCAATTTTTAATACACAGTTGCCGTAGGGTAACGTTTGTAAAATATATAAACATGACACAAAATATCCTCTTTTTTTCAAGAACGTGAGCACATTTTGTGATGAAACTTTAACAATTTAGTTTTATGATAATATTTCTTGAAAACTAGAGCGTTGAAATGAACGTACATTACTGAATACCCTTTAATATACAAAGTCAGATATATGTCTCATTATTATATTATTAGGTTGAGGTCTATAGCACCCTGTGCATTAATACTGTGGCACAGGCAAATCCTGTTATATTGCCAAAGTATTAATTATACGAAAGCAGACCTTGGGGTCGAATGTACTGAAATGTATTCGAATGAATTCGATTACATATACGAATACGAATACGAGTAGTCACACTGTGTTCGGATACCTTTAAAATGTACTCGACCTTAGTTTGTACGCAATGCCATTACATCAAAATGTAATATAATTTCAACGATAATCGTTTTAGAATCCTCTCGTTGTATGTATATCATGTATATAAACAAAAGACCAGTGGAATTCCCCCAGATGGGTTAATATAGTTTTATTCTGTATGGCTGTTTAAGTATAAAAGAGAAGAAATTTCACATTATCCTAGAGGGCGCTTCGGCAGGTAAACGGCAGGCGCTACACAACAGTTTCTAAAGCTCTTCTGGGACTACACAAGTTCCTGGGTGTTCCCTTGCTCCTCTGTTGACCGAATCCTCCTCGGGATTCTTCGGCACGTCTGCGACGGTTTCCGAGCGGTCAGGTTTATCCAGTTTCTATGTTCTCTGCTTGCTTTTTGGTCTTCGAATGCCGCCTCGGCTTTTCGGCCTTCTTCGGATACAGTTCTTTTGCTGCTTCAAGAAAATCTTCAGTTATATCCAGATCTCGTAAACGATCCTTTAGAACAATAAGAAATCACATAAACAAATAAGAAACATTTCTTATTAAAGTTCATCAAATAAGTTGGTATATTATGATCACAGTTTTACATGAAACTAATCATGGTATCCAACATCTCTTGAAATATTTCTGTCTCAGATCATTTTAGTAAAATAAGTCAAACAATTTCCTAAACTGAATTGCGTGTTGAATCAACGTTGGAATGAATATGATAAATTTGACTGTATTTTCAGTATTTTCTCGTTAACGAGCTGAATTTTGTACAGTTTCTTTATGGGAGTTAATGTTTATCTGGATTTTAAAAAGTACAGATCTAGATACGTAAGGTGTTCAAAGATTTGTTTATAATAATTTATTTCTGATGAACAAGATGAGCGCCCTCTTTCGACCCATATACAATTCTCTGAAAATTGTCTATACACAAGGGAGACTTGTGAAGGATTCATCATCTCAATGAATATTCAACATTAACCCATATCCGCCTAACCATGTAAACATACAAAAGACTGTATGTGCCTAAGCCCCCGCACAGAGATACATTGTTTTTGCACACAATCAGAAAGATTCCTTATTTAGAGAATATTACAATCACTGACAGACACATTATATACTGATGGAAAGAGGAGAACATGCACTTTATTATGATGTCAGACTTGTCTAATTTCATATCTATAATCATGAAATACAGTCATCGGAAAAACGTAGTAAATTGGAATTGGACAAAAACACGGTATGGAAAATCATGTAGGTCGGCGTTTGTAGCGTTTTACATATCTACGGGTTATCACGTACAGCGGCGTAGCCACGGAGGGGCCTGGGGGCGGGCACGTGCCCCCCACAAATTTCCAGTGCCCCTCCAGGTGCCCCCCCACGAAAAATCCTCATAGTGCCCCAAAAAACAGAAAAGATAAAGAAAAGGGAAAAACCCATACCCCCTGGGCCCCCCCACTGAAAAGCAGTGCCCCCCCACTGAAAAAGTCCTGGCTACGCCGCTGATCACGTAGATCGGCGGATATGGGTTAATTCTGACTCAAAATCTGCTCAACGCACAAGGTGAACTTTATGTATAATTATGCTGGTCAGGTTGTCTAAAACAGTCCCGTGCTATCCGACAGAGGGCGCTGTTGTGCTAGAATAATTCTTAATTTGGTTTCACCCATACAGGCCAGATTCAGCGCCCTCTTGTGGACGAGAATAAGAGGCAGTTTGGTGATTTGGTGAACTCTAGTTTGTCCATAATCACTGACCAGTATAACAGCGTATCGATGTCTCTGTGTCGGTCCATCACCAAATATTGAAGTCTCTGCGACCAGCATGTCATGCAGTTGGTAGGCTTTTACTGATGTATTTGGTGTAGCCGTCTTGGTAACGGAACTCACAGCGACCAGGGTCTCAAGTTCATCCGCAAAGCCTTGGAGGTCACCAAAGGGAAGGGCACAGATTAGTCAAGAATAAGTGACATTTCTTACTGAGTGAACTGAATAATTGTTCAGATAAAACAGTTTTGTACGGAATTTGTTTAACATCAGTTTGGGGGTACAATACCTTTCCCTTAAGGCAGAGTACTCCCTTTGCATTCTAAAAAAAAAAAAAAAAAAATTAGTTTTACAAACAAATTACCTGAAATCTTTCTGTCAGAGGTGTTATCGTTTTGAAGAAACGGCAATTGTTGTTCTTCAATTGTGGGGACGAACTATACTAAAAATTCTAAGTTCTAATGTTTACAATGACGGTGTTCGTCGATCAAAATTTCTGAATGCATTTTCAATGTACTCTAGAGGTTTTTTTTGCAGATTACCACAACAAAAATAGAGAAAAATTCTAAGGGAATACATTGGCATGTATAGATACCTGATTGTCAAATTAATTTATATTAGGAAAAAGTGCCTTCATATGAGAGAAAACAGGAATTAAATTAAACACATGTAGGCCTGGCAGCTTTCTCAAAAACATAAACACATAATAAGAATTTCATTTGCATAATAATGTTTTCATTACAATATTATTGTAATGAAAACATTCACAGGTTAGTTTTATGATATATTTCTTGAAAACTAGAGCGTTGAAATGAATGTACGTTACCATAATACCAATGTTGTACCTGAATTGGCAAGCATGCTAAAGGAATTAAGAATAATGTTTTCTTTTATTTTTTTCATTTTGATCCAATAACCAAAAGAATAGTCTGTCAACTGGCAAATTTTCTCTTCCAATTGTCCTCTCCCACGATTTTTTGTGAGAGAAAATATTGGTAATTGATAAAAAGGAAATTTCCCCCAGACCCGATTTTTCTTGTGAAGGGACGATCACCAATGTATTTATTCTACAAGGCTTTATTGAAAAAAAAACCTACCTAACTCAGTTAAGACTCGTTTCCATCTGTCCTGTCGTTTCTTTCGAACTTTTCTTATTTCTTCTATATTCTGATGCCATAACAGTTCCTCCTGGCCGTGCAAAAGAAGAAGATAAAATGTCACAATGGATAAAACACTTTTTTTTCTTTTGAGGGGCTTCAGATTTCCTGTAATGACCAGACATCAATCAGAATGTATTTTGTGAGTGATGGTTGCGTATTGGATATCACACCACAGAAGAAAATCAATAACTACGTTAAAGTGATAAATATTATGAATGTGCATTGACTCAATTTCTGGTTGGTTTTCACGGAGACACCTGCCCCAGAGCCTTATCCATCGGGAGGTCGGCCAACTGGCGCCAAGTCCAGACAGCGTGTATCACGCAGCGGTTGTGTCTACGGGCTAAAAAAGAGGAACACGGCATACTTCAAGAGAGGGACACATAATGTGAACATGATAAATGTACATGTATGATGTTAACAGAGGAGGCGGGACATTTGCCCCTTCAGATCTAGTATCTGCCAATGTGCTTGCCCCCTGGTTTCCCCTGGGCAGACATGGCAGTTGCGCTGCCCCCAAATTATCGAACCGAATGTTGCCAAATTCTCTCTTCTGTTCTGAAATTAATTACAGCCGTATGGTATTTCTTATTTCGTGGGATGGTAACGGGATATCTTGGATACTTAGGCCTAATTAATAAAAATAAAACAAATTCAAAACATAATTTGAAAATTGTATGAACTCTTCCATTGCCATTTTACTAAACATAAAAAGTGGGAGATGTCTGTAAGATAAACTTTCATTACGGTGTGGCTATTAAATGTGTAATGATCCCTGCGTATACTAGTATTTTCAGTAGGGGGCAGCCAATTTTCCTTCCAGCCTCGGTTTGGTTACGCAGATTTGTATGGGAGAAAGGCAAGATGGCTACATCTTGATAAAGGTCTACCTGAAAAACACTAGGAAAATTGGATTAAAAATCCCTACTAGCTTTTGTGCTCCTAACTCGTTAAATTATTATGTCCCAGTTTTTCACTCGAGCCTTAAAGATTGTATCGCCCGTGTTTTCAGAAATTTTCTTTTTTTTATCGGAACCACTGATATTTTATTTTATGAAAGGGAAAACAAATTCTGTAAAATGACACATTTCTCAAAATGAAAATATGTCCCTAGTGAATTTTTCGTGGGTCCCGTTTTTGCTTTGACACACATCTGCAAAATTCACTTTGACACGTTTAAAACTGAGCTACTTTGTGTAATATCTCACTTCAAAGTATTTGTTTTCCTTTCTAAAAGGATGAAATGAATGTCCAGATGTCCAGATGTCCAGATGTCCAGATGTCCAGATGTCCGGTAGAACAGCAACAAATGCGGGCGATACATCTATGAGTCCAATCACGTCTCTATCTTTGATATCTCTCATCAATTCGCAACTAAAACCGTCATTTCCGATTGTGATGACAAACCAGCGCCCTCTACTGTCCATGTATTTTCACGACAAGTGAACTATTCCTGCTATTATTTTCGTGAGTTTCTCTATAAACGAGAATGCACTAAATTCAATTTGAATTCACCTCTCTGCTGGTGGATGTGCGTCTCTTGTCAAGCATCTCAGACAGTTCCCTGTCATCCTCTGAGATCACGTGATTGACGTCGTCGGGGTTTGTCCATAAATTGAGGTCATCGGTCACTGACCTCCGGGACCCTATAATCCCATCCACGAGAGCCAAGCCCCCATTCCTGCACGGGAAGAGATACTTATGTGTTTACAACAGGTGTACAACACCAGGAAATCTCAAGTACACGGTGAAAAAAATACTGTTCACATAATATCTAACACCAAGTTTGCTTTATACTCGGATTACTCACACATTGTAAAAACATGGACGTTTAAAACCACACCAGTACGGTGTTCGACATCGGCCTACTGTGAAACTCACCCATAAACACCATGCAGGAATAAATTGGTGTAATTTCAACGCTGTAGTGTTGGCATGGCCTCAATAGGGGTACAAGCTCATTAGGCCTCAATAGGGGTACAAGCTCATTAAGCCTCAATAGGGGTACAAGCTCATTAGGCCAAAAAAAGTCCTCGGTTTCTGGTCTCCGCGCGCGTCGCCTCAGACCTGCGCGTCGGCATTTTATTTTTTAATTTTTTTTTCTATGAAATGATGTCCAATAATAATTGCAGCCAAAATTGCTGGATCGATTGGAATTCTGCCGTGCTGTGATTTAAATGACTTTTTCACATAGGGGTATGAAAGTTTGCCTGATTTGTGAGGCCTCTCTTAGCCACCATACTTTGTATAATGGGAAATTTGGTCTCCGCGTATACAATGTATCACGTATTTCCCTGTTGGGAAAAAAAAGGTTGGCCGAAAAAAAAGCGCGTCACCACACCGATTTTGAAGCCGACCGATGACCAGAAACCTTTTTTGGCCTTATAATACCTAGTACCTCCCGGTACAAGCCCCATTTGCCACATCACTCAAATCTAACAATGGCTGGATGTGTAGCCTACCTTACAAGTGGTGACACCTCAGAGTCAGGCTCATCCAGCTGATCATAGTTGTAGTCTCTTCTGCAGCAAAATGACATGTCCGTACTGTTCCTGCTTTGATATTCCGATGGATGATGACGCGGTAGTTACAGCTCATTGCAACTCAGATAATGCCGGCCATTGACACGTCTATAATTTCAGGTCTTTCGAGTTTGTTTAATATGTTGGCCTACCTTTTATCGGCTTCCAATGGACTTATATTTGACCATTTCTGACGAGTCAAAAGCCGTGTTGTCTGTCATAATGGATATAATTATTCATTTGAACTTCTTCCGATTTCTGATTTTTTTTAAAATACGAATCGGTGGATGTAAGAATTACACGGACAAGGAAAGGTACTATGTACACGGTGTACACGGTGTTACCGTGTAGCCTTTATCACGTGTACCCTCACGTGATAACGTTTGCCAGCCAGTCCACAAACAGTTGAACTTAGATAATAAAATGCGATCTAAGTCCATTCTACGGTATTCAGTGATAACCTTTATACATACATACATACATTTCGGTCTTGCATATATGCATTTAGGCATTTATATCTATATCCGGTATTATCGGTGATTGGGGAGGGGAGTAATGAAAAACGCCACCAACGGTCACACTTACGCTGCTTTCTGAGATTCATAGGACTACTGGCAGGGGATAGGCGATAGCGGGAGGTATGCCATTACTAAAAATACTTCATGAAATATTTCGAAACGCAGGACACCAATACGCCTCATGTTTGTATTGCAGTCCGTTGAGTTGAACACGATCGTGTTGGTACTTTCTTAGGAAAATAGACTGGTGTGGCCACGGCCCAGCTGTCTCAGACGCGCTTGGTGCTTTGTTTCCCGCGGACATGTGTTAATTTGGCGATGTTTACCAACTTTTCTCCACTCCAGACGTTACCCCTCTCCAGCTCCCATCCAACACTTAAAATGTACTACACTTTACCCATCGGCATAAGGCTCGAGGGTGTGGCTATACCATGGGTCAATCATGAGCTCAGCGGTGTAGCCACGGGGGCCCGGGGCCGTGCCCCCCATAAATTTCCAGTGCCCCCAGGTGTCCCCCCAGGTGTCCCCCCACGAAAAATCCTCATAGTGCCCCAAAAAAGAAAAGAAAAAGAAAAGGGAAAAACCCATACCCCTGGGCCACCCACTGAAAAGCAATCCCCCTGTTTCCCCCACTGAAAAAGTCCTGGCTACGCCGCTGCATGGGCTTAGGAGTGGGGAGGTATGAGATAGCGAGTTACAAGTGGATGTAAATTGCTTTGATTCAATGAGAGTAGGCATACTCATATACGAGTATTTTGCCAACATAACTAACGTTGTACGTTCCCTTTAATGAAAATAAACAGTTATATACACAACCCAAACTGTGAACATTTCAGCTGAATTGTCTTTGAGTTTCTGAGAAACATTTTAGATGTTAAATACAATTTCTGACCAAAACCCCATAGAGTTGCACAGTAATAATATCGAACAGTTTAACACTTCATAACGTCCAAATAAAGAGCACTTCGGAAATGATAACTTTGCATGGTATTTGGTATCACAGTAACCTATCCAAATAGTTATAGGTTTATGTCAAATTATGTTTGCTCGTTTTATCTGTTTGTTTAGTATTTTTGAATATTTTCAAAAACTTTGGTATAGGATAAAATGTGTATATGCTGCCATTTGGATGTCACTGTTTGTATGCTGTGAAATGTCGATTACCTAAGTAAATATTACCACGACCAAGCTAATCAATGATTAACTACCTGGTAAATTTGCACAGTGCTGTCCTAGGCCAGGAAAGACAAACATCGGGTAGAGTTTGTATGGAACGCCAAAGGGGACAATAATTCAACGTAAGTGGCCTATAAAGATACAGCGTTCGTGGTTCACGACATTTTGAATTGGATTTCTCAAGCATATAGCCTAGTATAATGCAGGGATCGTTTATATATTGGCGGGGGAGGGGGGCACGGCACGGGGGCACGGGGGCACGGCACGGGAAAAGATGGCAAATTATTAATGTTTTAAATGGATATATATGTGACGAGTGCAAACGGATAGTTACCGGGAGGAGGCGGGGATCGGCCATATTCAAAAATATGCAAATTTCGTGCATGCATAATTTGTGATAATCAAATATATTTGAAAGAAATGTTTAGGAATGGTAATTAAGAAATAACAACATTGTCGAATTATAATCTGACACTTAGGCCCTACTTGATGTTAGACTGACGATTGTATCGATATTCCCAATAAATAATGATTATTGTTCAAGATGCTGTCATGTTTTAGAAAAGTGAAATAAATTCCAGTTTGAATTTAGGAAAGAGTGAATAATAAACGAGATCCTAGTAAATACTCTAGGCCTATTTCTTTATTTTCTCTATAACGACACAACGTATTAAGCTAAAATGTGGTTGTGGTATTTAATGTATAGGCCTATAGCTTGATTCAAAGAGAGAAAGCATACCCGTGAAAAGAAATTAGCCAATACTTAAAAAAAGTGTAAATTTTCTATATGATCGACATGTGGATTTTCAGTTCAGTGAGACCAGGTTTATTAGAAAACCTGTACATTTTTCGATTTGGAGAAAAATTTATTTGTAAAAAGTTCCAGCTCAGTACACTGTATCGGCGTTCGCAAGAAAATGCTGAAAATGCATTCAGATTTTGTGAATTCATCCTAAATTCAAACTGAATATTATTTCAATTTTCTTATAAATGAAAGCACCTCAAAACAATTGTTTTTACAGGGAAAGTAATACAATTATCAGCTTATAATTAAGTTTGACACAAATATTCTACCATTGAATTATGCTTCAAATACCAGTCTTGTGTTTTACCTTCAACTTTAAGTGGACGATTCATCCGCACTGTTTGGCCAATTTCCAATGATCAGCAAGGCCAGGCGCTCCATAGAATTGCAACAACATCAAAGAAACACATACAGCCCTACCCAAATTATCACAGACTGAGAAACACTTTTGTCGAATTTTGCTCCACATTTTAGGCTCTATAGAATTAAGTGAAAACATCAGCGGGAACGTCTGCATTTCGATCTTCAAAGTATACTTTTAGAAACTGACTGGTGATGATTCGTCCTGTGATATCCTCTAAAGAATGGTCACTAAGAATGGGGCTGTAGACAACTGAACTGTGTATCATGTTCTCCGATTGATGACATACCTGTATTCCCGTGGTCGAGTTATACGTTTTGATGGACGGAAAAATAAAAACAAGAGTAAGCTCTGTTTTTTTTAAACAATGCTAATCAGATTTTTAATTGATGTTTGATTTTCGATCACCTAGATTTTGTTTAATAATTTTTTTTTATTACAGTGAAATATTATTACCAAATCGCAATTGTTTTGTCCCATTATGATGTATAAAAGCGGGGTGAGGCTGTGCGACCCGAGTGCGCCCCCATGTTGGCCAAATATTGGATCTGACACTGCCTGCGTGTTCCCCAGCATTCCTGCGTGTTCCCCTATACTTGAAGGCAGGGACATGTATAAATCGGCTTGACGAAACTGATGACACCTGTAAACAGTTAAGAAAGGATGAGGATTCAGCTGTATTGTGGCATGTTGCATATATTCATTATGCATACCTACTGCAGTCCCACACCATTATTCGGAATTCTCGAATACGTTAAGAAAATGTACTGAATTTGCAACCGTTTTTTTTGATAAAGGGATACCGCCATTATCCTAAACAAAGGCAAGTGGAATTTCAGTTGTGCGAGTTGTACGCTATATTAATGGCTAGTCCATCCAGCAGGCCCAAGATGCAATGTATCAATGCACTTTCGCTCGTGCCGGCACCAATATATCCAATACAGCTGGTACACTCCAATTCGTTTCACAAGATCCCGTGAAGGAGGTCGCAAAGTATCATGGGTGACCCTAAGTCCTTAATTTGTTATACATCATGTATAACAGAGATACATAACAGAGTATAACAGAGTTTTTAGAGATACATGCCACAACTCTGCCAGTGGAAGTTTTCCGTTGTGGCTGTAAAATTTTCTGACTTGTGGTCAATGTCGTAGTAGTAGAGATGCATAAAGTAGATTTTAAAGTACATGACATTTGCCGGCAAATTTCGCGACCGGTGAAAAGTCGCAGACCGTGAAATTTCGCGAGTTGGGGAAAAGTCGTGAAATTCTCCATGAATAGTGACGTTAATATTTAAGTCTTTGGTGTCCCTTCAGGGCCATTGGGGTTAAGTCACAGACATGAAATTTGACGTCAAATTTTGTGACTCAGGAAGAAAGTTGCAGACGTCAAATTTTGCGACTTTGGGGAAAAACTCGGTCGCAGACATGAAATTTGACGTCAAATTTCGCGACTTGGGGGAAAATACAATACAATACATTAACAGAAATTCCACAGGTGATTAACAATAGTCATAAAGTTAAACAACAGTCTTTAACATGTATCATGTAACATTTAATTAACATGTAACAAGTCATCATGTATCCGAAAAGCAGCTGCACCACAAAATCAATTTCTTTATTAAAAAAATAGTATTGTTATCCAACACGGAATGATCCTCGTTTTTTAGTTAGTGATTAATGTTTGCTTGAGGTAGAAAGCTTAAAAATTAATGTTTGCCACTTTTCAAGAAGATTCTATCAGTACTGGTTTTTACTACTACCAAATTGTGGTGGATAAAATACTTCTTTTTTTGGCGAATAAAAATTAGTTTGCCAGCTGTTTGCCAATTTGTTTTTATTAAAAACGACTTATTATTTCAAAACTATGATTTTTCTTCATGAAAAACTGTATTTTGCTTATTTCCAATAAG
This sequence comes from Zoroaster sp. YZ-2022, assembly GCA_029582265.1. Classification (NCBI taxonomy): domain Eukaryota; kingdom Metazoa; phylum Echinodermata; class Asteroidea; order Forcipulatida; family Zoroasteridae; genus Zoroaster; species Zoroaster sp. YZ-2022. The sequence continues at coordinate 11,195,634 of CM055827.1, read as the reverse complement.
GACAATATATGTTTCAAATCGCATTAATTGTAGGTGTTTTGTTAATTTGTATTGTCTATCACAAGGGGAAGAGTCTAAAAGCCTTTTGTGGCTTCCCTACTTTCCCTTAAGTTAAATCCTTGTTCTTATCAAATTATATTGTACACTCACTGGCCATAAGTATTGCAACATTGAAATTCACACCAAAGTTCAGTTTGGAGAACTAACTGTGTTACAATAATTTATTTTATTTTATTTACACTACTTAAGACTTCTTGAAAGTGCCTGTGTTTTGAAGTCAATGTTCTTTTTTACTGTTCTTGCTCGGAAACAAAGTCCTTCAATACTTTGTCGGGTAACCACGTGACCTGATAATTGCGGCCATCTGTCTAGGCAATGTCTCGTACAAATTCATGTTGCAATACTTTTGGCCAGTGAGTGTATTTAATCATTGTGCAAGAGACTATACTGTTAAGTTATTCATAATCAAAATAATTACTTTTGCCATATTCTTTTATCAATATTTTATACATACCACTCGTTAACTAAATTTTCTGCTCTATTTGAAAAGAAATCTGCAAAAAAGATGCAATGAATTTTTAATTCGTTGTAAAAAGTAATCCGGCCTCACCTCTCCACTAAACGAACTACGCAGTCAAGCAGGGAAGGAAATAAAGAAAGTATTTCAGTCATTCTTGAGATATTTCTAAATTTTGTTTCATTTAAAATAATTTTTTTGGACAGGATGCATTTCAAACCCACCGTGCTCATGTTCGTGACGTGTTCTCTGACATGTGTATACTTGTTCATAGCGTGTAAGTATAACAATGTTTATCTTTTAGGAGAGGTAGGGTACTGAAAAGAATTGACATAAATCCACAGCTTACTGTAACACAAATGGCAAAGCTCTGACATGTAAAGTGAAAACAAATATCTTATTATAAATCTTAATCTAAAATCAACATTAACTAGAGCTTATTATAACAATATAAATTTCATATTCAAAAGACCTGTATTAATTTTGCGTTAGAATGTGTTGAATGTGAACTTATACAAATTGTTCAGACGGATAACCTTACAGGAGCTTGACTTCAGAAATTATATTATTCCATTTATATAAAACCATCTAAACGCCCCTCTATACTATTGGTATTCTCGAAAGAAAGAACAAAATTATCACAGATTTACCTGAAACTTACAGTGGTGTAAAGTTGATGATATAGTATCAAACATCCCTTGAAATATTTCAGATGTAATTATTTCGTATGATAATTGAAGGTAGGGTACTTTTTTTTTTACACACCTCTGTATTTTTTCTTAGGGATCCGCATTCTGAGTGGGAGACACCAGTGGTATAGGCCTCGGGCTGGGGCATGTTCCCCCGTGCACCCCCATGGTAAAGCCGCTGGAATGAACACAAAACATTGGAATTGCACGGATGTTCACCATTTCCTTGTGAGCAACACAATCATAATAAGCTGAAACTTCTCGATGGTTTTAGAGTGTTGTTTGAGTGTTTTGAAGGGTTTTTATCACCTAGTTCCGTCCCAAGTGTGTGGTATAAAAACCATCAAGTAGCCTATTTCTGGCGACTCTGTCCTGGTGTTGTGGGAACAGGTCTGATATAATCTATAAGGCAGTTTTGCCAACATTACCAATTCTGAACCTTCCATTATCTCATCTTGTTTGTATTTCCTCATACAGTTTCAGACTTAAGAAACCTCAAATCATGTATCCCCCATATATGGAAGCCAGACGCCTATCAGATAGACCAGAACCTCCATGTTGAAGTCATGTACAAACAAGGATACGATGAAGTGGGACGAAAAACAATTACAAGTGAAAGAACGGCAAACACTTCAGCTAGTAGAGACGCCGTTAAAGAACTAGGCCTGGATTCGGCTGAGGTTCTTCCTACACAGCCAGTTGAGTGCACTGCGTCTGACGTCAACAGACGATCCGGAACCATTGTACTGACAACCACGAATGCCGCCTACTTAGACTTCACCGAGAACTGGCTGGAGAGCATCAGACAGACACGAGCTTGCCCCAACATCTCAGTGGTGACTGAAGATGACCAAGCTTTCAAGTACCTGTCCCATAAGACCATGACCGGTCTAAACGTCTTCAAGACACAGTCTGGGATGTCGTCTTCGGGGAATCTCGTATTTGATACAAAGGCGTACAAGAAGTTCGTCAACAAGCGACAGGGCTACATTCTGGACCTGTTGGAGCAAGGCTGGGAGGTGCTTTTCAGTGATGTTGACACTTTCTGGGTGCAGGATCCTTTTCCGTTTTTTCAAGGGAACTTTGACATGGCGCTGGAGGAGGATATTCATCAACCGAGGTCGTTCTGTGCTGGGTTTGTCTATTTTCGGCCGACCGAGAAAACGATGCATTTTGTCAGGGAGTGGATCCGCTTCATGGCCAACGACAAGACCATGAAACCGGATCAAGTGGTGATGAATATGATGATCCGGCGGAAAAAGATCCCTGGACTCAACCTCAGGATTCTCAACTCAGACCATTTCCCAAACGGAAAATTGTTTTTCAATGAAAAATGGAGGAAGGACAAAAAGAATATTTTTGTCGTTCATAACAATTGGATTGTTGGGCACGATCCAAAAGTTGAAAGGTTCCGGAACTGCAGCATGTGGTTAGTAAAAAACGGTATGAACTTCACCTCTTTGTGATACAATGGAATCTAATCGTCTATGGTTGTACAGGACATTTACAAGTTTCTAAAAAACAACATATTTACTATCAACAGCAACTTTAAACGTAAAGTATACTTTAATTATAACTAATTATTAAATTAGCAGCGGGATTAAAACCGGATTACTGTGCCTGCGCTGTACAGCGCCTCAAACTTGTGGCTGGCTGTCTGCCAAAAGCATCCTTACTTAGGGAATGCATGCCGTGGTCACTTGCTACAAGGCATTGTCTATATGTTTTATAGCTTCTGATGAACAAAAGTATTGGCGTTAACTTGGAAACTACCTTCCATATCATAGGGCCAACGGCCATTTAATTTCAGTGCACGTAAAAACAGTAAGTTTCACAAGTTAGTTTAACGTTCCCCCAGAAATCAGTGCGGCTTCAAAAAGATGGAATAAGGGAGGAGGGAATATTTCATAATTTTATTTCATCCTAATATTTCTAATAAGACGATTTTTCTTTGTTATGATATTCTTGTATTTCACAGAAGTAACAGAAGTTTGGTATTATATTTTGTTATACTTAGTCAAGAATAAAATGTATAAAATGTAAAATGTAACCTGTATTTTTCAAAACGACATCTTGCGGTAATTTTGGTTACTTCTGAGGTTTGGTGGCAGGTACAGTAGGATGGATGAGTAATAAAACCCTTGTCGCTTAACAAGGAAACTAAAACAGACTTGGAATTCTTCTATAAACAGCGGCGGCGCTACAGGGGGGTGGGGGGGCAAGGGGGCAAATGCCCCCCGGTTATTTTCTTTGCCCCCAAATTTTCCCTCCCAATTTTTCCTCGATGGTAAGTCAATGCTTTTTCAGCAGTACAAAATTACATTAAAGATTAATGTTTGCCCCCCTTAAATTTAAGCTTGCCCCCTCTTGCCCCCCAGTTTAACAGGTCTGGCAATGTTTTGGACCATGCTGTTAGTTACGTCATGACTGTTCCTCTTCTTGAACAATGAAAAGGTAAAACTATAATTAGTAGCTATTTTAATGTTTAATTCCCCTCACTGTTAAGTGAATGCTCCCCTCACTGTTAAGTGAATGCTCCCCTCACTATTAAAAGTGAATGTCCCCTCACTATTAAGTGAATGCTCCCCTCACTGTTAAGTGAATGTGCATGCATAGCGGTAACCATAAAATGAGGAACATTAGGAGGATATCTTACAATTGTAGGATAAGCATTCTTAGATCAGAATGGATATCTTACAATTGTAGGACATGCATTCTTAGATCAGAATGTATATCTTACAATTGTAGGACATGCATTCTTAGATCAGAATGGATATCTTACAATTGTAGGACATGCATTCTTAGATCAGAGTGGATATCTTACAATTGTAGGATAAGCATTCTTAGATCAGAATGGATATCTTACAATTGTAGGATAAGCATTCTTAGATCAGAATGGATATCTTACAATTGTAGGATAAACATGCTTAGATCAGAATGGATATCTTACAATTGTAGGATAAGCATTCTTAGATCAGAATGTATATCTTACAATTGTAGGATAAGCATTCTTAGATCACAATGTATATCTTACAATTGTAGGACATGCATTCTTAGATCAGAATGGATATCTTACAATTGTAGGACATGCATTCTTAGATCAGAATGGATATCTTACAATTGTAGGACATGCATTCTTAGATCAGAATGTATATCTTACAATTGTAGGACATGCATTCTTAGATCAGAATGGATATCTTACAATTGTAGGATATCAGTTCTTTTAGTCCCAGTAGAAGTCCTTCAATTATAGGACATCCATTTTTATATTATGCGAATGAATGTCCTACAATTGTAGGATCTTTGTTCTTGGAAGCGAATGGCAGTTCTACAATGTAGGTAGGACATCCATTCTTAGGTCTGAATTGATGTCTTACAATAAGGATATCCTTTCTTTCATTCGTAACCCCATCATGAGATTTCTCCGTAAATTGTATTCTATTGATTGCCTTCTTAGTCTTTAAGATGTTTACAATGTAATATGGTCACTATGCTCAATGATGCTACATTTCCAAATAAAAATGATTTTCAAGTTAATGGCAGGCTAAATAGCGAGGGGAAAACAATTATAACAGACACAAAGTGTTAATTTCAATGTTAATTTACAAGACTGTCGATGGCTATAAGTTATCATTAAAAATCTATAAAGACATCAACTTCTTAACGTGTTATGGTAGATCCTTTCTTGTTCGATTTTATTTGCATCTAATTCCTACTACTTCAAATCTAGGTCTAGGAACCTCCGAATACATCATATTATAGGATATGAAATGTACATCCTTGGATATAAACGCACTACTTAGTAACGCAAACAGTCCATTACAACAATTAATCCAGGTAGGCTACTTTCTTAATTTTAAAGATAATCTAAATTTATGTTAAATCGTACGCCTTTTCATTGGGAATAAGAAAAGGTGAATAGTCGAGGTCGTTTTATGTAATTGGATATTTGCATGCAAGTGATGTTTAGAGTCATTGTAGCTAGGAATCTAGCTGCGTGGTTCACTATTTCTGACCCTGTGAGTTTGAGAAAAACAAAAATAAATAAATACAAGGCTTACCCCTTGTGATTTTGATGAAAACAAAAACATATCATTACAAGGCTTACCCCTTGGCCGGGATTATGGTTCGAACCAACATTCTGACGACTCAGTCATCAGAACACAAGTCCAATGCAATAAACCGCTCGGCCATGGCACCCCCAATATTTTCCAAAAGGATGAAACTTTCTGAATGTAGGTTGTGTTATTAGACTTAATAAGCACGAAGTTAATGATTGGGTTTATATAATAAATATTATACAGCATGATTATTTTATTATATAAATATTCACTACAAGTGTGTACTTAAAAATAAATAAACGTTTTTAACATCTTTAAACAATTAATTATAATCAAAACATGCCGTGTTCCCTGATCGTGTGCAACAGCTAGCTGATAATTTGTGTAATAGTATTAATTTTTTCTAATTTTAAGAACAAATGGTCAATAGGAGTGATGTAGGCCTATCTTATTAGCAAAACATGTCGTGTTCCACGATCTCACAGTGTAAGAACGATTAACTTTCGATACGCCCCTAATGGACTCAGAGTTCTGTTTTAGGCAAGCAAAGAAATATTTTCCAATGTCACTATGAAGAACGTTTCGTTCTGGCCTTAAAATATGTATTCAGTACCAGGACCGTAACCCTAGCCCTAGCCCTAGCACTAACCCTAACCCTAACCCTAGCTAAAAAAGAAGGTAACCCTAACCCTAACCCTAACCCTAACCCTAACCCTAACCCTAACCCAAACCATAACCCTATCCCTAACACTAAACCTAACAATCAACCTAAATCTAACCCTAACCCTAATCCTAAGCCTAGCTATAAAGAAAGTAACCCTAACCCTAATCCTAACCGTAGCTATAAAGAAGGTAACCCTAACCATAACCTTAGCTATAGGCCTAAAGTAGGTAAACCTAACCCTAACCTTAACCCTAAACAAAAGCATACGGATCGTAAAAAAGAGAATACTAACCCTATAACCCTAGCTATAAATAAGGTAACGCTAACCCAAACCCTAACCCTAACCCTAACCCAAACCCAAACCCTAACCCTAACCCTAACCCTAACTCAAACCATAACCCTATCCCTAACACTAAACCTAACAATCAACCTAAATCTAACCCTAACCCTAATCCTAACCCTAGCTATAAAGAAAGTAACCCTAACCCTAATCCTAACCGTAGCTATAAAGAAGGTAACCCTAACCATAACCTTAGCTATAGGCCTAAAGTAGGTAAACCTAACCCTAACCTTAACCTAAACAAAAGCATACGGATCGTAAAAAAGAGAATACTAACCCTATAACCCTAGCTATAAATAAGGTAACGCTAACCCTAACCTAACCATACCCGTAGCTATAAAGAAGGTAACCCTAACCTTAACCCTAACCCTAACCCTAACCGTAACTCTAACCCCTAACCCTAACCCTATCTATAAAGAAGGTAACCCTACCCCTAACTCTAGGCCTCACATGTCTGGCAAACGAGAATCATACCCTATGTGAAAAAAGTCGTTTAAAACACAGCACGGCAGTACAGCAATGTTGGCTGTATATGGACATCGTTTCATCGCCAAAAAAAAGGGAGGGGGGGGGGAAGAAAACTAAAAATTTCGACGCACGGGCCTTAGCGCAAAGAATAAAAAGAATTCGCTGTCCTTCTCCATGCATGTGTTTGAACAGATTGTTCACCTCGTGCATATCATAGCCCTCGAGGCTAAAAATAGTCTCCGGTTTCTGGTCATCGATCGGCTTCAAAATCGGTGCGGTGACGCGCATTTATTTTATTTATTTATTTTATTTTTTGGGGGGGGGTAATTTTTTTTCCAACAGGGAAATACGTGATACAGGTATACGCGGCGACCAAATTTCCTATATACAAAGTATGGTGGCTAAGAGAGGCCTCACAAATCGGGCAGTCGTTTAATTAAAACACAGCGTGGCAGAATTCCAATCGATCCAGCAATTTTGACTGCAATTGGACATCGTTTCATAGCAAAACATATGGCCACAGACGGGTCGAGTAGGTAGCTGGGAAGCAGGACAAAGGATAATTCCAAATCGAGGCAGTGCGTAGAAAGAAACTAGATGAGTATACCTCGTACACTCACTGGCCAAAAGGATTGCAACATCCTCAAAATAGCACTTTACAAGTAACAGGTGAGATAATCATTTAATCCGATTTCATCGATCGTGTATTACATAGCAAGAACAGTAAAAAAGAACACTGACTTCAAAATAAAGGCAATTTCAAAAAGTCTTAAATAAAATAAATTATTGTAACACAATTCTCCAAACTGAACTTTGCTGTAAATTTCAATGTTGCAATATTTATGGCCAGTGAGTGTAGTATTTACTTTATATGTATGTGAACGAACAGAAAAACGTGTAGTTAATCCAAAGGTACAGTTAGGTGGAATAACAAAAGACCATTGGAGCACATTCCATGGTATAGTATTTGAAGAAAAGGCTCAGTGAAGCTACAGAGCGACGGAGTGATAGAGGTTCCAGGGATGAAGTCGTGTCCCACCAAATAAACAATACGTCGCTGAATTCTGTCGAGCAGGGACAGATGACAAGCCGGGCCCTATTTTTTCTGCAGCATACTTGGTCAATGGCTTAGAAATTGACATAGAAATCTAATTTAAAAGAGGTTCTTCTATAATTAATTTACCGTGTCAGTCGAGTGGCATGGTAGTCTCGTGGTTAGAACGCTCGATTGCCTTGCAAATAGAGAAGGTACTGACTTCAAGACTAGGTTTTCAACATTTTCGTACATTTTGTTTGATACATTTTTTATTATACATTTTTTTAACTACAAAATTAATACAGAAACAAAGCCTTTCTATACAATAATTCACGGTTGTAGGGATTTTTTTTAAGGAAAATAAAGTCAAAAATTAATTTTTAGTATACAAATGCATATAGCTAACGAAGTGTACTGCAGAAAAATCACAGCCAGGGCACCAGCTCATGGCAATCAGTATTCCATAACCAGGGGCGAATCCAGGATTCCTGAAAAGGGGGTGCAGCCCCTCGTAGTGGGCGAGCGCCGAAGGTGCGAAACCCTAGCGGGGGTCTGGAATTTCCCCCAGAACAATTTTGACATTTCAAGCGCTAAATATGCGTTTTCCCGGCATTTACATTAGCCGTGCACAGATTCTTGTTTCTTGGGAAGGCGCCCTGAAAAAAGACGCCCAAAAAATTGCTGCTCTGCGAAAAATAGGGGTTACGCGCCCGGTGCGCCCCCCCCCCCCCCCACCAAATCCGCCACTGATAACAGCACGTATTGTGGACTTACACAGCTAACTAGAAAATGGCAGCAGGAGGAATCTATATATTGCCGTGCACAATACAAGTAATCTAGGCTCTGAGAGGCACTTTTAGCAATACCACAATGTACTTGTCCCAGGAGATCTTATGCTGGATGTCAGTAAGTTCCTCCAGTGGTGTTCAATTCATTGACAAAGCTGGAAAATATGGGGATCTGGACATGGACATAGACAAGAAGTGAGTCTTCCTTTGGTTGAAGGTGACAAGCCAGTCCTTATCCAAGTTAATAATATTCTCTAGGTCTTAGATAAGAACAATACTGGCTAAGTATTCGGTGTAATTTATCTTTTGTTAGTAAATTTCCTACGAGATTACATTTAGATACACTGGTGGATTACGCTTCGTTCCATGCATGTTGTATCGCCACGCCGGGAATTCCTTTCGAACTACTATGATAGCTGTGTGGATTCTAACCGTGCAGAAGAAAACACGCAGCTAATGTAGTAGTACGAACCACCGGCATCCAATCTCTCTGCATCTGAAAAAAAAGTATTTAAAAGAGGCATCTGAAAAAGACGGCACGATTTTAGTAGCAGTGGACACTACCTTAAAAAATAAAATAAAATAAAAACAAAATAAATAAATAAATAAATAAATTGAAAAAAATAACTAACCAACCAACCAGCCAGCCAGCCAGCCAGCCAGCCAGCCAACTAGCCAGCCAACCAGCCAGCCAGCCAGCCAGTCAATTAAACCAGTCGCCAGCCATTAAACCGATCGGCTGAAAAGGAGATCCCCTGGATCCGCCTGTGCACATGCAGTTGTGGTAGTAAATACTTACCGTCCGATCTCATGCACTTGTGCAGCCTGGACGAAAGGGAGATAACCAGCAGCTCTGACCAGCAAGTCTAAGATGGTCCATTTTTATAGACTGGTCCACTTTTATGTGCTGTTCAACAGTTTTGTTCATCGATTAGCGTTTAAGCCGTTGAAAACATGGCTCATTTCCACTTTGTGGTTAGTCTTGACCAAGGCGTGTCGGAACGGTTTGGTTGCATAATTTTGGCCCGCTTAGCTATCCGAAAGGTAAATGATTAATATTTGCTTAAATCCCCAGCCACTTTACGACCCTCAGCCCATTCGTTAATGCAATGCACTAAGAAATACAGCTTCCATTTATCATTTTTAAGATAATCGGATCCCGCAAAGGACAACTTGCATGCATTTAAATCAAAATATTGAGATTAATTAAAAAATTAAATAACCCTTTCAAATAGTTTACAAGACATATCCTCCAATCTTTAAACAAAAACAGCCATAACTTAGGATTTCATAGGAAATCAACTGCTTCAAACATGTTCCAATGATTGACCTTCGTTTGCCTCTGAACGAGGGCGCCCTTTCAGTTTTTGACGTCAATGCATAAGGCAAAAAAAAAGGTTTCCAGTTTCTGGTCATCGGTCGGCTTCAAAATCCGTGCAGTGACGCACTTTTTTTCGGCCATCTTTTTTTTGCCAACAGGGAAATACGTGATACATTGTATACGCTGGGACCAAATTTCCCATACACAAAGTATGGTGGCTAAGAGAGGCCTCACAAATCGGGCCAACGTTCATATAGCCCTATGTGAAAAGTCGTTTAAAGCACAGCATGGCAGAATTCCAGAATTTTGGCTGCAATTGGACATCGTTTCATAGCTTAAAAAATAAATAATAAAAATGCCGACGCGCGAGTCTGAGGCGACGCGCGCGGAGACCAGAAACTGTAGACTTTTTTTGGAGGGGGGGGGGGGGCTAAGGTCTATTCTGAACATAGGGAAACATATATGAGTTGTATATAACAGTGTTGTCTACACAGACAATGAGCAGTTGTGAACCTAGATGCTCAATAATACCGACAAGTTCGAATCAACTTTTTTTTAAATTACTTTCGTGATGGGATTAATTGCACATACATACTGGGAAATATTCTTGAAAGCCCATACATTTACTTGTTGTCTAAAAAATAATTATAATACCTGACTGGAGTACAATCAGTATTGCATTTGATAGATAAACTTTAAAGAATTGCTGGATCGATTGGAATTCTGCTGCGCTGTGTTTTAAACGAGTTGTTCACATAGGGGTATGAACGTTTACCCGATTTGTGCGGCCTCTCTCAGCCACCATACTTTGTGTATGGTAAATTTGGTCTGGTTCCAATGACCGCGTAAACGTGTTCACATGTATCACTGAAAAAAAAGATTACCCCAAAAAACTTTAAAAACCGGCAGCACTGATTTTGAAACTATTACCAAAATCATTTGACACTTTCTATTGAAAGGATGGTACAACATTAGTATTCGTACATTTCGTTTCAACCCTCTAATTTTAAATATATACGGTACATGTATGTACTAACTGGTGAAAGTTTAATCACACACAAAAAATAAAACGTGCTCACTTTCCGAACGGCAACATTATGTAAATTCTACAGAACAATTCCTGTTTTTCTCTAAAAAGATCATAAATGTACCAACTTTTACACCAAGAAAGTTTTGAGATAGTCATTTGTTTATTTGATAATGATGATAATTACCAGTGTTTTACCTACCCTTTAAAGATTCCACGTCAGTTTTGGTGTGTATGTGTGTTTTGTACATACGAAGTGTTATTTTGTCACAGTATTTTTGGCTCCTATCTTGATGCAATTACCCAAGAGCCAATGAGGGCGTGAATTTATTAATCCCATATGAATCTTCTTCCTTCCGATCTGTGACGCGTTCCTTACCGTTTTATTAAACACAAAAAAGGGTTAAAAGGTTATCCAGGAAATGTATAATATACTTAAAACCTTTCAATGGGACAAGCATGCAGTAAATCTTCAACCCGAAAATTGTGTTAGCCTGTATAATATTATGGTAAATATATATATATATATACAAAATAAATAAATTAAAAATTTAAAAAAAAAACCTTTTATATAGAACACTGGAGTATGGCTAACACATTCTAAAACAATCATTGATCATAAAATCATTGTTGAATTATTAAAAATGTATGTATTCATATTCAAATGACTTCATCTTTGAATGTGCAAACGAGCTGTAGAATACTACAAGCATCATATTGGAATACTATAAATAGGCCTATATGCAAATATTTCGAGAGTTTTTTTCGTCACAAACAGCAAGTACAATTTGGCAACTCCATTATTTACAGAAATCAAATGGTCAAAAGTATAAGCACGGTTGTAATAATCAAACTATTGGTTCGATTGGTCATTATGATTGAATGTGTATGCAGATGAAATACTAGCCTTTATTCAAGGCGCACGCGACAACCCGGTACACCAAACCCGAAAAATATATATACTATTCTCCAATAGTATACATGGTGTCCCAGAAAAAGGGTAATTCTGACAATAAGGGTTAATTTTGACAAAGATATGCTTTTTATGGCTATTAATCATGTTTTACCATAAAGTAGGAGCAAAATGCTTTACAGTGGTATCTTGATTGCATTCCTCTGGTCATGCATCACTGAGCACCATTGTTTGGAAAATGCTATGTGAAAACCCTTTTGGGACAGTTCATGGTCAGACATGAGCAGCACATTCAGATATGGCCCGAGGGAAATCTAACCGTTTGAAAGCATGTGATACGTACAAGATGTTTATCAATTGGTGATATTTATTCAGTACTGAATTATGCACCAACACCTTCCACGTGCCCACCTCCTCTTTCGATGCAAAGTCCACAACGGCGGCGCATGTCAGCCACAGCTCGTCTCACCATTGCAGGATCATCACGTAAGATTTCGACCTCATGCTGAATGCGGGCTTGCAAATCCTGAAGGTTACGTGGTGGACTGGTGAACACTTTGTTCTTCAAATACCCCCACAAGAAAAAGTCACAAGGAGTGCAATCCGGTGACCTGGCCGGCCATTCCACAGCATGTCTGACCATAATAATAATAATAATAATAATGTGTGGATTTATATAGCGCACGTATCCACCAACTAAGTGGTGCTCAAGGCGCATTATATTATTATCCCTGCTCATAAGGCTCATAAATCATTCCTGAAACCATCTCAGCTCCCTGGGGAGTATACAGCTCAATTGCTGCCATTTCTAGCGCATATAGAGCAAACCAACTCTGCCTTCACAGGTACCCATTTAACCCCTGGGTGGAGAGAAGCAATTATGATTAAGTGTCTTGCTCAAGGACACAAGTGTCACGGCCGTGATTCGAACCCACATTATGTTGCTAACACCAGAACTTGAATCCGGTAAGCTAGACCGGTCGGCCACGACACCCCACGACACCCCGCTCGGCCACGACACACCATGAACTGTCCCAAAAGGGTTTTCACATAGCATTTTCCAAACAATGGTGCTCAGTGATGTATGACCAGAGGAATGCAATCAAGATACCACTGGAACGCATTTTGCTCCTACTTTATGGTAAAACATGATTAATAGCCATAAAAAGCATATCTTTGTCAAAATTAACCCTTATTGTCAGAATTACCTTTTTTCTGGGACACCCGTATATGCCTAACTGGTTATATAAATGGACTGTATTTGTCTGAAATACCCTTAAAGAATTTTCAGGTGACAATTTTTCAATATGGCCAAATTGGATGACCGATTACAAGAATAGTAATGCCATTGTAATATTTATGCAGGCGAATGTGCCTCCGAGATAAATGCTAATGGGGAGGGCCGGGGGGTATCCAAATGCATTTCAGTAGTATCTCAAGAGGTGTCATGAATGAATACGTGAATAAGTCCGTGTTTGCCGATCGAAATTTCTGAATGAACGTTTGCTTTTTTCTCGTCAACGACACAACTAATCACCTGAGACTTTCAAAGGTCAGTCATTTTCAGATATAATGAAAATATATTCACATAAAGTGAGACACCGCATGGAGAATGTAACTTTAACGTATAGTCATGAGTAATATTCCAGATTCAGATTAGAAGAATTGGATTCGCGCCATTTGTGAGTCCTTTATAAGCACAACTAATAAGCATGACCAATTTGAACTTAGTAATCATTTCCCTTATTAAATAAGATGAAAATGGTATGCTATCGAGTGGAGACTTGTTATGGTCTGTGTAGGTGTTAAGGTTACGTTGTAAATACCATTTAGTATAAACAAAATGACCCTCCTCAACTGAGAAGTCACGTATACTGCTCAAGATATGCCTGTACTCAAAACAAATTGAACATAACCCCGTTAATGTTTTTAAAGACTATTTATTTTGGGGGCAGATGATTTCTCATCCCCCTCACTCTCAGACAGTCTGACAGCAAATTGTCCTCTCCACACCCCCTGAATATAATGCCTTCGCTGCGATCCTGGATCTTTTATAGTTTTGGCAGAAATTCAAACTATTAAGAATAACTCGCTCCTATGTGGTCTGGACATCCGTCGGTTGCTTCCAATGCATTTATCTTGAGAGCTGTCTCCCCTGTTACCCCTGATGCTTCTATACCCCACGTGGAAATGAGTCATGTTAGAGGAAGGGACCGTTTATAAAGCATGGTATTTGACACGGAAGGATCTTTTCAGTGGTTGTTGCGACTACAGCGAGTTCCAATCCCCCCATACCGGACCGGCGCAGCTCAAGGACCGGCTGACTCGCTGGACGAGGATCTTATATCTGACATAGCCTAGTTGGACCGAAGCTACGTTCATCATGACGCGAACGGAAGACAGAGAAGATTTGGTAAGTGAATTGCCATGCACCAAGTCCATTTTTGAGTAAGGCCATGAGTATGGTAACGAATATTGTGTATTTCAAATGGTGATTTCGTTTACTCGAAGTGCGAGATAAACCTGAGAGTTTCTCTAACACTCGCTGTTCAAGTTCAGCATTACATAATTACCCCATGGTCATTGGTACCGTATACTGACGTTTTGTGATTTGTTTTGAATAACACATTGACACTCAATAAGTCTGAAGGGGAGATAACAATGATAGTGCACCTGTTTGAAATGTTTAAAAAAAAATTATAACGGTCTTATATCGGGAGGGGCAATGTTTTTAATGGACCAAGGAAAGGCAAATTCCAATAATAACAAGAGAGTCAAATCGCATAAAAGTGCTTAACAGTAATAAAACTTGGCTGAACATTCAATTATTCATAAAAATATCTGCATATTTTTTGGGGTTGTCCACATGGCTCAAACCACTTGGCAACATTTTCTGCTATGCTCTATCGATTCGGCTCCGTCTCATCATTACAATAATTTTTATTATTTTTTTTATCATGTTTTGTTATGGTGGGTTAGAACTATATGGTTTGGTTTTGGTGTATGTTGGTATTAAATGTTAGGATTATTTGTTTGTTTTTATGTACAAAATCCTATAAGGCCTACTGCCAACGGTTAAAGCTTATCTATTGTGCCCAAACACCAACGTTATGGAAATGACGATGATAAATTAATCCGCAAAATTAAATTGTACTCAAATTATAGCATCTCAGACGGAAATATCTAAAGGACTGTTTGATATCATAAAGTGGATCTATATAAAACAAGTAAGTTAAATGTAAATCTGTGATTCATTTATGTTTTTTTAAGAACACCGATAGTTTTTATGGTGTTTAACAGTAACGCACATTAACATTTTTACTGTTATGAAGCCGAGAGCTGGCACAATTTACAAACGAAGTCACTTCTCATACAGTTGGCACCGTCCTTTCTACTTCACTCTTAAAACTAAAGTTGTTGAATCAACATTTTAAAGAGTTCGGTCAGTGACAACTCTTTGGATTTAACTTTTAAAAGTGTTGAATGAACATTAATAAAGTAAGATTTAACTTGACTTTTTGTTAATTCAACACTTTCTTTGAGATGAAATTAACTTTATAAAGTGTTGTCACTCACCGAACTCTTACATGGTTGATTCAACACTTTAGTTTTATAAAATTTAAGAGTGTTCGAATGTAATTTAAATACGGCTGCTGCATCACGAGTCTACCTATCGTGGATTTGTATACATACCGTCACTTTAGCTCGGTAACCTATTTTAAGCCATGCAGGAAGAAGGAATGATACTGGTGTCATAGACGCGCCCGCAATGACGTAGTTTGTCTAGCCATTTTTGTACAAAATTATTGTGATGTTTGTCAAATTTGCACCAGTCATTTGCAGATCTAAGTCGGAGTAGGAGAGGGGAAATTTTGTGACTGAAGCCCCCTCCCTGCTTTAGCCCTCCTTCCCTCGTTAGTCCCATTCCATATGCATGAACAAATCGTGCTTGAAGCAGCCCCTCTCGCCCCGTTGAGTGAACTCATGGGACAGATGGGAAATGGGGCCGCAAAGTGCCCTTTACTCAGAAAACTGCATTATCACCGCTGGAGGGCTACGATGTGTATACGGAACATGATAATAAAGACGGCCTTCTTTCACAAAACAATTTGTTTCTTTTGGAATTTCGATCGGCACAAGTGTTGGATCCATGGGCGTATGGGGACTCTTTGGTTAAGGGGGGCAGAGGGGTTGATTTGCCCGAAATTTAACACTTTCTTTTGTCGAATTTTTTTTCTTCTTGCTTTGCCCGAATTTTACCCACTGTTTTGCCCGAATTTTTTTTTTTTGGGGGGGGGGCAGTTCCCCCCCTTCCCCCTTGGCTCGTACGCCTATGGTTGGATCCATCACCAAGTATGCTTATAGGTAAAATTCAGATAAACAGCAGAAATTAAAAAGGGATTTTCACATCCCGCTATTATGCTTCAGTCAATTATTCTTTGGACATCCCCAACAGTTTATTATTACTGACGGCCGACTGTGGCTTTTATCAACATTGCACCATGAAATGTGAGGAACGGGTACTAAAAGTGACTAATGACAAACGTTAGTTTGTGACGCGCCGTGAAACCCCCAAAGGAAGACAATTAATTTATCGTGTGATCACCGGTATTGTTTTAGTTCCAGGCAGAAACAGGGGACAGATCAATTACTTAAGGAAGGGGAAGGGGGTAATGCGTGAGTCATCAGGGGGGTAATTTCCTAGATCTGCTTAGTAGAAATATTTGATAAGGAGGTTTATTGGTAACCAGCCAAATGTTCGTAATGATTGTGAATGAATGTGGTTGGTAGTCTGTTTGATATTGCTTAGCATCAATATGAAATCGGCCCATGTGCTTTATATAGGATTCCATTTATGGTGACAGCCTATCGCTATAAAAAGAGAAACAAAAATAGTCTAGTGCGTGTGTCAACGTCAAAACCCGAAATCTGAAATCAGTGGTTTTGTGTCTGATGATGTGATTCAGCAATCCCAAAATATATGTTTTAAAAAAAAGAGTTTAAAGGTAAGATACAGAATAGGTAATTTTAAAAATAACACAATTGTCAAAGTGTAATATGAAACCTTTATTTGTTGTAAAGTTGATGATGGTATCAATAGGGCTGTAGCGAGCGGGGGAGGGGTGGGGTGACACCCCCCAATAATTTTTCTCAGTCGGTATTTAGAGCCGCAGTCGCCAAATGAAGCATTAAAGGTACTAGAACAAGGGTTGGTCCAGAATAAATTTTCAGGCGGCAAACCTAGAGCTATGGTTTTGCCGACTGCAAATGTATGGTGTTTCTAAAGTTGTTTATAAGCTGCGTTTTCGGATGGCAGTTCGCCCTACAACCCCCCCCCCCCCCCCCAACACTGGTCAACATATCAACAGGTAACACAATTGGTCTACCAATGCCCAATAACTTTTCCCAAAATACATGAATATGACTACATTCTGGTGAAAATACCTTACCCAACCACATGTTTCTCGTTTTTTACAGTGTGTATGTATGTCTGAGGTGCTGCCCAAAACAATGTCAAAATAAAAAGATTAAAATGTAAGATATAGAATCGGTAATTTAAAAAAAAAATAACACAATTGTCAAATTGTAATATGAAACATTTATTTGTTGTCAAGCTGATGATGGTATAAATCTTCTCTAGATATTAAATATGTCAGGGCTGATGTCCCTTTTATGAAAAGTAAACCAATTTACAGTTCGAAGAATTTACACCGCAAAAACTGTGGTGTTAAAAACTACATCATTGGTGTTTATATTAGGCAACTCGCACAATATAAACACCATGGAAGAATAAAGTTGACTGGTGTTATTTTAACACCTCAGTTTTTGCAGGGTAGGAAAGAGAACAAATAAGCCTAGCCTATACGTATTTTCTCGTAAACGACACAACGTTATAAGCTGTAACTTTCACAGGGTGGATTTTAAGTTAATGAGTAAAGCCCCTTTCCCACTTACACGATTTTTGCTACGGTAGAGCACGATTTTTCAAAGTTGAAAAATCGTGCTCAGTCGTGCTGTACCGTAGCAATTCACGCTCAAAAAGTTCAAGGTCTATCGAATTCTACGTCTTGTCAAGACGCTATCAAGACGCCGTCAAGATGTGGTACGGCAGTAGTGCGATAGTGCCACGACAGTGTTACGGTAGAGTTACGACATCGTCCAGATTTGTCACGGCGTACCAAGAAATGCCAAGATTGTACTACGACGTCACTACGGCGTCAGTACGATTTCACAAGACGCCAGTGCGACGTGGCAGCTTGTGTGCACTTTTAAAGAAGAGACAAGAGACATGTGATAAAAAACACACACTATCAGCAAGAGACACGTGATAAAAAAATCATGTTCTTGCTGGCGTCTTGTTTAAGTCTTGTTTAAGTCTTGCTACAATCCCGGCCAAATCTCGCTGGGCCCCCCGGCCCCCTGACAATGTTGGCTCTTATTGGGCGGTCTGTGCTCCTGCTGGAGATAACAACATTGGTGGGGGGAGCGGGGGAGCAGGGGAGCGGAGAGCGGAGAGCGGGGACAGCGTAGGGTATGTTTATTGTCACGTGTCCCAACTATTTTGGCCGGGATTGTCTGAATTTTCTCTTAGTTTATCTACGGAGCCGTGACCAGACGCGGGCAAACCGCAGTCTTTGTCATTGTCTCAAGGACAATACATTAAGGGACAAGGCAAGTGATGGTGTTGGTGATCATCTCGTGATGATGATGATGCCAATGATGTAGGTGAGGCTGGACGTCATCCTCATCCTCATTATCTTCGTCACTCTCCTCCTCAAAATCATCATCCAATAATCAAAAAATAATAATCAAAAAATAAAATAAACAATAAATATTTAAAAGTAATATTATTGTCGGTGTTGCGGACAAAAATACATAAACATTCTACTTGGTTGGGATTCGAACACACGATCTCCGCATTTCAGATCAGATGTCTTAACCACTAGACCACCGTGGCAACCTGTAAGCGTTTCCAGTTCGATACCCTTGGACGATGCATGGCTGCAATGCGCTTGCGCGCAAAACACAGATGATCAGAACTTTATTGTAGGGTGCACCGTACACGGTTCACCATGCCATTTTGGTCCATAAGTTCCCAAAAGAGAGTTTGTGTTCAACGCGAAAAGCACATTAAGATACACAAACAACATACAAGCCTCTTCAATTTGGTTTCATCCTCATTCCGTTATTTTGACGAAAAATCAACGGTGATCCATAAGTGATAAGACACCTGTTGTAAAACGCGGGGATCGTGGGTTCGAATCCCACCGATTAGAACGTTTGAATCTTTTTGTATAAAGAGTATAATTTATCACACGTTAGGTAAAATCTACAATAATATTTTATCTTTAATTCAACCTTTGGACGCTATTTCATGTTTGGGAAACAAAACCAAACACCCCTCCAGAAAACTTAATAATACTACTGTAGTAATAAAATAAAATAAACTGAACAAAACAAAAATCACAAAGACAGACAATAAGCGCATGGATAAAATGGGCATGTCGCTCACAAGGGAATTCAGACATGTCTGAATTTTCTCTTAGTTTATCTACACGGAGCCGTGACCAGACGCGGGCAAACCGCAGTCTTTGTCATTGTCTCAAGGACAATACATTAAGGGACAAGGCAAGTGATGGTGTTGGTGATCATCTCGTGACGATGATGATGCCAATGATGTAGGTGACGCTGGACGTCATCCTCATCCTCATTATCCTCATCATCTTCGTCACTCTCCTCCTCAAAATCATCATCCAATAATCAAAAAATAATAATCAAAAAATAAAATAAACAATAAATAAATAAAAGTAATATTATTGTCGGTGTTGCGGACAAAAATACATAAACATTCTACTTGGTTGGGATTCGAACACACGATCTCCGCATTTCAGATCAGATGTCTTAACCACTAGACCACCGTGGCAACCTGTAAGCGTTCCCAGTTCGATACCCTTGGACGATGCATGGCTGCAATGCGCTTGCGCGCAAAACACAGATGATCAGAACGTTATTGTAGGGTGCACCGTACACGGTTCACCATGCCATTTTGGTCCATAAGTTCCCAAAAGAGAGTTTGTGTTCAACGCGAAAAGCACATTAAGATACACAAACAACATATAAGCCTCTTCAATTTGGTTTCTTCCCTCATTCCGTTATTTTGACGAAAAATCCAACGGTGATCCATCGAAACCAAAAAAAAAAAGGAAGGGTGACTCTCCTTCTTTATTGTTCAGTGGTGAACCGTGGTTACATTATCCATCGACATATGAATGGGACCGAACTGTTGTATACCACGGTGGTATAGTGGATAAGACACCTGTTGTAAAACGCAGGGATCGTGGGTTCGAATCCCACCCGATTAGAACGTTTGTATCTTTTTGTATAAAGAGTATAATTTATCACACGTTAGGGTAAAATCTACAATAATATTTTATCATTATTATAATTTTTCCCCAAATAATTTTCTTTAATTCAACCTTTGGACGCTATTTCATGTTTGGGAAACAAAACCAAACACCCCTCCAGAGAAAACTTAATAATACTACTGTAGTAATAAAATAAAATAAACTGAAAAAAAAAAAATTCACAAAGACAGACAATAAGCGCATGGATAAAATGGGCATGTCGCTCACATATTATACTACAAGGGAATTCAGACAATCCCGGCCAAATCTCGCTGGGCCCCCCGGCCCCCTGACAATGTTGGCTCTTATTGGGCGGTCTGTGCTCCTGCTGGAGATAACAACATTGGTGGGGGGAGCGGGGGAGCAGGGGAGCGGAGAGCGGAGAGCGGGGACAGCGTAGGGTATGTTTATTGTCACGTGTCCCAACTATTTTGGCCGGGATTGTCTGAATTTTCTCTTAGTTTATCTACGGAGCCGTGACCAGACGCGGGCAAACCGCAGTCTTTGTCATTGTCTCAAGGACAATACATTAAGGGACAAGGCAAGTGATGGTGTTGGTGATCATCTCGTGATGATGATGATGCCAATGATGTAGGTGAGGCTGGACGTCATCCTCATCCTCATTATCTTCGTCACTCTCCTCCTCAAAATCATCATCCAATAATCAAAAATAATAATCAAAAATAAAATAAACAATAAATATTTAAAAGTAATATTATTGTCGGTGTTGCGGACAAAAATACATAAACATTCTACTTGGTTGGGATTCGAACACACGATCTTCGCATTTCAGATCAGATGTCTTAACCACTAGACCACCGTGGCAACCTGTAAGCGTTTCCAGTTCGATACCCTTGGACGATGCATGGCTGCAATGCGCTTGCGCGCAAAACACAGATGATCAGAACTTTATTGTAGGGTGCACCGTACACGGTTCACCATGCCATTTTGGTCCATAAGTTCCCAAAAGAGAGTTTGTGTTCAACGCGAAAAGCACATTAAGATACACAAACAACATACAAGCCTCTTCAATTTGGTTTCATCCCCTCGTTCCGTTATTTTGACGAAAAATCCAACGGTGATCCATACTCCTTCTTTATTGTTCAGTGGTGAACCGTGGTTACATTATCCATCGACATATGAATGGGACCGAACTGTTGTATACCACGGTGGTATAGTGGATAAGACACCTGTTGTAAAACGCGGGGATCGTGGGTTCGAATCCCATCCGATTAGAACGTTTGAATCTTTTTGTATAAAGAGTATAATTTATCACACGTTAGGGTAAAATCTACAATAATATTTTATCTTTAATTCAACCTTTGGACGCTATTTCATGTTTGGGAAACAAAACCAAACACCCCTCCAGAGAAAACTTAATAATACTACTGTAGTAATAAAATAAAATAAACTGAACAAAACAAAAATTCACAAAGACAGACAATAAGCGCATGGATAAAATGGGCATGTCGCTCACAAGGGAATTCAGACATGTCTGAATTTTCTCTTAGTTTATCTACGGAGCCGTGACCAGACGCGGGCAAACCGCAGTCTTTGTCATTGTCTCAAGGACAATACATTAAGGGACAAGGCAAGTGATGGTGTTGGTGATCATCTCGTGACGATGATGATGCCAATGATGTAGGTGACGCTGGACGTCATCCTCATCCTCATTATCCTCATCATCTTCGTCACTCTCCTCCTCAAAATCATCATCCAATAATCAAAAAATAATAATCAAAAAATAAAATAAACAATAAATAAATAAAAGTAATATTATTGTCGGTGTTGCGGACAAAAATACATAAACATTCTACTTGGTTGGGATTCGAACACACGATCTCCGCATTTCAGATCAGATGTCTTAACCACTAGACCACCGTGGCAACCTGTAAGCGTTCCCAGTTCGATACCCTTGGACGATGCATGGCTGCAATGCGCTTGCGCGCAAAACACAGATGATCAGAACTTTATTGTAGGGTGCACCGTACACGGTTCACCATGCCATTTTGGTCCATAAGTTCCCAAAAGAGAGTTTGTGTTCAACGCGAAAAGCACATTAAGATACACAAACAACATACAAGCCTCTTCAATTTGGTTTCATCCCCTCATTCCGTTATTTTGACGAAAAATCCAACGGTGATCCATCGAAACCAAAAAAAAGAAAGGAAGGGAGTGACTCTCCTTCTTTATTGTTCAGTGGTGAACCGTGGTTACATTATCCATCGACATATGAATGGGACCGAACTGTTGTATACCACGGTGGTATAGTGGATAAGACACCTGTTGTAAAACGCAGGGATCGTGGGTTCGAATCCCACCCGATTAGAACGTTTGTATCTTTTTGTATAAAGAGTATAATTTATCACACGTTAGGGTAAAATCTACAATAATATTTTATCATTATTATAATTTTTCCCCAAATAATTTTCTTTAATTCAACCTTTGGACGCTATTTCATGTTTGGGAAACAAAACCAAACACCCCTCCAGAGAAAACTTAATAATACTACTGTAGTAATAAAATAAAATAAACTGAAAAAAAAAAAATTCACAAAGACAGACAATAAGCGCATGGATAAAATGGGCATGTCGCTCACATATTATACTACAAGGGAATTCAGACAATCCCGGCCAAATCTCGCTGGGCCCCCCGGCCCCCTGACAATGTTGGCTCTTATTGGGCGGTCTGTGCTCCTGCTGGAGATAACAACATTGGTGGGGGGAGCGGGGGAGCAGGGGAGCGGAGAGCGGAGAGCGGGGACAGCGTAGGGTATGTTTATTGTCACGTGTCCCAACTATTTTGGCCGGGATTGTCTGAATTTTCTCTTAGTTTATCTACGGAGCCGTGACCAGACGCGGGCAAACCGCAGTCTTTGTCATTGTCTCAAGGACAATACATTAAGGGACAAGGCAAGTGATGGTGTTGGTGATCATCTCGTGATGATGATGATGCCAATGATGTAGGTGAGGCTGGACGTCATCCTCATCCTCATTATCTTCGTCACTCTCCTCCTCAAAATCATCATCCAATAATCAAAAAATAATAATCAAAAAATAAAATAAACAATAAATATTTAAAAGTAATATTATTGTCGGTGTTGCGGACAAAAATACATAAACATTCTACTTGGTTGGGATTCGAACACACGATCTTCGCATTTCAGATCAGATGTCTTAACCACTAGACCACCGTGGCAACCTGTAAGCGTTTCCAGTTCGATACCCTTGGACGATGCATGGCTGCAATGCGCTTGCGCGCAAAACACAGATGATCAGAACTTTATTGTAGGGTGCACCGTACACGGTTCACCATGCCATTTTGGTCCATAAGTTCCCAAAAGAGAGTTTGTGTTCAACGCGAAAAGCACATTAAGATACACAAACAACATACAAGCCTCTTCAATTTGGTTTCATCCCCTCATTCCGTTATTTTGACGAAAAATCCAACGGTGATCCATAAGTGATAAGACACCTGTTGTAAAACGCGGGGATCGTGGGTTCGAATCCCACCCGATTAGAACGTTTGAATCTTTTTGTATAAAGAGTATAATTTATCACACGTTAGGGTAAAATCTACAATAATATTTTATCTTTAATTCAACCTTTGGACGCTATTTCATGTTTGGGAAACAAAACCAAACACCCCTCCAGAGAAAACTTAATAATACTACTGTAGTAATAAAATAAAATAAACTGAACAAAACAAAAATTCACAAAGACAGACAATAAGCGCATGGATAAAATGGGCATGTCGCTCACAAGGGAATTCAGACATGTCTGAATTTTCTCTTAGTTTATCTACGGAGCCGTGACCAGACGCGGGCAAACCGCAGTCTTTGTCATTGTCTCAAGGACAATACATTAAGGGACAAGGCAAGTGATGGTGTTGGTGATCATCTCGTGACGATGATGATGCCAATGATGTAGGTGACGCTGGACGTCATCCTCATCCTCATTATCCTCATCATCTTCGTCACTCTCCTCCTCAAAATCATCATCCAATAATCAAAAAATAATAATCAAAAAATAAAATAAACAATAAATAAATAAAAGTAATATTATTGTCGGTGTTGCGGACAAAAATACATAAACATTCTACTTGGTTGGGATTCGAACACACGATCTCCGCATTTCAGATCAGATGTCTTAACCACTAGACCACCGTGGCAACCTGTAAGCGTTTCCAGTTCGATACCCTTGGACGATGCATGGCTGCAATGCGCTTGCGCGCAAAACACAGATGATCAGAACTTTATGTAGGGTGCACCGTACACGGTTCACCATGCCATTTTGGTCCATAAGTTCCCAAAAGAGAGTTTGTGTTCAACGCGAAAAGCACATTAAGATACACAAACAACATATAAGCCTCTTCAATTTGGTTTCATCCCTCATTCCGTTATTTTGACGAAAAATCCAACGGTGATCCATCGAAACCAAAAAAAAGAAAGGAAGGGAGTGACTCTCCTTCTTTATTGTTCAGTGGTGAACCGTGGTTACATTATCCATCGACATATGAATGGGACCGAACTGTTGTATACCACGGTGGTATAGTGGATAAGACACCTGTTGTAAAACGCAGGGATCGTGGGTTCGAATCCCACCCGATTAGAACGTTTGTATCTTTTTGTATAAAGAGTATAATTTATCACACGTTAGGGTAAAATCTACAATAATATTTTATCATTATTATAATTTTTCCCCAAATAATTTTCTTTAATTCAACCTTTGGACGCTATTTCATGTTTGGGAAACAAAACCAAACACCCCTCCAGAGAAAACTTAATAATACTACTGTAGTAATAAAATAAAATAAACTGAAAAAAAAAAATTCACAAAGACAGACAATAAGCGCATGGATAAAATGGGCATGTCGCTCACATATTATACTACAAGGGAATTCAGACAATCCCGGCCAAATCTCGCTGGGCCCCCCGGCCCCCTGACAATGTTGGCTCTTATTGGGCGGTCTGTGCTCCTGCTGGAGATAACAACATTGGTGGGGGTGGGGGAGCAGGGGAGCGGAGAGCGGAGAGCGGGGACAGCGTAGGGTATGTTTATTGTCACGTGTCCCAACTATTTTGGCCGGGATTGTCTGAATTTTCTCTTAGTTTATCTACGGAGCCGTGACCAGACGCGGGCAAACCGCAGTCTTTGTCATTGTCTCAAGGACAATACATTAAGGGACAAGGCAAGTGATGGTGTTGGTGATCATCTCGTGATGATGATGATGCCAATGATGTAGGTGAGGCTGGACGTCATCCTCATCCTCATTATCTTCGTCACTCTCCTCCTCAAAATCATCATCCAATAATCAAAAAATAATAATCAAAAAATAAAATAAACAATAAATATTTAAAAGTAATATTATTGTCGGTGTTGCGGACAAAAATACATAAACATTCTACTTGGTTGGGATTCGAACACACGATCTCCGCATTTCAGATCAGATGTCTTAACCACTAGACCACCGTGGCAACCTGTAAGCGTTTCCAGTTCGATATCCTTGGACGATGCATGGCTGCAATGCGCTTGCGAGCAAAACACAGATGATCAGAACTTTATTGTAGGGTGCACCGTACACGGTTCACCATGCCATTTTGGTCCATAAGTTCCCAAAAGAGAGTTTGTGTTCAACGCGAAAAGCACATTAAGATACACAAACAACATACAAGCCTCTTCAATTTGGTTTCATCCCCTCATTCCGTTATTTTGACGAAAAATCCAACGGTGATCCATCGAAACCAAAAAAAAGATGGTATAGTGGATAAGACACCTGTTGTAAAACGCGGGGATCGTGGGTTCGAATCCCACCCGATTAGAACGTTTGAATCTTTTTGTATAAAGAGTATAATTTATCACACGTTAGGGTAAAATCTACAATAATATTTTATCTTTAATTCAACCTTTGGACGCTATTTCATGTTTGGGAAACAAAACCAAACACCCCTCCAGAGAAAACTTAATAATACTACTGTAGTAATAAAATAAAATAAACTGAACAAAACAAAAATTCACAAAGACAGACAATAAGCGCATGGATAAAATGGGCATGTCGCTCACAAGGGAATTCAGACATGTCTGAATTTTTCTCTTAGTTTATCTACGGAGCGTGACCAGACGCGGGCAAACCGCAGTCTTTGTCATTGTCTCAAGGACAATACATTAAGGGACAAGGCAAGTGATGGTGTTGGTGATCATCTCGTGACGATGATGATGCCAATGATGTAGGTGACGCTGGACGTCATCCTCATCCTCATTATCCTCATCATCTTCGTCACTCTCCTCCTCAAAATCATCATCCAATAATCAAAAAATAATAATCAAAAAATAAAATAAACAATAAATAAATAAAAGTAATATTATTGTCGGTGTTGCGGACAAAAATACATAAACATTCTACTTGGTTGGGATTCGAACACACGATCTTCGCATTTCAGATCAGATGTCTTAACCACTAGACCACCGTGGCAACCTGTAAGCGTTTCCAGTTCGATACCCTTGGACGATGCATGGCTGCAATGCGCTTGCGCGCAAAACACAGATGATCAGAACTTTATTGTAGGGTGCACCGTACACGGTTCACCATGCCATTTTGGTCCATAAGTTCCCAAAAGAGAGTTTGTGTTCAACGCGAAACACATTTAAGATACACAAACAACATATAAGCCTCTTCAATTTGGTTTCATCCCCTCATTCCGTTATTTTGACGAAAAATCCAACGGTGATCCATCGAAACCAAAAAAAAGAAAGGAAGGGAGTGACTCTCCTTCTTTATTCTTCAGTGGTGAACCGTGGTTACATTATCCATCGACATATGAATGGGACCGAACTGTTGTATACCACGGTGGTATAGTGGATAAGACACCTGCTGTAAAACGCGGGGATCGTGGGTTCGAATCCCACCCGATTAGAACGTTTGTATCTTTTTGTATAAAGAGTATAATTTATCACACGTTAGGGTAAAATCTACAATAATATTTTCCCCAAATAATTTTCTTTAATTCAACCTTTGGACGCTATTTCATGTTTGGGAAACAAAACCAAACACCCCTCCAGAGAAAACTTAATAATACTACTGTAGTAATAAAATAAAATAAACTGAAATTTGTTTTTTTTCGACAAAGACAGACAATAAGCTCATGGATAAAATGGGCATGTCGCTCACATATTATACTACAAGGGAATTCAGACATGTCTGAATTTTCTCTTAGTTTATCTACGGAGCCGTGACCAGACGCGGGCAAACCGCAGTCTTTGTCATTGTCTCAAGGACAATACATTAAGGGACAAGGCAAGTGATGGTGTTGGTGATCATCTCGTGATGATGATGATGCCAATGATGTAGGTGAGGCTGGACGTCATCCTCATCCTCATTATCTTCGTCACTCTCCTCCTCAAAATCATCATCCAATAATCAAAAAATAATAATCAAAAAATAAAATAAACAATAAATATTTAAAAGTAATATTATTGTCGGTGTTGCGGACAAAAATACATAAACATTCTACTTGGTTGGGATTCGAACACACGATCTCCGCATTTCAGATCAGATGTCTTAACCACTAGACCACCGTGGCAACCTGTAAGCGTTTCCAGTTCGATATCCTTGGACGATGCATGGCTGCAATGCGCTTGCGAGCAAAACACAGATGATCAGAACTTTATTGTAGGGTGCACCGTACACGGTTCACCATGCCATTTTGGTCCATAAGTTCCCAAAAGAGAGTTTGTGTTCAACGCGAAAAGCACATTAAGATACACAAACAACATACAAGCCTCTTCAATTTGGTTTCATCCCCTCATTCCGTTATTTTGACGAAAAATCCAACGGTGATCCATCGAAACCAAAAAAAAGAAAGGAAGGGAGTGACTCTCCTTCTTTATTGTTCAGTGGTGAACCGTGGTTACATTATCCATCGACATATGAATGGGACCGAACTGTTGTATACCACGGTGGTATAGTGGATAAGACACCTGTTGTAAAACGCGGGGATCGTGGGTTCGAATCCCACCCGATTAGAACGTTTGAATCTTTTTGTATAAAGAGTATAATTTATCACACGTTAGGGTAAAATCTACAATAATATTTTATCTTTAATTCAACCTTTGGACGCTATTTCATGTTTGGGAAACAAAACCAAACACCCCTCCAGAAAACTTAATAATACTACTGTAGTAATAAAATAAAATAAACTGAACAAACAAAAATTCACAAAGACAGACAATAAGCGCATGGATAAAATGGGCATGTCGCTCACAAGGAATTCAGACATGTCTGAATTTTCTCTTAGTTTATCTACGGGCCGTGACCAGACGCGGGCAAACCGCAGTCTTTGTCATTGTCTCAAGGACAATACATTAAGGGACAAGGCAAGTGATGGTGTTGGTGATCATCTCGTGACGATGATGATGCCAATGATGTAGGTGACGCTGGACGTCATCCTCATCCTCATTATCCTCATCATCTTCGTCACTCTCCTCCTCAAAATCATCATCCAATAATCAAAAAATAATAATCAAAAAATAAAATAAACAATAAATAAATAAAAGTAATATTATTGTCGGTGTTGCGGACAAAAATACATAAACATTCTACTTGGTTGGGATTCGAACACACGATCTCCGCATTTCAGATCAGATGTCTTAACCACTAGACCACCGTGGCAACCTGTAAGCGTTCCCAGTTCGATACCCTTGGACGATGCATGGCTGCAATGCGCTTGCGCGCAAAACACAGATGATCAGAACGTTATTGTAGGGTGCACCGTACACGGTTCACCATGCCATTTTGGTCCATAAGTTCCCAAAAGAGAGTTTGTGTTCAACGCGAAAAGCACATTAAGATACACAAACAACATATAAGCCTCTTCAATTTGGTTTCATCCCCTCATTCCGTTATTTTGACGAAAAATCCAACGGTGATCCATCGAAACCAAAAAAAAGAAAGGAAGGGAGTGACTCTCCTTCTTTATTCTTCAGTGGTGAACCGTGGTTACATTATCCATCGACATATGAATGGGACCGAACTGTTGTATACCACGGTGGTATAGTGGATAAGACACCTGTTGTAAAACGCAGGGATCGTGGGTTCGAATCCCACCCGATTAGAACGTTTGTATCTTTTTGTATAAAGAGTATAATTTATCACACGTTAGGGTAAAATCTACAATAATATTTTATCATTATTATAATTTTTCCCCAAATAATTTTCTTTAATTCAACCTTTGGACGCTATTTCATGTTTGGGAAACAAAACCAAACACCCCTCCAGAGAAAACTTAATAATACTACTGTAGTAATAAAATAAAATAAACTGAAAAAAAAAAATTCACAAAGACAGACAATAAGCGCATGGATAAAATGGGCATGTCGCTCACATATTATACTACAAGGGAATTCAGACAATCCCGGCCAAATCTCGCTGGGCCCCCCGGCCCCCTGACAATGTTGGCTCTTATTGGGCGGTCTGTGCTCCTGCTGGAGATAACAACATTGGTGGGGGGAGCGGGGGAGCAGGGGAGCGGAGAGCGGAGAGCGGGGACAGCGTAGGGTATGTTTATTGTCACGTGTCCCAACTATTTTGGCCGGGATTGTCTGAATTTTCTCTTAGTTTATCTACGGAGCCGTGACCAGACGCGGGCAAACCGCAGTCTTTGTCATTGTCTCAAGGACAATACATTAAGGGACAAGGCAAGTGATGGTGTTGGTGATCATCTCGTGATGATGATGATGCCAATGATGTAGGTGAGGCTGGACGTCATCCTCATCCTCATTATCTTCGTCACTCTCCTCCTCAAAATCATCATCCAATAATCAAAAATAATAATCAAAAATAAAATAAACAATAAATATTTAAAAGTAATATTATTGTCGGTGTTGCGGACAAAAATACATAAACATTCTACTTGGTTGGGATTCGAACACACGATCTTCGCATTTCAGATCAGATGTCTTAACCACTAGACCACCGTGGCAACCTGTAAGCGTTTCCAGTTCGATACCCTTGGACGATGCATGGCTGCAATGCGCTTGCGCGCAAAACACAGATGATCAGAACTTTATTGTAGGGTGCACCGTACACGGTTCACCATGCCATTTTGGTCCATAAGTTCCCAAAAGAGAGTTTGTGTTCAACGCGAAAAGCACATTAAGATACACAAACAACATACAAGCCTCTTCAATTTGGTTTCATCCCCTCATTCCGTTATTTTGACGAAAAATCCAACGGTGATCCATAAGTGATAAGACACCTGTTGTAAAACGCGGGGATCGTGGGTTCGAATCCCACCCGATTAGAACGTTTGAATCTTTTTGTATAAAGAGTATAATTTATCACACGTTAGGGTAAAATCTACAATAATATTTTATCTTTAATTCAACCTTTGGACGCTATTTCATGTTTGGGAAACAAAACCAAACACCCCTCCAGAGAAAACTTAATAATACTACTGTAGTAATAAAATAAAATAAACTGAACAAAACAAAAATTCACAAAGACAGACAATAAGCGCATGGATAAAATGGGCATGTCGCTCACAAGGGAATTCAGACATGTCTGAATTTTCTCTTAGTTTATCTACGGAGCCGTGACCAGACGCGGGCAAACCGCAGTCTTTGTCATTGTCTCAAGGACAATACATTAAGGGACAAGGCAAGTGATGGTGTTGGTGATCATCTCGTGACGATGATGATGCCAATGATGTAGGTGACGCTGGACGTCATCCTCATCCTCATTATCCTCATCATCTTCGTCACTCTCCTCCTCAAAATCATCATCCAATAATCAAAAAATAATAATCAAAAAATAAAATAAACAATAAATAAATAAAAGTAATATTATTGTCGGTGTTGCGGACAAAATACATAAACATTCTACTTGGTTGGGATTCGAACACACGATCTCCGCATTTCAGATCAGATGTCTTAACCACTAGACCACCGTGGCAACCTGTAAGCGTTCCCAGTTCGATACCCTTGGACGATGCATGGCTGCAATGCGCTTGCGCGCAAAACACAGATGATCAGAACGTTATTGTAGGGTGCACCGTACACGGTTCACCATGCCATTTTGGTCCATAAGTTCCCAAAAGAGAGTTTGTGTTCAACGCGAAAAGCACATTAAGATACACAAACAACATATAAGCCTCTTCAATTTGGTTTCATCCCCTCATTCCGTTATTTTGACGAAAAATCCAACGGTGATCCATCGAAACCAAAAAAAAGAAAGGAAGGGAGTGACTCTCCTTCTTTATTGTTCAGTGGTGAACCGTGGTTACATTATCCATCGACATATGAATGGGACCGAACTGTTGTATACCACGGTGGTATAGTGGATAAGACACCTGTTGTAAAACGCAGGGATCGTGGGTTCGAATCCCACCCGATTAGAACGTTTGTATCTTTTTGTATAAAGAGTATAATTTATCACACGTTAGGGTAAAATCTACAATAATATTTTATCATTATTATAATTTTTCCCCAAATAATTTTCTTTAATTCAACCTTTGGACGCTATTTCATGTTTGGGAAACAAAACCAAACACCCCTCCAGAGAAAACTTAATAATACTACTGTAGTAATAAAATAAAATAAACTGAAAAAAAAAAAATTCACAAAGACAGACAATAAGCGCATGGATAAAATGGGCATGTCGCTCACAAGGGAATTCAGACATGTCTGAATTTTCTCTTAGTTTATCTACGGAGCCGTGACCAGACGCGGGCAAACCGCAGTCTTTGTCATTGTCTCAAGGACAATACATTAAGGGACAAGGCAAGTGATGGTGTTGGTGATCATCTCGTGATGATGATGATGCCAATGATGTAGGTGAGGCTGGACGTCATCCTCATCCTCATTATCTTCGTCACTCTCCTCCTCAAAATCATCATCCAATAATCAAAAAATAATAATCAAAAAATAAAATAAACAATAAATATTTAAAAGTAATATTATTGTCGGTGTTGCGGACAAAAATACATAAACATTCTACTTGGTTGGGATTCGAACACACGATCTTCGCATTTCAGATCAGATGTCTTAACCACTAGACCACCGTGGCAACCTGTAAGCGTTTCCAGTTCGATACCCTTGGACGATGCATGGCTGCAATGCGCTTGCGCGCAAAACACAGATGATCAGAACTTTATTGTAGGGTGCACCGTACACGGTTCACCATGCCATTTTGGTCCATAAGTTCCCAAAAGAGAGTTTGTGTTCAACGCGAAAAGCACATTAAGATACACAAACAACATACAAGCCTCTTCAATTTGGTTTCATCCCCTCATTCCGTTATTTTGACGAAAAATCCAACGGTGATCCATCGAAACAAAAAAAAAGAAAGGAAGGGAGTGACTCTCCTTCTTTATTGTTCAGTGGTGAACCGTGGTTACATTATCCATCGACATATGAATGGGACCGAACTGTTGTATACCACGGTGGTATAGTGGATAAGACACCTGTTGTAAAACGCGGGGATCGTGGGTTCGAATCCCACCCGATTAGAACGTTTGAATCTTTTTGTATAAAGAGTATAATTTATCACACGTTAGGGTAAAATCTACAATAATATTTTATCTTTAATTCAACCTTTGGACGCTATTTCATGTTTGGGAAACAAAACCAAACACCCCTCCAGAGAAAACTTAATAATACTACTGTAGTAATAAAATAAAATAAACTGAACAAAACAAAAATTCACAAAGACAGACAATAAGCGCATGGATAAAATGGGCATGTCGCTCACAAGGGAATTCAGACATGTCTGAATTTTCTCTTAGTTTATCTACGGAGCCGTGACCAGACGCGGGCAAACCGCAGTCTTTGTCATTGTCTCAAGGACAATACATTAAGGGACAAGGCAAGTGATGGTGTTGGTGATCATCTCGTGACGATGATGATGCCAATGATGTAGGTGACGCTGGACGTCATCCTCATCCTCATTATCCTCATCATCTTCGTCACTCTCCTCCTCAAAATCATCATCCAATAATCAAAAAATAATAATCAAAAAATAAAATAAACAATAAATAAATAAAAGTAATATTATTGTCGGTGTTGCGGACAAAAATACATAAACATTCTACTTGGTTGGGATTCGAACACACGATCTCCGCATTTCAGATCAGATGTCTTAACCACTAGACCACCGTGGCAACCTGTAAGCGTTCCCAGTTCGATACCCTTGGACGATGCATGGCTGCAATGCGCTTGCGCGCAAAACACAGATGATCAGAACGTTATTGTAGGGTGCACCGTACACGGTTCACCATGCCATTTTGGTCCATAAGTTCCCAAAAGAGAGTTTGTGTTCAACGCGAAAAGCACATTAAGATACACAAACAACATATAAGCCTCTTCAATTTGGTTTCATCCCCTCATTCCGTTATTTTGACGAAAAATCCAACGGTGATCCATCGAAACCAAAAAAAAGAAAGGAAGGGAGTGACTCTCCTTCTTTATTCTTCAGTGGTGAACCGTGGTTACATTATCCATCGACATATGAATGGGACCGAACTGTTGTATACCACGGTGGTATAGTGGATAAGACACCTGTTGTAAAACGCAAGGATCGTGGGTTCGAATCCCACCCGATTAGAACGTTTGTATCTTTTTGTATAAAGAGTATAATTTATCACACGTTAGGGTAAAATCTACAATAATATTTTATCATTATTATAATTTTTCCCCAAATAATTTTCTTTAATTCAACCTTTGGACGCTATTTCATGTTTGGGAAACAAAACCAAACACCCCTCCAGAGAAAACTTAATAATACTACTGTAGTAATAAAATAAAATAAACTGAAAAAAATAAAATTCACAAAGACAGACAATAAGCGCATGGATAAAATGGGCATGTCGCTCACATATTATACTACAAGGGAATTCAGACAATCCCGGCCAAATCTCGCTGGGCCCCCCGGCCCCCTGACAATGTTGGCTCTTATTGGGCGGTCTGTGCTCCTGCTGGAGATAACAACCTTGGTGGGGGGAGCGGGGGAGCAGGGGAGCAGGGGAGCGGAGAGCGGAGAGCGGGGACAGCGTAGGGTATGTTTATTGTCACGTGTCCCAACTATTTTGGCCGGGATTGTAGGTCGCAGCACCATCGTAGCGGCATCGTATCAGCATCGTAGCGAAGTCTTGGCCTACCGTAGGTGTTGCGGCCACCACGAATGAGTACGAATGAACAAGACGCCGTCACGACATACCACGACAACGTCAAGACAACGGTACGACTCTAATACGATGCTGCTGCGGTGGACCACGATTTTTTCCACCGCTACGGTAGAGCAAGATTTTTTTGAACATTCCAAAAAAATCGTGCTACTCCACGGTGCCATCAAGATCTACTACGGTGCGCTACGGTGGACCACGATTGACCACGAACATGGCCACGACGCCGTTGCGATTGTAAATAATTGAAAAATCGTGCTCTACCGTAGCAAAAATCGTGTAAGTGGGAAAGGGGCTTTAAGCATACTCGTACAAGCAATTTTACCATCATAACCAATGCTGTACCACAGGCCAAAAATAGTGTCCGGTTTCTGGTCTCCGCGCGCGTCGCCTCAGACCCACCCGTCGGCATTTTTATTTATTTATTTATTTTTACTATATGAAACGATATCCAATTGCAGCCAAAATTGTTGGATCGATTAGAATTCTGTCGTGCTGTCATAGGGGTATGAACATTTGCCCGATTTGTGAGGCCTCTCTTAGCCACCATACTTTGTATATGGGAAATTTGGTCCCCGCGCGTACATGTATCACGTATTTCCCTGTGGGCGATCGGATCTTAGATTCCTTAGAGTTTCTGTCTCCGTAATTTGTTTTTCCAGGACGGATGTTAGTAATTTAAAAAAATCTAACATCTTTCTAATAACTTTATTATTTAAAACACCCTTTGTTGCAACCTATAGAAATTACCTATACGTCCATCCTGGAGTTGGTTAATGGTTAGTATAGGCCGAGATGTTAACAGCAAATATTAAGTCCAATGACATTTATTTCAATGTATAACAAAAGTACTCAAATATAATATAAACAACAATTACTTGACGAGATGTTGATGATTGAACCAAACATCCAGAGAATTATACTATTCCATCTGACATGCTGGCATTTCTTTAGAAAAAGTGAGAAATGTATATTATTACAAATTTGAAATGGACCATTGCTGTGTTCCATGTCCACATTAGAATGCAATACAACTCCGAATGCATTTGCACTCATTCCTCGTGTTACGATACAATGAAATAAGCTGTAACTTTCATATTGGAGAGCCATGGCATAGCAGTTTAGTGCATCAGATTTGTGTTCTGATTCGTCAGAATGTGGGTTCGGATCCCGACCGCGACCGTGGTACTTGTGTCCTTGAGCATTGAGCAAGACACTTTACCATAATTGCTTCTCTCCACCCATGAGTAAATGGGTGAGGGCAGAGTTGGTTGTTGTCTTTGAATTAGCCCATATGCGCCGAAATGGCAGCAATTGAGCTGTCTACTCCCCAGGGAGCTGAGATGGTTTCAGGAATGATGTATGCGCCTGATGAGCAGGGGTAATAATGTACAGCGCTGTGATACCTCGTGTAAGAGCGCTTTAAAAAATGTCTTCATTGTTATTGTTATTGTTATTGTTATTGTTATTGTTATTGTTATTGTTATTGTTATTGTTATATAGATAGGTATACATAGTTATCTCTTCATTGTTATCAAGTGTCGATGCATTTATAGACATATCATTGTTGGTGTAAACTCTCTTTAAAATAAGCTATTAATGTGTTACTATAGCTTTTCTTTCATGGCCATTAAAAGGTTTCAGCACAAATTTTAACTAAAGAAAAAAGTGAAGGGAATAAATTAACCCCTCCTAGAATGATAGGTCTACCGAGGCAGATTTTGTTGTAGGTCTGGACCTCCGATAAAATCTCTCTGTGTTTGAGAAAACTCTCTCAAGGAATGTAGGACAGTCTAAAACATTGGTGTCCTTTCACACGAAGCGCATTTTGTAATATTTGTCAAACATTGAGAGAATCTCTCAAGGAATGTTTGTATTCGTCGTGTGAAAAGGGATTAAGACACAATCTGGAATTGAATAATTTCCGAATGAATTGAACTGGAAAGCCCTTAGGAAACGGTCGCCATGTCAGTACCCGAGACCGTCCAAACTCATCACAGCTCTGAATATTCATTAAGAAAGATGATCATGCATGTGGGCAATAGCTACACACAAATCACTGCATCTGAAGGTTTGTTTAGCTCGCTCTGAATATTGCTGTCGGTCGAGTGTCAACAGCGCCATCTAGCGGTTCACATAGGTCTAATAATATATTGTGGAACGATTCACCTCTAAATTCAGTGCTAAATGCACAAAGTCTCCAATTTGCTAAACTAAACTGTTGATTGATATTTAATATTTATTTTATTTTCTCATTTCCGTTGGTCCATGGATATAATCCTCCACGAGATAAAACCTGCCCCCAAAGAGTGCTAATTTCCAACGAATTTCTGGAACATCCTCATCCACTTTACAATAACATAATAGGACCTGTTCTTAACGAATTCGTTTGTCAGAAAATACTCAAAACGGGGATCCAATCATCTACAGTCATTATTTTGATCCATATGTCCACAGATTGTCCGTCAAGTTCAACAGCCCTCAAAATAGAGATAAATTTGAGGGCGTACACAATCATGTTGAAAATGTAATTATTCCAACCCCTACTACGACACCCATTGCGGATCCAGGGGGTACTGGAAAGGTGGAATGTACCCCCCCCCCCCTCCCTTTATCGTCCTGCATGTTCATTTTCCATACATTTAGATTGCCCCATTTTTGGCAAGGGGCTCTCTTTTTTTGTCGTATTCCCCCCTTTTTCCAGACTCTGGATCCGCCCCTGCCCCCAACCAAATTCATCCCAGTCGACCCTCCTCTTTCACTCAGGGTAGTTCGGTAAAAATCGTCTCTCCTTTTCAAATAAATTATCCATGCCTTCATGTAAATGATAAACAAATAACAACCTATAAAATATTGTTTCCATAGGCATCGCATAAGCAGCCTACATTTAAAGGTGCAGTATCGTCACAATCAACAGGGCATGGAATCAGAATGCTAGTTTTAGATTAACTCCGTGACTGAAAATAATACCCCACATGATATAAGGTCACATTACCGTTGCTGCTGCATAGAATGAGTCTTCAACAAGAACACCGATTCCATGCCCTGTTGAATGTCTGTTCTGATCGTGACGATACTGTCCCTTCAATGCATTAATGTAAACCAATAAGTTAAACATGGAGGTGGGCCTATGGTCCAAAAAAAACATAAGCCACACAAATAAGGACACCTTATAACACAGCTAAGGTGCAGACGAAGTTGAAGACAATGTTATAACAAATCACATTATCCACCACTAGGAAGGGTTAATAACAGGACAATATTGTATAGGAGATGTAAAATGCAATTCTGCCGTTACATGACGTGTTATGTATTGTACGGAGTATATTATCAGCCAATTTGTCTTTGCTCGCTACCCATTTGTATAATATTCAGGTCAGTTTCTTCCTTTAAATCTACTTTGTGTACAACCACGTAAAAGGCTTGTGTCCCAAGTGTGATCCCCGCTACTGCCGTTACCCAGGTTGTTTGCATCTGACCGGGGCTTGATCCCTGGCTACTCGGCAGATATGGTTTGGCCGCTGACCTGGCCCCATAGAGCAATACATAATTGGCATAAGTGGACCGCCCACCAACATAGGGGCTGGTTAGCTCAGTTGGTAAAGCGCTCGTACGGTATCAGGTCGCAGGTTCAAGTCCGGCATCAGCCAATTTTTCTTTGCTCGCTACCCGTTTATAGATATAGATATAGATATAGATATAGATATAGATATAGATATAGATATATATAAACGGGTAGCGAGCAAAGAAAAATTGGCTGATGCCGGACTCGAACCCGCGACCTCTCGATTACCGTACGAGCGCTCTACCAACTGAGGTAACCAGCCCCTATGTTGGTGGGCGGTCCACTTATGCCAATTATCTATTGCTCTATGGGGCCAGGTCAGAGGCCAAACCATATCTGCCGAGTAGCCAGGGATCAAGCCCCGGTCAGATGCAAACAACCCGGGTAACGGCAGTAGTGGGATCACACAATTAACGGGACACAAGCCTTTTATGTGGTTGTACACAAAGTGGATTTATAATATGGAGAAACTGACCTGAAATATTATAAACGGGTAGGGAGCAAAGAAAAATTGGCTGATGCCGGACTCGAACCCACGACCTCTCGATTACCGTACGAACGCTCTACCAACTGAGCTAACCAGCCCCTATGTTGGTGGGCGGTCCACTTATGCCAATTATCTATTGCTCTATGGGGCCAGGTCAGAGGCCAAACCATATCTGCCGAGTAGCCAGGGATCAAGCCCCGGTCAGATGCAAACAACCCGGGTATATAATACAGTAAAATGCTTTGCAATATTTGTTTATTGCACAATCGGAAAACATCTGGATCAATATAAAAGCAAAAGTACCTGGATATTTGGAGTAGTGGCACGACTGTGCATGTGACAATCATCAACTGATCACGGGCATGCTATCCGTACTTAACATTAACAGACACGGATACAGCCGTTAAATAATAGTCAACAAGTGATAGTGGTTCGATACCGGTAGCACAGTTCATTGAATTACGCCACAGGCAAAATCAAAAGAGTGTAGATGTTGCCTAATGGAGGTTTATATAGCATATTGATTCTACTTTCATGAGCTACCAGGAAGATTTGTTGTTTTAATTCTAAGTCAGGCAGTATATGTCTGAAAGCCATTGTACACTAGTGAAAAGTATTCATACTATATTTTTAAATTATTAAACAATCAACCTGTACAAGTTTAAGCTTATTATGCTGTTTCGATATTGGGACAATATAAAAAATACAATCAGATTTTTCATAATATTCATTCTTACGTTGATTTTGTTGTATCTATACACTGTAAAAAATTGCCTGTAAAAATTACAGTATTACTGGCAACTCAGCTGCCAGTAACTTACTGTAAAATTTTACATTAATAACTGTAAATAAATTACTGTAAAAAATTACAGTCAGTTACTGGCAGCTGGTTGCCAGTAACTGAGTTGCCAGTAATACTGTAATTTTTACAGGCAATTTTTTACAGTGTAGGCCTGTACTAATTATTACTTACAATGATAGCACCTCATACAGGAAGATTTAATGTTTGATATAAGATGTCATATTCCAGATAACCATTATGTCATCAGGGCTTTAACACATTTTCCTTGTTAATTTCAACGATAAAATGACTGGTTGCCAGACAACTCACGGTACTGACACGGGAGATCAGACAATTCACGGTACTGACACAGGAGATCAGATAAATCATGATACTGACACGGGAGATCAGACAATTCACGGTACTGACACGGGAGATCAGATAAATCATGATACTGACACGGGGGATCAGACAATTCACGGGACTGAAACAGGAAATCAGATAAAGCATGGTACTGACACGGGAGATCAGACAAGGGACTGACACGGAAGATTCCCAACATAAACAAGTTTGACAACAATAAAATGACTGGTTGCCAGACAATTCATGGTATGGTACTGACACGGGAGATCAGACAAATCACGGTACTGACACAGGAGATCAGACAAATCACGGGACTGACGCGGGAGTTCAGACAATTCACGGGACTGACACGGGAGATCAGACAATTCACGGGACTGACACGGGAGATCAGACAATTCGCGGGACTGACACAGGAGATCAGACAAATCACGGTACTGACACAGGAGATCAGACAAATCACGGGACTGACGCGGGAGATCAGACAATTCACGGGACTGACACAGGAGATCAGACAATTCACGGGACTGACACGGGAGATCAGACAATTCACAGGACTGACACGGAGATCAGACAATTCACAGGACTGACACGGGAGATCACATAATTCATGGGACTGACATGGGAGATTCCCAACATAAACAAGTTTGACATTGTGTTGACATCGTATAGATGTATAATCTTCAGTCCTTTACTGTGACAATTTCCGCTTGCAGTGCATAAACGTAGGCCTACAGGAAATAACCAAACAATATTATTCAGTTCTTCCTGCCCATTTACTTTTATTTCAAACCAGTAACGTTTGAACGCATTTACAGACGTATCGTGCACATATCCACCCTGCTGGGCGCTCAAGGCACGGAAACTAAGAAAACATGAATACAAACAATATACAATGATAGCATAAAAAATTATGTACCGAGATACATGTACAATGCAATTACAAATATACATCATCTTTGAAGATAAGATGAGTTTTAAGCAGCGACTTAAATCTAGTTAGCATAAGTTTAAAAACAATTCTCTGTGAAACAGGAAGCCAATGCAGTTCTTTCAAGATTGGAGTGATAACTGATATGGCATGACTTTCTGGACAAAGTTACAACACGAGCTGCTGTGCTTTGTATGTGCTGAAGACGAGATATTTGATTCTGCGGGAGACTGTAAAGGAGAGCATTCCCGTTATCGAGCCGTGATGTGACAAACGCATGTATAATTTGTTCAGCAGCACTTTGATTCAAGTATTTCCTTATTCGGCCAATATTTCTGATATGAAATGATGATACGCGAACAGTGTTGGAGATATGAGGTTTTAAAGTCATTGTCGAGTCAAATATAACACCCAAATTACGTACTTGTGATTAGGGGGTTATCTGCGAGTCACCAATTGTAATAAATGGAAGAGAAACTTTTGATAATTGCTGACGACTGAAAAAAAATCTGGACCAACCCTTGTTCTAGTACCTTTGATGCTTCATTTGCCGACTGAGGCTCTAAATGCCGACTGAGAAAAATTATTGGGGGTGTCACACCCCACACCCGCTCGCTACGGCCCTGGTCATATAAATTAATATTGGCACTTTTAACCTGAAAAACCAAGCTCTGTCAAGTATTTTATGAAATATATATCTCATTGTTTTCTTTCTAAATATTCTTATTATAATAACATTGGTTTATTGTTAATATGCATCAGCTACGATATTATGATCTTATGCCGCCCTGTTATCTAGGCCAGCGTGCGCTCGCCGGGTAATATTTTCAGTCACTGAGTTCATCTAAAACTAGGACACCAATTCTATGCCATGTGGAAAGTCTACTCTGATCGTGACGAGACTGTCCCTTTATATTCCACATGTTGCTTTTTCTATCTTGATGCTTATAATTCATGGATGGATTTACAGACATTTCATGATAAGTGTGTATTAGCTTTATTGAATTAATGCACTCCAATCTTATGGACAAATGAGTGACCTCTTCCACTAGGAGCGAGTATTTTGAAACTATGTCCGGTCCCCTAAGTGGTAGGCGGATCCAGGGAGGTCATCCATGTACAAACATTCAAAAGTTACCTTCTATTTACAAATGTTGGGGTACTGTGCCTTTATCATCGTGTGCCCCCTTTTTCTGCGAATCTGGACCCCCATGAGTAGGGCGTGTTGAGAATATTCTTAATGTTCTTAATTCTTAAAGAAATGACCCTGTTTAGGATATACATAACATTTCACATCTGATTCCGAACTGATCTCTCCAACAGGTTGAAGAGCCAGAACAGCGTCTGAGCCATCATCGGGAAGCAAGGCTCCGGAGCTTCGGAAAGGTCGCCGGGGGCGTACGGAGATACACGGGGAGCTTCAAGAAGAGAGTGAGAAAGTCAGTGACGTCGTACATCGATGGAGGCGAACTTGATGAGGCGGTCGACCCGTGGGCTCTTACTGAAATAGAACAAACAAGTGAGCCGTGGTCGGGTAAGTGACACATGACATCATTTGTTTTAAAACTATCGCCCTCTGTCAAACCGTCGCAGGCAAAAGCTAAATCGTTGTCAGTGGCAGGAACCAAATAAAATTGTTTTTATGACATGTCTGCAACTTTGTAAAGGTGTACAGTAATAACTAAATACATTATCTTTTTAATTATTTATTTATTTGGAATGAAAACAAAACAAATTTGACCAGAGTGGGATGAGAATCTGTGACCTCTGGGGTTGGGTGCCGGCGCTCTACGTACCAACTGAACCATCTAGCCCTATGTTGGCTGTCTCCTTCATTTAACCATTGTAGACGTTTTATGTAATGATTCGTTATACTATTATTAACACTAACAGGGTCCATCCCGAAATATGTTGATTCTTCATGACTCGTCACCCATACATTACCTGTATAATCTAGTCACGGACTCATCAATAAAACGAGGCACCAATGCAGACGATAAAGTAAACTAACATCACTAGTCTGCAAAGCCTTTAGTCAATTCATGCATACTGTTATCAATTGTTTGATTGCATTCATGGAGTGCCATGGTCGAGTGGTTTAGTGCATCGGATTTGTGTTCTGATGGCTGAGTCGTCAGAATGTGGGTTCGAATCCTAACCGCGACCATGGTGCTTGTGTCCTTGAGCAAGACACTTAACCGTAATTGCTTCTCTCCACCCAGGGGTAAATGGGTACCGGTACCTGTTAGGGCAGAGTTGGTTGTTGTGTTTGATTAGCCCTATATGCGCTGTAATGGCAGCAATTGAGCTGTATACTCCCCATGGAGCTGAGATGGTTTCAGGAATGATTTATGAGCCTGATGAAGTAATAATATAATGCGCCTTGAGCACCAGTTTGGTGGATACGTGCGCTATATAAGTCCACATTATTATTATTATTATTATTATTATTATTATTATTATTATTATTATTATTATTATTATTATTATTATTATTATTATTATTATTATTATTATAAATTATTATTATTCTATTTAAATGACCAGAGTTAACGACGAAAGGCAAGATATACCGAGTCGTCGTGGAGTGGATAGGCAAGCCCGTCGGTGTCCTCATCCTGTTGTATTTCTTCATCTGCTCCCTGGATTTAATGAGCTCGGCTTTCAGGTTGCTTGGAGGTGAGGACAAAAGAGACCATTATTTATTTGGCGCTATTCTACTGTCATGCGCGGAACCATGGTTTCGCCAAAAAAGGGGGTGTGGCACATGCGAAAAAGGGGGCACACGAAAAAATACATAGTAAATATTCATGCATAGCGACAATGTCTGCTGTCTGCGTGTCTGATTCAATTTTTTTTTAAATGATAACATAATTATTTTGAAAAAAAAATTGCTAAAAAAGGGAAACGTTCGAAGTCCGTCACATGATTACTGGTTAATCACCCACTGAATTGACGGCAATAACAAATATTTGAACAAATAACATATCATTTAATACTTGGGGTAAAGTTTAAGATAGTATCAAACATTTCTTGAAATATATCTGTCTCAGGTGTTGTCATGTTAGTCAAATTAGTAAAATCAGTTCCAAAATGAAGACAACATTCCTCGTTGGAATTAATATGAACAATCTGAATGCATTTTCACTTTTCCCTTGTTAACGACACAATGA
The DNA here is from genome assembly GCA_029582265.1 of Zoroaster sp. YZ-2022. Lineage (NCBI taxonomy): Eukaryota > Metazoa > Echinodermata > Asteroidea > Forcipulatida > Zoroasteridae > Zoroaster > Zoroaster sp. YZ-2022. Next base: position 11,151,935 of record CM055827.1, on the reverse strand, counting down.
AATAAGCACAAACTTCCACAGGTTGATTTTTATATACATATACCTGGATTCCTATTAAATATTGATGTATTTACAGATATTTTACCAAACGTGTATACTGGCTTGAAGATACAGTTTAGACGTGAAACCAATGTTTATCTTAATGAATAACACAGCATCTCCCCCATCTGTCTTCAGGTAAAGAAGCTGGGGAAGTATTTGCAGATAGCACATTGCTGAATAATCCCATCTGCGCTCTGATGATTGGCATATTGGCCACTGTATTGGTGCAGAGTTCTAGCACGTCTACATCCATCGTAGTCTCCATCGTGTCGGCTGGAAGTAATATATAAGTTCTTTGCCATTTTATTTAATTCCATAAAGACGTCTAGGATACGTGGACCTTTGCCATGTTATGTTGCAGCCATCTTGTTTCTCTTCCATCCATATCCACTTGACCAAACCAAGGTTGGAAAGGAAAATAGTCTGGTCCCTTGTATGCATTGATAATTAGCGCTATAATTGCACTTGCGTACAGGGAACCTGACGATGGTGGCCGCAGCGTGATGAAAGTCTATTGTAACTCATCCGTGGTATGTCTGTCGACATCACGGTAAGATGGACAAAATAACGACATCACGAGGCTAATAAACGATAGTACAAAACACGGCGGAATGACGGCATGGTGCGACGAGCGGCGGCGTCGCGATCGGCGACAGTACGGCCGAATGGCATGACGGCTCAGCGCGACAAAACGACACCAATGGACTTTGACATCACGACACGACGATGACGTGTCACGACATGACACTGTCTTGTCCGCCGTTTCCTTGCAGAAGTTGAAATTCAATTACGCCTCAATAGTTTATGTTACACTCTTAAAACTAAAGTGTTGAATCAACATTTTAAAGAGTTCGGTCAGTGACAACTCTTTATGAATAATATAATAATAATAATGTGTGGACTTATATAGCGCACGTATCCACCAACTAAGTGGTGCTCAAGGCGCATTATATTATTACCCCTGCTCATAAGGCTCATAAATCATTCCTGAAACCATCTCAGCTCCCAGCAATTATGGTTAAGTGTCTTGCTCAAGGACACAAGTGTCACGGCCGGGTTTCGAACCCACATTCTGCTGCTAACACCAGAACTTGAGTCCGGTAAGCTATACCGCTCGGCCACGACACTCCAAGTTGGATTTAACTTTTAAAAGTGTTGAATTAACATTGATAAAGTTAGACTTAACTTGACTTTGTGTTAATTCAACACTTTCTTTGAGTTGAATTTAACTTTATGTAGTGTTGTCACACTGAACTCTTATATGTTTGATTCAACACTTTAGTTTTAAGAGTGTAAGTACGTCAAATCATCGTCAGCGCCGTCTCTTTGTACCGTCTTTTTGCCACGTGATGCAGACAATAATGCACTCACCATGAACTAACAATGTTGTAAATTATATACAAAGTGTTGTTTTTGACCCTCCTTCCAGTCCTACAAGTGAAACCAGCTATCTTCATAGTGATGGGTGCAAACATCGGTACCTCCGTAACTAACACCATCGTCTCTCTCGCCCAGTCCGGCAACCGCAATGAGTTCCGCCGTGCATTCGGCGGTGCCACGATCCACGATATGTTCAACTGGTTGTGCGTCATCTGCCTGCTGCCGGTAGAGGTTGCCACTCATTACTTGTACCATTTCACCAGTGCCATCGTCGATGGGCTCAACGTGACGACAAGCGAAGGGACCAAAGTCGAGCTGCTGAAAGTGATCACCAAGCCGTTTTCAAAGAAGATAATTGATGTGAGTATAACGACATAAAACAAAGGTGGAAGGGCAGTAGTAGTCAGCGGCGTAGCCAGGGGGGGGGGGCAGGGGTTTGGCTTCCCCCCTACTGGCAAAAAAGTGTCGGTAAATTCACAAACTTGTTGGTATTTCTGAATGTTGGGAATTCAATCTGTATTTGGCATAATCATTCATTTGAGTATTGTGTCGGTAAATATACCTTCAAAGTGACGACGATCAGAGTATACTGATCGAAACTTTGAGTTTCTCACCAACAGTTCTTCTCAGAACCAAAAATTATTACAACTCCAAGATATTTTTTTACATGGCGCTACCGCAAATCTTACAACTACTCTAATTAAGAGTGAATTCTCCCTTTTTGATATGGGCTTACTATTTCTGATTTCGGGATCGTTTCTTAGATTGACAGTAAGGTGGTTGCCAAAATTGCTCTTGGCAAAATTGATCCCAGCGAAGCCAAACTCCTGAAAGAGTGGTGCAAGAAGGAGAAAGTGGCGGTGATAGTGAACACCACAATGACCCCACCCACCACACTGGCCGGCGGAGTTGCCGGAGCCGGCTTCACGGACAATCCAGACATGGTCACGGAATACATAGAGGTCGGAGTTGAGAAATGTGAGTATTTATACACTCATCATTTAGATGATAATTTTGATGTGAGGTAACTTGATCGCCTCTTTTAAAACGTTCCATCAATCTTTGGAAATGTTTGAAAATTTTGTTTTCTTTTGATTGCATGGATCGGTCATGACGTCACAACCGTTGTATCTGCGCGCAACTGCGATTACAAATTAGGCTATAAACGATCAATGTTATGATCAATTGACATCTAAGGAGAATGAAACAAGGAAATTGCCATTTTGGCTTTTCATCGAACTGAACAGCCTCAACAAGCTCGCACTGAGAGTCTTGTTTATATTCCAATTTGAATGAAATATGAAAATTCGTTCATTCATCAATGAAAAATTAAGGGATATTGTATGAACAGAAATAATCGTTTGGCACATATCTAACAAAATGCAACTACAATGTTTCCCTGTTCTTTGTTGTCCAGGTAAATATATGTTTGCCAACACTGGTCTATCCGAGAGAGGTGTGGGGGCAATCCTTCTCATCCTCACGCTAATCCTTCTCTGTACCTGCCTCGTGCTCATGGTGAAGCTTCTCAACTCTATACTCAAGGGCCGCATGGCCGGCATCATCAAGCGGATCATCAACGCAGACTTCCCCCGTCCGTTTCACTGGGTGTCCGGCTACCTTGCGATCCTTATCGGTGCCGGCGTGACGTTCATCGTGCAGAGCAGCTCGGTGTTCACGTCCGCCCTGACACCTCTAGTCGGTCTTGGTGTCATCACCTTGGAGCGGGTGTACCCGCTGACGCTGGGCTCCAACATCGGCACGACGGCAACCAGTCTCCTGGCCGCCATGGCTAGCTCGGGAGACAAACTCAAGAACAGCATCCAGATCGCCCTCTGCCATCTCTTCTTCAACATCTCTGGCATCCTTATTTGGTATCCCATCCCCTTCATGCGCAAGGTACCGATACACCTCGCCAAGGGTCTGGGGAACACCACGGCCAAGTACCGATGGTTTGCTATCTTCTACCTGGTCATCATGTTCTTCCTGCTGCCGTTGTTTGTCTTTGGATTATCACTGATTAGCATGTGGCTTCTCCTCGTCTTTGGCATCCCATTAATTCTCCTCGTGACGTTCATCATTGTCGTCAACGTACTGCAGCGGAAGAAACCGAACGTCCTCCACAAGAAACTCCGCAACTGGGACTTTCTTCCCCTGTGCCTTCACTCCCTGGGGCCAATGGACAGATTGATCACCAAAGTTATCCACACCTTTACCAGATGTTGTCCGTGCAACTGTAGGAAGAGCAGTGCCGACGAAACCGTCAAGGATACCCTGCCGCTGCATAACGGCAAAGCTGCAACAGATCTGGCCGTGCACTACGACGCGGTCAACCAACGCACCAGCACTCTGCCTTTGAATTCACCCACTACTCACGATCACGCCCAGCCACGGACCAACTCATTGTAGACTTGATTGTTTCGGAAGCTGTTGCTTTGCATTTATTGGACAATATTTTACCCCAAGGCAGAAACAGAATGTGAAGAAATACAAATGACAGTGTGGGTGGGGGAAGAACGGGTGGGTCCATATTATAAAGATGTAAATGTAAGAGTCAGCGGCTATTACAACATCCATCAGTTATTGACAGCGGCGTAGCCAGGACTTTTTCAGTGGGGGGGGGCACAGGGGGGTCATTGCTTTTCAGTGGGGGCCCAGGGGTATGGGTTTTTTCCCTTTTTTTTCTTTTCTGTTTTTTGGGGCACTATGAGGATTTTTCATGGGGGGCACCTGGGGGGGGCACTGGAAATTTGTGGGGGGCACGTGCCCCCCCAGGCCCCCCCGTGGCTACGCCGCTGGTTATTGATGTATGAATCATATCAGAATAGGCCTATCTCGAATCATTATGGATCACGAGGGAGTCCATCTTGACACCACAGTGGTCCACCGTGACTAGACTGCCCATAAAATAATGAATTGAAAAAGGTTTAGAGTCAATCAACCCAAAGAACGTTGTAAGTTTGAAAAGTTGGATGCTGTTTTGTATTTTATTTAAATGATGAAGGTGATTTTTGTTGATGTAGGATTGGTTTATTAGCTTGAAACCATAATAGAGAACCGTGTTGTTATCTCTTCGCTGTCTTTTTATTTAATGGCATTAAGTTTGGCATATATAGGCTAATATATTTCTTTGCATATTCATGAGTTGTTGGGATTAAGCATTTTCTGAGCAAGGTTTTACTTGTTATATACTTTCATTGCAGCTGTGACACCAAGTTATATTTGCGATCTCAACAGCGCCCATAAAATGTATAAACGATTACCATGATTTTAGATTTTTAATTTAAAAAGTAAACTCAAACTTCATTGTATGTCAAACAAAAAACACTTTCCAATGTGTCTAAAATTTCCAAAGGTATATGGATATCTGCATAAATATGTAAATTTATGAATATAATCTCATGGACCCTTTAAATTCACAACTTTGGGAAGAGTATTAAACGAATGGTTTTGCGCGCCCTGCGTTTTATGAGGGTGGTTATTATTAGGGTACATTACAGCAACAATGAACTGTCACGGAGGAATGTTACCGTATACGTTCCCGTCCTCTGTTGAGTTTTCTCCATATGAAAATAAAAATCATAGAAATTTTGAAAAATGTATGACACTTCCATTGTTATCGTATGAAAAGATGTGCTCGCTGCCCAATCCTAATTGCTAAGAGAGACGAACGAATTCGAAAACATGTATGCTGTCTCCCTATACAGTGAAAATATTGAGCTTCATTCCTCGCCCGGCGCCGGGATTAGTAATGTCTGGAAAAGTCTATGCATTGTATACCCGGCTAGAACCCTATATTTTTTGTCATTGTTTGCAGAAAATAAATGTAAATTATATACTTGTATACTATAACAAATTGTTCGGTGATTTTAACAAAAATGTTTAATGAGCCTATTCTATACTCTTAACGCAATCTTTCACAACTTGTGTGTCACTTGAATTTTTTTCATTTTTATAATAAATAATGCTATATGCCTTAAAAACATTATATAGCGTATTTTTTATATGCAGTTTTGCAAGAAGTACAATAACACAACTATAGACCCAAATGAATTGAGTTTCCTATTCTCATTTTAGTAAAAGGAAGATTCAACATTATGATTACCAAGGAGAATCCCACTTCTAATCGAGCTTTCTGATATTTGCATGATTTTAGCACATTGTATAATTTAAATTATAGATGTATTAGTTGTAGGTTCTATTATTGGTGATGCAACAACTCAGCAAATATTCAGTGCTAATAGAAACACGATACATTTGCAGTCGGCAAACCCATAGCTCTAGCTTTGCCGACTGAACATTTATTCTGGACCAACCCTTGTTCTAGTACCTTTGATGCTTCATTTGCCGACTGAGAAAAATTATTGGGGGTGTCAACCCCCTCTCGAAGTCCGTTTAAAAATGATGCTGTGGGGGTGTTTTTAGTGGGAGAAAGTTCATTTTGTTTGGCAATCTTAAAGGTAGAAAACATAAAAATATACTTTAAAAAAAACTATTTAAAAAAAATTATTTAAAAAAAGCAAACAAACAAACAAACAAACAAAAAAAACACCTTGAAATCTTTCTGTCTAACTTGACGAATCAACGTATGGGAGTAGATCAAAATTATAATAGGCTAAATTCATGTTTGCTGATCGAACAGTCTGAAACCAATTTAACGACACTATATAATAACCTGATGCAGGAGGGTGTTGTTGTCACCCAAGGGTTTCCCAATCGGGGTCCATCGATGTCCACATTGAGAGAAGAGAAATTCAATTAGCATAAAAGTGTATCACAATCGGGACAGTATACAATAACTATAGATGAAATCGACTCCGCGAATCATAAGCTGAAACTAATTCAGGTCACACTGAGTCTGTTACACCTAGTGGATTTGTCAAGGGAGGGACGGCGGAATGAAATTGTTTTGATAAAAAGTAACCCCGGAAAATATTTTGATTGAGGTCACAGAACGACCCCCACCCTCGTTTTAACGGTAGAAATCAACATTTTTGTTTATTATAATAATATTTTTAAACGGGCCTGGGGGGAGCGACTGCCCCTCGCCGCCCCTTCTCCCCAGTGACGCGCCTGCCTGATGCAGAACTCCACTAACAATACTGGCACCCTAATTATGTTTATTTCATTTAGACAGCATAATACACAGTTATGTCAGACAAAGACTCGAACGGGACATGAGATCGACACTAAACAGTAGGCCTACGTAACTCAGGCCAACTCAAATATTATTTTAGAGATGCATCCGTGTGTTTCGCACATGGATGTGTAATCGAAAACCTTTTAAGTTCCTTTTAGGGAAGTCAATTTAATACTCTTTTATGCCATACTTCACTGAATAATAACAGACAGTCCATATAGATGCCATTAGCCATCACTGAATTGATCGCGATACTGTGGCTCTGATCATGCATGCCCCAGTCAACTATTTTGAGAAAAATCTAGTAGGCCTACATGTCATTTACATTATTTTACGAAAAGAGCAATCGGCCGGAAAAATTGAAAGATAAGTCTAAGCATGATCAAAAATAGAAATACCAAGCCTCGATCTTAACCGCGGCCACTGCGGCCATTGCCGTGGTGCCCCTGTCGAGTTGGCCGCCTTTGGTTGGCCTTCTGTTGAAATTTTGAGGCAGCCAATGCCAAAGTGGCCATCCTCCTGAAATACTACAGTCTTGGTAAAAAATATCGTTTGTTTTGATTGATAGTGAACATATTATTTTCCAACGAATTGATAATTAACAAAGAATATGCCACACTTGCCTCTCATGGCCTCTGATCCAGTTTTGAACTTAGCAATTTTGTGCGCAAGCCAATTTTAAGGTGGTTAACGAAAGTAGCCCTTGTTCACTCTGGCGTGAAATGCTGACGATAATCATGATGCTAATAAAAGCAGGAGACCATCTTCAACCAATGTGTATTGAGAGATTTTCTGAATATAATACAATTTTCATTTTTGAGACCTTTTTCTGACTGTATACTTTTTTTTTATACACCCTGTATAGCGACTACAGCCTTTAGGTCTAGTCAAGTCGCACGCTTCACACACCCGGATTCATGGGCGTACGAGTCAGGGGGCGGGGGGGGGGGGAAACTGCCCTCCCAAATTCGGGCAAAACAGTGGAGAAAATTCGGGCAAAGCAAGAAGAAGAAAAAATCGGACAGAGAAAGCAAAAAGATTAACAAATTAACAATGATGGCAAATTAATTGCCGGCTAATAGTCAACCAAAATTCTTGATAAACAACCTTCTTAAATTTGTCCCCATTAATTTTTTTCAGAAGTACAGGAATTAACCCAACGCTCTTATTTCTCCGAGTTAACTGTCAAGTTTGTTGGGGTTTGGAAATCGGGAGGCGGTCACACCTAGCGTCTATTCACGATCAAAACAACTACAATCGCAGTTACAAAGGCCATAAAACAATATCCAGTGATTCTTCTCTTCGTAATGGCCCTGTCACACTGTTGCGTATCGTACTAGCGTATGCCAGCGTATGAAAATTATCACTCATACGCAGGTATACGCTGACATACGCTAGGGGTACGTTAGGCATAGGTTGTATACGTTTCAAGCACGGTGGCATACGCTGGCATACGCTGGCATACGCTGAGGCAGAAATAAATTTTTAAGCATGCTTAAAAATTTTGTGCGTATGCGGACGTATGGTTAATACGCTAAGCATACGCTAGGCATACGCTGAATACGCTAGAGGTACGATATAGGTACGTTACTCATAGGTCGAGAACGCTGGACATAAGTTGCCATACGTTGGCATGAAGGTGTACCGTACATGTACAGCTAGCGTATTGATAGCGCATTGATAGCGCATGAGTAACGTACTTCTAAAGTATGTCTGACGTATCTGCAACGTATATAGACATCTTGGCGTATGCCTGACGATTGAGTAACGTATTTAACGATGATTGCTTCTTGGGAGGCATGATCGGGAGGCATGATCGAGAGAGATATCGAGAGAGATGTTGATAGCCCGCCGTCTACTGCAATAATGCAGCAACGTGGAAAGGCCGCCGATTATATAGGCACTTTGTCACGTGATAGGCGGATAGGCGGTACGCTGGGCATGCGCAGTTCATACGCTACTCATACGCTAGCCATACGCAGAGTACGCTGTCCATACGCTGTCAATACGCTTGCCATACGCTACTCATACGCTACTCATAGGTTCAATACGGTAAGTATACGCACAATTCTGTATTTTCAAGGGCTTTTTGTGCGTATGAAAATTATATTATGAATTTTCATACGCAACTCTTACGTTTCTCTCATATGCAACAGTGTGACAGGGCCTTAAGCTTGTCGAATATGTCGTCATTTACATCTAACCAATATACACGGGCCACGGCCCTTAAAAGGCCTTTTGTTCAATTGTCTGGTCGCGTTTCTGCAGTTTCACCATTGAGATAAGCTAAGCCAGCTGAAATGTAACCAAAGACTAAATATAGAAAGACTGGAAAGAGTCATTGCTCATAATTATGCGTAATCGTCTCCTGGAGTGACGTGGGGAATTTAATCCGATCAAAACGCACCTATAACAGTCCAAAGCACATAAGCAGTTGTATTTAACACAGTTCTGTGTCTTTTCATGTCTATCAGATAAAGAATATAAGAAAGGGTAACAATAAAAATACAAATTTACATAGAAGAAATAGATCGAGTAGGTACACCGTGTTAGTTGCTGTTTTAGCTTCCATACAGTGCACGTGAATGCGTATGCAAAAGTGTGATTTATGACGTCAAATCGCGTTTGGTATCGCACGTGCTGAGGACAGGTTATTGTTATTATATTAGGCCCTTGTTACACTCCAGTCTCGTTTTCGTTCATTACAGAAAATCCCAGAGCTTTCCAATCTTTCTATATTTAGTCTTTGATGTAACAATGTGGCAATAAACAGTGTGGCAATACTAAATATTGAGCGAAAGTATGCCAACATGTCTGTTGGCAAAAATGTTGACCAAATAATTGATATTTTGGCTGATAAGAAAGGCAGAAAACAATATTTCTTTTTAAGTTGCATGTTATGTGATTTGTGCTAACTGTGTATCGTCGATTGATAAAAAGACTTTTTATTAGAAATTGGTACTTGTGTTTTTATCTGTGTAAAATTTCGGGCAAATCAACCCCTCTGCCCCCCTTAACCAAAGAGTCCCCATACGCCCATGCCCGGATTAGGGCCTAACCCTAACCTTCCCAAATCCTCCAAAATCCTCTTTGCTAAAGTGAAGGATTTTGGAGGATTCAGGTAATGTGTAAGCAAATGGGCCTGGGGGTTAAGGTTAATGGTATAATTATGATACATAATTTGTACGCACCACGCACGGACAGAACACGAGCTTTGCGTATATGGGTTTTTCATACATGCGTGTCGTATACTATCCTCTTTGACAAAAAGGCCAAGTAGGGACATATTATACATGGTCTGTTTTCCTTCCTCCATGGTTATACGAATAAGCTTAAATTTATCGACATTTATAATTTAAACACAGAACAAGTATAAGGCGTATTTATCATCATGTATGCAAATTTACTGTACATGACTTGTGATCCCTATGTTTGGTACATTGTATAACCACGGAGGAATGTATAACCATAGAGAAAGGACTCCTTCTGTGTCCTTTCTCTACAGGGCGACTCAAAAAAAAGGTAATCCACAAATAATGGGTTAATATGACCAGGTTATGAGGTTTATGATTATAAACATGATTGCATCATGAGGTAGGGGCTATTAGCTTTCCATTGATACCATCCTTGCATTCATGCGATCACACATCACTGAGCACCATTGTCTTGAAAATGGACCATCAAATTCCAAAATGTGCAGGTTGGTGAATAATGGGCCCAATGGGCAAACATCCAGAGGAAATGGGCTCATATCCAAACAGAGACAAGATATACGTAGGTTACAGGACACACATTTAAATGATTGAAAGAAAACATATCTTATTCATGATAATGATTTTATTTGATAAGATCATTAACCCTTTAGGCACCAACACCTTCCACATGTCCACCACCTCCTGTCTTGCACAGCTCTTCTCACCATAAGCTGGGTCATTGCGCAGAATGTTGACTTCGTGGGTGATACGATCCTGTAACTCACCAATATCTTGAGTGGAATAAACTCTGTTTTTCAAATATCCCCAAAGAAAGAAATTACACGGGGTCAAATCTGGTGACCTAGGTGGCCATTCCACGGCATGGTGCAGGGCGATATGCATGCATCGTTGCTGTGGACTTTGTGTGGAGAGAGGAGCAGTGGCGGACCGTCAGGGGGGGCTGGGGGGGGGCAGCCGTCCCCCGGCCCGGAGGGGGGGGGGCCCGGACCCCTCCCCAAAGAATTTTTTTTTTTTTTTTTTTAACATTCTGGTGGAGGGGGGTGGGGGTGGGGGTTGGGGGCACCGGGCCCGAGCTGGAACTTACACAAATCAACCGGGCCCTTTCTTTATTTTGAGCTCCCCTGAAAACATGAAGTGTAATCATGACGGGTCTCTCGGAAATCACGTGTGGTTAGGGAATGATGCCTGGAGGGGGGGGGGGGGCGACCGTGCGCTCTGCCCCCCGGCCCGGCGGTAACTTGTTCCGCTACTGGAGAGGAGGTGGACATGTGGAAGGTGTTGGTGCCTAAAGTGTTAATGATCTTATCAAATAAAATCATTATCATGAATAAGATGTTTTCTTTCAATCATTTACATGTGTGTCCTGTAACCTACGTATATCTTGTCTCTGTTTGGATATGAGCCCAATTCCTCTGGATGTTTGCCCATTGGGCCCATTATTCACCAACCTGCACATTTTGGAATTTGATGTTCCATTTTCAAGACAATGGTGCTCAGTGATGTGTGATCGCATGAATGCAAGGATGGTATCAATGGAAAGCTAATAGCCCCTACCTCATGATGCAATCATGTTTATAATGATAAACCTCATAACCTGGTCATATTAACCCATTATTTGTGGATTACCTTTTTTTTGAGTCGCCCTGTATAATAGCTCCATGGTATAACCATGGTATAACCATGTGTAACTGTCCCCACGTTTTGTACACGTTACATGTTTGCTTGAGCTTGCGTCACATTGCCAACCCTTACCCGCCTGGTATGTCCAGAGAGAGCTAGAGCTTTCTTCCTCCATGAGCAGAGTGTCTGTGTTTACATCTAGCTAGTAGCTAGCTGTGGGCAAACAAAGAAACGGATTTCCGTTATGAGATAACGTTATTAAATTTGGAGGTGGGAAACATAACAATGGGGCTACTAGCCGTGAGGGAACCCCTTTGGAACTGTTCATTTTTATAAGGTAATGAGAGTCAATCTAAATGACAATTTAAATGATTTATGTTTTTTTGTCCATTATAAGGTTACAAAGATCAAACGTTTGTTGTTACAAGATGATGTATTAAATAAACATATAATGAATGACATGGTAACTTAATTTTTAAAACACAAATACTAAATCACCACCCCTACTTTAATATGGAGCAGCCCGCTCGCCCTGCTTGCAACAATGTACGCTGGCATGTACTGTACATTATACAGTACTTCTCTGTGCAGTTGACGATCATGTGCCTCTCATGTGCCAGTTTTATGAATGGAACGTGAAGCATGCAAAGAGTTGTGACGTACCGGACCCGTGAACAGACCATTCTGATTGGACGGTGTAAACACAGCGGCCGGACGTCACATTGCGGATTTCAAGAAAATACTAGTTTTTACTACGCGCTTTCTAAAAAACTGCCAGACTAGTAAATGAACAACAGTTTGTACAGTACTTCCTCAACATTAACAAACGTCAGACGTTCTCAAAAGACTCAAAGATGGCACATTTTGAGTGCCCCGACGACATGCATGTAATTTTACAACTGCCGGCAACTCCAATAACTGGGCCACCGCCAGTGTATGCCCGTGAAGCCGGACCACAAGAGGAGATCGTGTGGGTTTCTCAATCCGTGCCGGTAAGTACAGTAGGCCGAGGCCATTAATATTATTATTTTGGGGGGCAGTTCAAATTTAAATTTGAACTGTTTTGAGTATCCACCTAAAGTTGTTTTATAGACACGGGCTGATTGTGTCCAACTTTCACCCATCGGTATCCCACAATAGGTTCAACCAGACCTGTCTATCTCAATCGTCCCCCAGTCCCCGCTCATGGAGGCAAAGTCTGTATTCCCGTCCGAGGTGGTCGTGGCAACGAAGATGGGTCCCGATGCTGCCTGCAACATGGCGGCAGAGCACAACATGGTGATGATGATGGATGGGCATGAAATAAAGGGTCAGGGCCAGCAAGGCGTTATGGTGAAGGGTCAGCAACAGGCAATTGAGGAAGGGGGAGAAGATCAAGATGTGTGGGCACCGCGCCGAGTTGAGCACCTGGGGGTAAAGTGGTCAGGTAAATTGAACAATCTGCCGCAATCATCCCTTGCTGAAAATTAATTTTCGCATGTTTAATCCACTCTTTTAATCTAACTGTTGTTAACGTCAATGGCTTCCAAACTGTGTAAACAATTTATCGGCCCTACTTGCCTATTACTTATTATTAGTATTATGTCAGTTAAACGTTATTTTAAAAGCCTCGCGTTAGCGTCATTTAACGTTTTAAATCGTGTACGGTGTAGGCCTAATTAGGCCTAGGCCTATATAATTTTAGTTTTACTATTTTTGGTAAGTAAGGTTAAGTCGGCGAGTCAAACATGTAACGTGCCACACACACACTGACTATGACCGTCGGACCAATTATTCGAACTGTTATTTGTTAAGTTAATGCCAGTTCAGTATTTTCGTTGATGTTCAGATTTTGCCGGATTATATTTCGAGTTCTGTTAGGCCTAGGCCTACTTAAAATTGTCCTATCGCCTTTTTTGTTATTTTGACGGCAATTTCTAAACATTGACTTGTGTAAAAGGATAACAAGTGCTTTCAAATGTTATTAAATGAGATATGAAATAATCATAAGATATGTATTTTATTCTGGGTCCCTTTGGAAATTAATTAAGGCATTTATTTACTGAAAAAAATAAGCCCAGTTTTAGTATTTCGAGAAAAATATCTCATTTCAAAACAAAGTATTTGTTTTCTTTTGTGTAAGGAAATTATCAATGTTCCAATGAAAACAAAATACCGGTAAAATAGCAGAAACACAGGCGATAGGCCTACATCTTTAAAAAATAAAACCATGGAAGAAGGAAGGCCTAACGTGGTTATCAAATTTATAAACAGTTAAGCTCTGACATTTCCTCAGAAATCTAAACAAATCTAAACAAAACTTAGGCTATTAATCTAATTACGATTGAAAACATATTTTTGAAAGTGGCTCACGTTAGGAAACTGACAAAATATGGAAAGATAATTATATTCCTTCGCATCCCACGCCTAGCATAGCCATGTGGGCTTAGCTTCGTACATTTTATAGTAAGGTATATCACACCATACGGCTCGTTGTAATTGTATGTGTGTCCTTGCTAGCTACACAAAGCGCACATGGTGTTCACGTGTACAGTCTAACCGCAAAATGACCTCTATTAGTAGTGTCTGGCGGCCAGACTCTTCAATCCAATTTGCTTTATATAACTTTAGTCTGTTCGAAAATCCATTTCGATTTGTCATCAATACGTCATCGGTGCGTACTGTGGGTTCCGGCTTTATTTTTAGTCAATTCCAAGAACTCAAAACATTCATTTTGCGGGGGGAAACTGAACATTTTACCTAAAGCATGTATGGTTCAACAAAGGATATGATTTAATTTCATTTTATTATAACAGCAAAGAATTTAATTATGATTTTTATTTCTTTCGATTTTTCCTTGTGTTTAAAAAAATAAAAAGGTCTAGCAAAAATAAAATAACTTCTTGATCATTGTTACATTTTTCCTATAGAATTCTCCGTGAGGTTGGCGTCAGTGATTTATTTATTTAAAAAAAATTTCTCAAGAAAACAAACAACAATTTTTAATCTGAAATTGATAAAAAAGAGTATTTTTTATGGAAACTTAAACAATATATTTTAAAAATAATATAGGCCCTATATTAAAAATAAAAGATGTATTGCCCTTGTATTTCGATATTTTAACGGCAACTTCGCAATTTTAACGGACATTTTATTTTTCATAGAATATTGCTATTTCACTTAATGAAGTAAACACAAATGCTGTAAAATGACACATTCTGAAAACTGTTGTGATAAAAATAGTTTACAGTCAAAATTTCCGAAATTAATATATATGTGGTAGGCCCTGTCATAAATTAAATTTGGCACTTTAAAACAAGCTTCTGACAACTAGTTTATGAAATTATATATTTCATTTTGAAGTATTTGTATTCCTTTCCAATAGGAAATTATCAATGTTTCAATAAAACACGTGCAAAAAATACATCTTTAAAAAAGCTATTTATATTATAAAACATCACCTCCGGAACCAGCCACTTTGGGCTTGACAAGTTTGGGCCGGTCCCATCCATTTACAGGTGGCCATACAAAATAAAGTTATATGTATTTGCTTTTTATCCTACAGATTTTTTACATTTATTTTAGAATTTTGTATTCAAATTTGTCTTGGCATTTGTCATTTGATCAATCTGCAGAGTTGACGACTGGTGGCAAGGTTAGCCGCATCTTTGTGGATTGGATCGCTAAGCCCATCTGCATTCTTGCCCTCCTCTACTTCTTCATCTGTTCCTTGGATCTGATGAGTTCCGCCTTCCGCCTCCTCGGGGGCAAAGAGGCCGGCGCGGTCCTGGGGGAGAGCGACCTGCTGAATAACCCCATCTGTGGACTGATGATTGGCATCCTTGCGACTGTCTTAGTTCAGAGCTCCAGTACCTCCACATCCATCGTTGTGTCTATTGTTGCTGCTGGAAGTAAGCCCTATACCTTTATACCCAGTACTATTAAAACCTGAGCTCGGACCCAAAAGAAAAGAAGACGCTTCAATAAAATTCCTTTAAAATCAGGGTGTGGGTTCGAGCCCCGGTCGTGACACTTGTGTCCTTGAGCAAGGTACTGTACTTAACCATAATTGCTTCGTCCTTCGGATGGGACGTAAAGCCGTAGGTCCCGTGTGTTGTATAATGCACGTAAAGTGGATTGTCGTGCGGTCTAGCGCACTGAACTCAAGTTCTGGTGTTGCCAGCAGCAGAGTGTGGGTTCGAGCCCCGGCCGTGACACCTGTGTCCTTGAGCAAGACACTTAACCATAATTGCTTCTCTCCACCCAGGGGTTAAATGGGTACCTGTGAAGGCAGAGATGGTTTGCTCTATATGCGCTAGAAATGGCAGCAATTGAGCTGTATACTCCCCAGGGAGCTGAGATGGTTTCAGGAATGATTTATGAGCCTTATGAGCCTTATGAGCAGGGATAATAATATAATGCGCCTTGAGCGCCACTTAGTTGGTGGATACGTGCGCTATATAAATCTATACATTATTATTATTATTATTATTACACAATATCGAATTTCAATATGTTGCTGTAATTTATTTATTTCTCTTAGGGAAACAAAACCGCTCTATTTCTTCACTGAGAAAAATCCTCACTTAAAGATTTGGAGCCTATTCTTTTAGAGTGACCAATAGAAACAGATTTTCATATCTATTTCTAGATGCAATGTCATACTTGGAATTATTCACTAATTTTGCCTATTTTAAAATAACTCCCTGTGCAGTTCTAGAAGTTCAGCCTGCAATCTTCATCATCATGGGCGCCAACATCGGGACCTCCGTAACCAACACCATCGTCTCCCTAACCCAGTCCGCAGACCGCAATGAGTTTCGTCGAGCGTTCGCCGGTGCCACCATCCATGACATGTTCAACTGGCTGTCGGTGATTGTCCTGTTGCCCTTGGAGGTCACGACCCACTACCTGTTTCATCTGACAAATGCCATCATCACTGGTCTCGACATCCAGGGAACCGGTGGGGCCAAAGTGGAGCTCTTGAAAGTGCTGACTAAGCCATTCTCAAAGCTCATCATCAGTGTAAGTATCAACTCTGCAAGGTTTTAGCCCCAAAAAAGTTAAAGAATTGTAGCAACCCCATCCTATTCTATTTTTTGTTTTTTGCTATTGTTTTTTGACATTGTAAACAAAATTCTGTGCCACAGCCTGCAATTGGTGTGAAAAAAAGTAAGGAAAGAAATATGAAGTGATTTAACCACCAACTTGGCAATAACAAATATGGGTTAAAAGTATTTACCCACCAACTCACCTTGAAAGCCAATATGCAATGTTGGTAAAAATTTCTTTAAAAGGAATCCATACTTTGTAAGAATCAAGAGATATGTACAAAAACCAAACCATGATAGTTGCAGCTTATTTCACCGCGTCACTATAGACAAAAACAAGTGAAAATGCATTGATTGATTGGTCTGTATTCATTTTAGCATGGAATATTCATTTCATGAAGTTGAAAATCCATTTAGGCAATTATTTTTTTTTTAAATTACTAAAATTATGGCACCCAAGATCGAAAACCGTCCTCACTTCATGTGTTGTTTAATACCACTATCAATTTTTCACCTTGATGTTAAACTGATTTTTGTATTTAGTTGTCAGGCAACAGTTTGTCTCTTGACGGTTATGTGCAGGGGTCGAAATTAACTTGAATTTTATGGTAGCCCACAGGACGAGTTATGTCAATATTTTACTAGTCCTCATTTTTTTTAGTAGTCGGACTACCCAAACCCCAGCAGCTAGTAGCCCCACTGCTAAAACCACTCGCCTCGGACTAGTGTTAATTGGGACCCCACAACATCACAAGTTGATTGAATTTGAAAGGTTAAAATTATTTTTTTATTTTTTTATTTCCTCAGATTGACAGCAAAGTCGTGAGCAAGATTGCTACTGGAGAACTAAATGCAAGCGATGCTAAGCTACTCAAAAAAGGTAACTTTGTTTGTCCATCACTCTTGATTTATATAATATTGCTCTTTTCCTAGTAGACAGAAAGAAAATTACTTTCAAATAAGTTATTTAACAAAATAATTGATTACTAGGGAATAGATTAAGATAAATGAATTTATGATGCTGGGTGATAAAATCGTGCTGACGGAGTAACAATTCTTAGGTAACATTTTTTGAAATATATTTATTATTTGAAAGTGATTTACTTTCCTTTTCAAGGAAAACAGAAGTAATTAATAGAAGGATTAATAAAATTGCCTGTGAAATTGCTCGTGATTCTTTTGAAGGTTTAATGCATACAGCCATTTTACCAAAAATTGGCTTTAAATATCATCTGAACTAATGAGGGATCTTTTGTTTACAAAATGCATACAAATATGCCTGCCGACTGTTAACAATTTGTATTAATTTGCTTGTTCCGTTTCTTGTTATAGGAGAATACCTGTTTGGCTACATGGCAGATGCTGGCATGTCAGAGAGAGCCATTGGTGGTGTCCTTCTGATTGTATCCCTCGTCATGCTGTGCACATGCCTCGTCTTGATGGTCAAACTCCTTCACTCCTGCCTGAAGGGTCGCATCGCCGACATCATCCAGAAGACGATCAACTCTGACCTCCCCGGTCCATTGTCGTACTTCACCGGCATCCTGGCCATCACCATCGGTGCCGGCATCACGTTCATTGTCCAGAGTAGCTCTGTCTTCACATCAGCCATGACCCCCCTGGTGGGCCTGGGAGTTATCAAATTAGAGCGCATGTTTCCGCTGACACTCGGCTCGAACATCGGGACTACTGCAACTGGGATCCTCGCCGCACTCGCCAGCTCCGGTGACAAGCTCGACAATAGCCTCCAGATTGCGCTGTGCCACCTCTTCTTCAATGTGAGTGGGATCATATTGTGGTATCCCATCCCCTTCATGCGTAAAGTGCCTATCCGCTTCGCCAAGATGCTTGGCAACACAACGGCCAAGTACCGGTGGTTCGCCATCTTCTACCTAGTGGTCATGTTCTTCCTGCTTCCCCTTGCAGTCTTTGGTATGTCCCTCATCAGCATCTGGGTCCTAGTGGGTGTTGGTGTCCCCGTCCTCCTCATCTTGGTCTTCATCACCATCGTCAACACCCTCCAGCACAAGAAGAAAGTACTCCTTCCGAAGACACTTCAGACCTGGGAGTTCCTTCCCTGCTGGATGCACTCCCTAGAACCAATCGACAAGATCATTACTAAACTCACACATATCATTGTCAGTTGCTGCCCATGCAAAAAGCAAGGGAGCGTATCTCTGAACTCGAATGACAAGATGAACAATAGTACAAGAACTCAGTATCTAGAAGAAAGTTATATGGTCAAGAACACTGCTTTATGATAAAATGTATTTGGGCAATTCTATGGTTTATACTTTTGTTACTCACATTTTTTAGGTATTGGGCCCACTCTTAATGCCATAAAATTTTATATTTCAAGTTGCTTTATACCCAGACCTTACTCGGCACAAACAAATAATTATAGAAATTTGAAATTATTTGTTTGTGCTGAGAACTTCTGTGAACAAATTGATGAGTGAAATAGAAGGAAATTATGTCCTGAAAAGTGCGGGGTCCAATACCTAAAAAAAAAAAAAATGTAACGTGAGTAACTATTACCCTTTTTGATTTCCTTCTGAGATTGTTGTGTTTATTTATTTTGATTTGCATAAGTTGTATAAAATACTGCGCTAATACATTTCTATTTAAATCCAAATGGTGCCACCACTGGGAAAAAATTCCCAGCTCCAAGTTGTTTTGTAAATACACTAGATTGAAATGATTAATTTATTGAAGCTTCCCATAAGCTTGTCTATTAAGTGAACAAGACTTTTGTATTGGTTTTGATGGTATAAACCAACTCTCTCATGCATAATTTTCATAATGCACTGTTTATTGTTGTCACATTTGTGAATTTAAAAAGGACACATTGATTTAAAGAGAAGATTAACAAATGATTGTGCAAAAGGTTACTTGGTATGAAGTTGAAAAATGATTCTGTGTATAGTGCTCACATTTCAAAGAAAACACAAATATTTTTTAAAAGTTTCCAGACGGCAACTTAAGTTGCAGGCCTGTGATTTCTCAGGATTTTTCCTAATTTCATTTATTTATTTATTATTATTATTATTTTTTTTTTTTATACAAATCTCCCTTTGTCTCATATTTTTCTTCAAAGAAGAGAAGTAGCCACCAAGGAAAGAAAGAAGTAGCCTGTATTGTGTCCAAACCTCTAGTTTCTTATTTGTGGGGATGTGGAGAGTCTCTAAATCCTCCTTTGTCCTCTAGATCAAAGGGACATCCAGGCCCAATACCTAGTTTTCAGGATTTGTTTACTTTTGTCAAATCACATTCCTGTACAATTAGTGAACGCTTGTTAACACTTTTCTCATGACTTGGAATCCGCATTGACCTGGAACTTTCACAGGTTGGTTGTTCAATGTATCTCTTGATTCAAAGAAAGTAAAGAGCACATTTCATAGAAGCAGTTTTGACATGATTACCAATGTTGTTACCTTCCCTTCAATGTATATCTTGATTCAAAGAGAGTAAGCATACTCATAGAAGCAGTTTGGCCAACATTACCAATGTTGTACCTTCCCTTCAATGTATATCTTGATTCAAAGAGATAAAGCATACTCATAGAAGCAGTTTCACCAACATGACCAATGTTGTTACCTTCCCTTCAATGTATATCTTGATTCAAAGAGAGTAAGCATACTCATAGAAGCAGTTTGGCCAACATTACCAATGTTGTACCTTCCCTTCAATGTATATCTTGATTCAAAGAGAGTAAGCATACTCATAGAAGCAGTTTGGCCAACATTACCAATGTTGTACCTTCCCTTCAATGTATATCTTGATTCAAAGAGAGTAAGCATACTCATAGAAGCAGTTTGGCCAACATTACCAATGTTGTACCTTCCCTTTGACAAATACCACTCTTAAATGCTGTACCTAAACCTATTTCATCAGATAGCATTTCAAATGAGTGGCTTATTATTTGCAAGTATACTTCAGTCCACCTTAAGTGGACACTAGCTAGTTTGAAGTCATGCTTGACAGTTTTAATCAAATACGGGTACATTTCTGACTGTTTTACCAGTGATCCAGTGACCTCAACTTCAATTTCGTTTCTACAAAATGTACAAGTAGATATTATAAACAGTACTCAATATTTATAGGGTGCCCCCTTAAACAAAGAAATGTTCGTCCAAAATTAATTTCGGGGGCTTGTTCAAAAGGGAATGTTATTTGCAAAAATAAAAGACTTTATGTACCTTAAATATTCACAGAGAATGTACACATACAAAAATGCAAATGTGTTGTATTAATTGTCAAGCCTAAAGCCAATTTCTTATTTAAAAAAATTGTTGTATACAGTTGAATTTGGAATTAATTTCATTGAATAGGAGATTAAAATGCTAAAACAGAATGTTCCTTAAATAGTAAATTTCATTCTATCCTATCAATTATTATCTTATTCACGAACAGTTACAGGAAATATTTCATCGTGTAGTTACCTGAAATATCATTCATTCTAGTGCTGGGTCGGTTAACCGACCAAAACCGCACTAAACATTCAGAAATTTGCTGACCGGCTAATCGAAACCAATATTTTTTTAAATAATAAAAAATAAATATATATATATAAATAAAAAACACACAACCAAAGAATTTACCGCATTGTGGGAAGTTCATTGATGCTTTTTGAATGAAAATGTATAATATATTTACCGACTATCTCGTTTGTATGGCCTTTCGTGTTCCAACTTTCGGTTAACCGACCGTGACAGTTTAAGTTAAACGGTTAGCGAACTAACCGGTAACTCCCAGCACTTACTCATTCCTAATCCTAATATATTGCAAACAGTTCCAATGTGCTTCATATATTTATATTAAAAATATATTAAATGTTTTGAAAGTTGTGCTATTTGGTCTTTACTCCTAAAATACACGGACTACAAAGGTTATCTAGTTTATTTATGAAGAGTTATCATTGTAAATATAAGTACATTTAACTGAAAAAAGGTTTTTATATAGTGAGAGACAAGAATTGTTTTGTATTAAAAATACATTAATATAACAGATTTAATGGTTTCCGTTTAATGTATTCTCCATTGATGTTGCAAACTGTGCATTCTGGGAATATCAATTTCTTTTTTTATATATATTTTTTTCACTTATTCTTATTAGGTGTTTGGGTTGGTGCCCAAACACCTCTTGATATTGTTCGGGTTTTTAGGTGTTTGGGTTGGTGCCCAAACACCTCTTGATATTGTTCGTTTTTGTTTTCTTCTTCTTTTTCTTCTTCTCTTTAAGACTTATCCAGAGACAAAAACATAGTTGCAGAGTTCACAGAACCTTAAAACTTCACACATAGTTAGACCTTAACTGTAGTTGTACACTAAGTTGTGAGGTCATCAGATATCGAATTACACTAAATCAAAGGTTAATATTTTCAAAAAATCATATCTCATGAACCACAAACGATATTTTCACAGTCTTTGCACCATGTTATAGATCTTTAATTATGTGATTTTTCGTACACAGACGTGACCCCAATCCGACCTCTGCTTCCGGTCGAAACCGGAAGTTGAAAATTTCAAAAAATTCAAAACATCATATCTCATGAACCACAGAAAATATTTTCACAATCTTTGCATCATCTTAAAGACCTTGAACTATGTCACATTTCTTACACAGACATGACCCCAATTTGACCTCTCCTTCCGGTCGAAAACAAGTTTAAATGAACAACTATTCAGAAGCACAGGCATACTGCGTGAACGGCCTTGACGTTGTCTTACACACAGACATATCGGCCTATAGTGTGTGTGTATGCAGTATCTAATTAGAATATAATACTTAGAGTTTACGAAGACCGCGCAGGTCATGACCCGCCATGCATGCGCGCGCAACATGCAGCAGCAAAAACAATGGCTTCCCTGTCGGGCCCGTCTGCAGAAAATGCGTCGCAGAAAATGTACTAAGTAATACTACTATTAAGTATTATGCATTTGTCTAGCATGGAATCCATATTGTTATCATTTTTGGAAATGAGTTGGACCATGGAGGAAGGAAAATTTTGGACAAAGTTTCTTTCATGTGCAAGTGGATGGAAGAAATAGATGGTATGGTTGAGTGTGATATTGCCAATAAACCATGTCTAACCATGGAGGAAGGATGGTCTAACCATGGAGGAAGAAAACAGACCATGGTCTAACCATGTTCCTTCCTCCATGGTCTAACCATGGAGGGCTGGAGCTAACGTACTGTCAACTGTACACAATTATGTATAATGTCGTTGGAATTGGTAACGAACTACTCTCAGAATCATTAGTATTTACAGCTAACGTTACAGGTAATGTAGGAATTATTTTTAAAAGAATTTGAAAAATATCTGGACCTAATCAGACTACATATTTTTTGTAAAATAGTTGGACTTAGGCCTATACTGATGATACTAGTGATAGTGATATGAAAAATATCCTTGACAATTTAACATATGATTATTTTCAATAGTTACCATGTTAATACCTTGACCAACAAAATAACCTTGACCAACAAAATAAACTATAACCCTAACTACCCCAAATCCATCAAAATCCTGAAAGGGGCACTTTTTTGGGAAAAAATCAGCACTGTTGAAAAATGGGATCTTTATAATGGAGTTTTATCAGATACTTAAAAGTAATACTAGTTGCACAAACATAACTTTGTACATGAGCCAAGAATATTCAACCTTTGGCGGTGTGAATAAGCATGGAAATGAACTTCAAGCTGAACCAAAGTTTTAGGTAATTTTTTCATAGTGTATACAATGAAGATGGATGATGACCCAATTATTTATTATTTTACATGTATGGATGAATAGCTGACATTCCTAAAATTAATTACCATTTGATTTACAGATTTATGGGTACCACTCTGAGTGGTACAAATGCTTCCATGCCATTTGCAGGTCTGAGAGGAAGAAATGAGAAGAAACATAAACATCAAGGTAGGCAAATATTGAAAAATTCGGTTAGAATGTCGTATCGAACCGCCACTTTTTCTCATTCAATATAACCAATAAAGTAATCTTACCTACCTCGTAAGGTGGAGAATATATGGATGATGATGGACATATACTTCAAATTATTCCAGGATATTTATTTCATGAAAAATCAGCCATTTTGGTATACGATGAATTCCTCAGTCATGTCAGTCTGATGTTGTAAACTCCACAATTAGTGACCAACACAGTCATTGTACAAATGTACATGCGCAGTGGCAACTATAATATGATCCTTCTATTTTCTGAAGGGGAGGATTTTTTAGAAGGGAAATAAAGTCCGAAAACCATCATAAAAGTGGATTTTAAAGATAGTTTCACTTTCTGTACCACCAAAAATCGATAGAATAATTTTTAACTGGTTAGTGGTTGCAAAAAAATTCCAAAAAAATCCTTAAAAAGTGGCGGTTGGATACGACATTCTTTCCAAAAATTCAATCAAGTTTCAAGTATGCAGTAAGCTTGGGCGATAACGATTTTGTTTTTATCCACGATATATCGGCAAACATATATTGCAATTTTCAATAATATCGCAATTCTTTTTTTGCATTCATGCATGATTGCTTTAGAGCCAATAACCACAGGTATGTACCCCTCTACAAGTGTCACAATAAATTGCAAATTTATTTGCAGAGCTTGTATGTACTTCTGAAGTAGTTTGCTTTTGTTTCTCATTTCTAAAAGCTCAAAAGACTAATGATTTTATTTCCATGGAATTTCTGACTTGACTCACAATGTCGATTTATATTTTATTGTGATATATTTGTATTCGCATGATTACCGATATGCCGATAACTTAAATAGGTTCTCGATATTGTAATCGAATAAAAAAGTTATCGCAATATTCGATATCGTGTTTATCGCCCAAGCTTAGTATGCAGTAAAATTGTTTCTAGTTATATGTTGCTTTTTCGTTTCTGTTTACCTTGTCTTGTGTGTTTACTTTTGTTAATTTTCACTCTCTTTTTGTCTACAATGCCCATTCCCCTTACTCACTTATTCCTCTATTTCTATTAAATATTTATCATTCTTTCTTCATACATATTCAGGTCAATATGAGGTCGAGCGGTAAGAATGCAGCACTGAACCCCAGAGAAGAAAACCGTGGTCTTCATCAGAGTTACTCCCTGACAAACCGAGAAAAAAAACTGATAAATATTCACAGTGCCAAACCTTGATTGCATGCCAACTGTTTGAAGCAGCCCAACGGAAAGATGATAGGTTACTTTTGCAAATCGAAGATAAAGATCTTGTGGGTTTAGAAGTTTGCTATCATTGTCTTTGCTATAATGAGTATGTACCCAATTCTTGACAAGGCCAGATCCATCAGATGAAATACCTATTTGGTACAATGATGCATAAATAAAATTCTGTGAAGAAGTCATCCAGAAGAAAATAATAAAACAATGAAATTCTTTTCACAAAGTCATTACATCGTAAGTTCATCAAGTGCGTACAAGAAGTGGAGGGAGTTGACTGCAGTAAGTACAGGTCCCACAATCTGAAAACACGTCTGAAAAGTACATTTCCTACACTAGTAATTCATAGATCATTTACTAAGAATACAATTGACTTGGTGTACAGCCAATCTCTAGCTGCAAAAGAACTGGTAGAGACTGCAGTTGGCTCAGATACATTATGTACTGATACTGATATACACTCACTGGCCATAAGTATTGCAACACACACCAAAGTTCAGTTTGGAGAACTGTGTTACAATAATTTATTTTATTTTATTTACACTAAGTGCCTGTGTTTTGAAGTCAATGTTCTTTTTTACTGTTCTTGCTCGGAAATTATGTAATACACGATCGATGAAATCAGATTAAATGATCATCTCACCTGTTACTGTAAAGTGCTATTTTGAACATGTTGCAATACTTTTGGCCAGTGAGTGTAGACAGCAGTGAAGGTGCTGGAGAAGCAGAGAGATTTTCACATGAAAGTGCCTATCTTCACACACTCTTCAATGCATCAGCTGTACTATATAATACACTTATAATGAAGAAATCACATGGCATTACAGCTACCCTGGCCATCAACTTCAGATGACTTATCCTTGCAGACTGCTTAACAAATGAGCCAGTAATTTTCAATCACCTGCTTTGTTCATCTTACACTAGGACACTGATTCCATGACCCGTTGAAAGTCTACTCTGATTGAGATAATGTTGCCCCTTTAACCATTAACTTTAATTAAAACATTCTGTTGACTTTCTTTTCATGCACCAGTAAAAGTTTTTTTTAAGTGCCAAAGATTTAACAATACTAGCCAAATCCAATTAATGTTAGGGACTACAGGTTCACTTATTTTGTATTTTGTACTTCAGAAAAAAATTATTCTTTTCATTGCAAATTAGACCTAGAAGTTTGGATAACTTTTATCCTGTATGAAATGGATTATTACTTATTAGTGATGGGTGCAAAAATGGATGGAAAAGGAGTATCATGACCATGACAAAATAAAGCAGAAGTGTCATTCAAAAGATAATGTTGTTTCGCATTTCCTTTATTTAAATATCTTATTAATTTTATGTATTAACGAAGAATGTGTTTAATCAATTTAAATATTTACACAAAACGTTGACGATTAATAACCAATAATTTACTTTTTAAAGATGAGAAAAGATTCACAAATTGGTCTTTGATGTAGGTAGGGTTAAATCCAGGGTTGCCTAAAGAGGGTGGAGCTCAAGGTAAGCAGATGGGGGATGGGAAATGAAACCCCAAAATATTGAAATGTATGGACAATTTAGAAGTTTTTCACATGATCAATTAAATTGGAATACTACACCGCGACACCATAGATCCTACCCTGGGAGTAATGTGTAGAGGACGGGGGTGGGGGTCAGACGTTCAGGGAGCAGTCGGGTTCAGACCTTTTATTCAAGGCAAGATCTTTTTAAACTGGTTCATTTCTTTACAATGACATCAAATATTTCCCAAATATGGAATCCCATTTCCAAAATCTTCCCTACCTCACTGGACCGATTTGACAGATAAGGGTAGGGGAAACATAAAAACATAGCCCATGTGAACTATTCAATTATAAAAAAATCGCCATTAAAATGTACAGTTTTCTAAGAATGACCGAAAGAGGGCGCTATTTTCATGTCATAGTTCAAATGCAAATATCTGCCAAACTGGCAAGTTTTGTGAGTGTGGATTTATATATTAGAATTTACATGTAATTATCTATTAAACTGTTTCTACGCTCATGCTTGATATGCGTCACGAAACTCAATTTCTGAATGCATTTTCATTGCACGCTCCATGGTTTAGTAGTCTGAAGTCAAGTCACATGCTGAACTTAACTCCATAGCCGTAGTCTCTTGTCAAGTCGCACTTGGCACCACGGATGCAAGTTTTATCATGAAACTTTTCTGAAGAGAAAACCATATTTACCAAGTTCAGACTTAATTAATGTACTTTTAAACATCTTTAGGTGATGACGTCATAACATGATGAACAACCAAACACCTTGAGAACGAGCATTCTACTCACTAGACTAACATGCTCGTGCAAGTTGTTGGTGAATGAACTATTGAAGAACCTTTCAACCTTTGTAACATTAGATTTTTATGGGAATTTGTAAGTGAATGAGGAATTGTACTGCAGAAAAAATAGCTGCCTGGCTTGGCTCGTACCTGCAATGTCTCCCCATTTTAGCTGTAATAATGGGCGTTCTATTAAGGATTAGATTTCTTAAATGTTTTGCTTATCATAACTGGGAGAAAGACAAATAATCTGATAATCAAAAGCTCTTTAATTCATAGTGCACTTAAAATAGGCTCTTTATTTCTGCAATTACTATTAAATACAAACTTATACAATGTTCATAACTGGATTCATTTTGCATTTTTACACAACTTTAGGTGATGACACCATAACATGATGAACCCCCAAACACCTTGAGTTTGTTTTTTACAAACTCTATACCTCTAGTTCTGATTTGTTTCATTTATTTTTTTGTGGGGGGTGGGGTGAGACTACTCCCAAATAATGAACTCTTAAAAATTAATTATAAATGTTGATCGAAAGCTCGAGCACAATTAAGAGAAACATGATGGATTAATCCGTATTTTTATGACCACGAATGGGAAAGAATGTAGAATACAACCGCCACATTTCTATCCAAATATGACAAATATCCCAGATTTTCTTGATAGAGGATACACTTCTTGATAGATGATACACGTAAGGGGAGAAAAGTGTAGTCAAGTGAGGCGATATTTTGGGCAATGAATGTATGCACATCCATGATCCAGCGATGTTGGCCATTTTGTCATCCGCTAAAAACGCATGCTTAGACAATGTGCACAAGTGGCGGTTGGGTTCGACCATAGAGAAAGGACACTTTCCAAAAAGATAGTACATGTATTTATTCCAACCTGGGATTTACCTGGACAATAATTCTTTTCAAGAACTCACTCGCTTTAAATGATAAACTGACCATTATCGGAGACTCAGGGAAATAGGAGACACCAAAATAAATGACACCGCCCTCTGTTGAACAAGTCACCGTACTTTGCCAAGAGGGCGCACGTCATGATGGCAAAAAACCAAACGGTATTTTTAACTTTTTTATCTTCGAGCTATGAAAGTGTAAAGCAATTTATTTTGGATGTGAATTTTTAGTTATTTGTTTATTTCTTATTTAACCTGGGGAGACCTTTCTGTGAATTTTTTTTTTCAAAGGCGCCCATGGGAGACAGTACAAACATTCATATAAATATTTTAAAAACAAAATCAATTTTACTTTAGGCTCTGAAATAAATAAAGAGAGGTGAATATTTAGCGTTATGTATCGTTACCAACAAATCGTTATTTCATATGAGATATTTCATATGAGATATTTCATATGAGATATTTCATATGAGATATTTCATATGAGATATTTCATATGAGATTTCCAAAGTAATTGAGCAAAGCACAATATTGGTTATTCTCAAGAAACATAAATAATCATAGTTTTACATGAAACTTACTTGGAGTAAAGTTGACGATGGTATCAAACATCCCTTGAAATATTCCTGTATCAGGTTCTATCGTTTTAGTTGATTTACTGAAATAATTTCCACAATGAATTTCTATTATTTAAAGACAGAAATTCCTTGTTGGTATAAAAATCAAACGATCTGAAGGCATTTTCATTATTATTTGGAGTGCCATGGTCGAGCGGTTTAATGCATCGGATTTGTGTTCTGATGGCTGAGTCGTCAGAATGGTTTTGTTTATTTATTTTGTATTATTATTTACTATCAGTCGCCCTAAACAAGGCCAATAGTCACTAGAGTGTAAGGGGTTACATATGCGATATGTCATCCACCAATAGCCACTAGAGTGTAAGGGGTTACATATGCGATATGTCATCCACCAATAGTCACTAGAGTGTAAGGGGTTACATATGCGATATGTCATCCATCAATAGCAACTAGAGTGTAAGGGGTTACATTTAAGCAAGATTACATTTGTTGATGTTTTTTCTTAAACTTACATGTAAATAGATCGTAAGTTGGTGGAAAGCAATCAGCTGGAAGGGCGTTCCATTGTAATGCTGTTCTAGGGAAGAAGCTGTCCAAATGGAACTTACTCTTGATTTTGGGGAGTCAAAGATCTTGATTTTGGGGGGAATCATCATGTGGGGAATTATTTTCAGTCATTCAGTCAATCAAAAACAAGCTTTGTTTTGTTTTGTTTGTTTTAGTTTTTGTTTCAGTTTTTTCTTCATATGAACATTGATTACTTCCTAAGGAAAACAATAATTTGAAGTCAGATATTTTACAAGATAGTTGTCGGAAGCTCAGATTAAAACTGAATAAGTGCCCAGATGAATTTATGGCGGGATCCACAATAATAAAATATTAATTTCGGGATATCATTTGACTGTAAACCATCCTTCTAATAATTATGTTGAGAAATTTGTCTTTTATTAGCATTTGTTTCTTTTCCTCAAATAAAATAGGTGTATCATTTCAGAAAGTTTCTTTTTAAAAAGCGAAAAATACGGGCGATAAATCTTTAATAATGTGTTTTTTACTTATCCTGTAATTTATCCTGCACTTGCGCATCAACTTTAAGATTACCTTCACTGGTACCCTTTCCTTTATCCTAGTGATGCCGCTAGTACAACTGGTTCTCAAACGATAGTCGCAAAGTACTAGGATAATTAAAATACAACAACATTTTCGAGTTTTATTGTGATGTAATAATTTATGAAAGTGTCCAGTTTTCTAAATTTCACATTGAGGTGAATAAAAACAATATAAATGATTGTTTCAACACTGCGAAATAAGTTGAAACTTTTACATTATTGGTTATGCTATTGGTGCGCATTAAACAAAGTTGAAAATGACGATTACAGTTTCCACAAGTAAACTTTGTTTTAATGTAAATACCTTTTAAACGGATGAAATCTAATTGAAATAACCAGTTCAGCAGGATAATTGACAAAGTCATGTTAATGATTTGCACTAAGTTTTCACAGGAAATTGTCCTATTAGCATCGTACCAGTGCAGTGGCCATACAGCAGTAATGGCTAATATGATTTTCCCGCGTCTCATGGCGGTGGCCGATTTTATTTGCCGATATGTACAAATTATAGAAACATAAAATCAAAATAAATAAAAACTATAATAAAATCACACTATAACCAAGAGAAAATTTCTAACCACGATTTAAACTCCTTGTTTAAAAACATTCCTTTCAGCCCGACTACACATTCTAAGAAAAGTCCAAAAGACAATTTATGTACAATTATAATACTGCTCAATGTAATTTTGTTATTAAAAAATTAACACTGCTCTTTTATTTAAATTCAGTTTAATGTTTTAAATGATATCACTTCGGACTAAAACAGTTTGATGGCATTCTACACCAGGTGTGGCCAACTTGCTGTCTAAGGGTTGCATGCGGCCCAATGAGGTTCTTAATGCGGCCCGTGAAGCCTCTTCAGGACTCTTTGTAAATTGCCTCTATTTTCGCTAAATATAAAAAAAATAATGACTAGCCTATCATAACCCTTCTGCTTGTCATATTTTAGGAAAGAAAACTATTTAATAGTTAGGGATGTTAATGTAGGCCTTGACAATTAAGGGTAAATTATTATATTCCCTGCCGCGGCCCACTATAACCTTTTAACAATTACAATTTGGCCCTCGGTTAAAAAATATTTTCCCTTGTCCCTTTTTGAAAAGTAAACCTTTTAATAAATGAATAATTCACGGTCTTCCATTGCCATCCTACGTTAATAAATTTTGATTGCCCGACATTTCCTGTTCATGCTGGGCAAAAATCGTTTTTTCTGTCTCGGAACTCAGTTGGTCGTGTGCATACACTGTAAAAAAAAAAAAAATTTAAAACATGTAAATTTACAGCAAAATGCAAGCAACTATTTCCAACAATTTGCTGTATTACAATTTTACATAACAAGTGTGTTAAACTGATTTACAGAGTTTCTGTAAACGCTTAATAATGAAACTGCAGTACGTTTCCATATTTTGTTTGGACATATTCTTTGTGGGCCGAAAAAGAGAATCAAAATGGGTAAAATAAACAAATATGGAAAACATTATGATGTATTTTTTTTTAAATGTATGGAAACTTCCAATGCCATCCTATACAAAAATGTCCCCGGCGCTATGTATGGTATGGTGTGGGGCTCTTCTATGTATGGTATGGTGTGAGACTCATGTATGGTATGGTGTGAGGCTCTACTATGTATGGTATGGTGTGAGGCTCTTCTATGTATGATATGGTGTGAGGCTCTTCTATGTATGGTATGGTGTGAGGCTCATGTATAGTATGGTGAGGCTCTTCTGTGTATGGTATGGTGTAAGGCTCTTCTATGTATGGTATGGTGTGAGGCTCTTCTATGTATGGTATGGTGTGAGGCTCTTCTATGTATGGTATGGTGTGAGGCTCTTCTATGTATGGTATGGTGTGAGGCTCTTCTATGTATGGTATGGTGTGAGGCCCTTCTATGTATGGTATGGTGAGGCTCTTCTATGTATGGTATGGTTTGAGGCTCTTCTATGTATGGTATGGTGTGAGGGTCATGTATGGTATGGTGAGGCTCTTCTGTGTATGGTATGGTGTGAGGCTCTCCTATGGTATGGTGTGAGGCTCTTCTATGTATGGTATGGTGTAGGGCTCATGTATGGTATGGTGTGGGGCTCTTGTATGGTATGGTGTGGGGCTCTTGTATGGTATGGTGTGAGGCTCTTCTATGTATGGTATGGTGTGAGGCTCAAGTATGGTATGGTGTGAGGCTCTTCTATGTATGGTATGGTGCGAGGCTCTTAGAACTATGTATGGTATGGTGTGAGGCTCTTCTATGCATGGTATGGTGTGAGGCTCTTCTATGTATATGGTATGGCGTGAGGCTCTTCTGTGTATGGTATGGTGTGAGGCTCTTGTATGTATGGTATGGTGTGAGGCTCATGTATGGTATGGTGTGAGGCTCATGTATGGTATGGTGAGGCTCTTCTATGTATGGTATGGTGTGAGGCTCTTCTATGTATGGTATGGTGTGAGGCTCTTCTATGTATATGGTATGGTGTGAGGCTCTTCTATGTATGGTATTGTGTGAGGCTCTTCTATGTATATGGTATGGCGTGAGGCTCTTCTATGTATGGTATGGTGTGAGGCTCTTCTATGTATGGTATGGTGTGAGGCTCATGTATGGTATGATGAGGCTCTTCTATGTATGTATGGTGTGAGGCTCTTCTATGTATTGTATGGTGTGAGGCTCTTCTATGTATGGTATGGTGTGGGACTCTTCTCCTTTGAACCCATAAAACGAAGCTGGAGCCTTCTGATCTGCACTATGATGCCACAAAATCTATTGAATCAACATACATGGACTATATACACTATAATGAATAAACACGCAAAAAGATTATCTTTCCCTCTCCATAACTTATATAATCTATATTCACAAAGAAAGCTAAACAAATTATTCCCATAACCATCAACAGACAGAGTCAAAAGTCTCAATATATTCCAGGTTAATCTAATTGTCTTCTGTACAAACTCTTTGGTACAATATTTACATTAAAATTTCAAATGAAATTTGTCTTCATTGAGTAAAGAAGAGTTAGGTAGGTTAGTTTGCTTTTATTAACTAAATTGAAGAAAGAATATTCAAACAGAACTGTAGCTGAATTCGTTCGTTTCTGAAGTCAGATTCATTATTGATATTCTGATAGGTATATTATTTGGACACCATTTTTACTGTTTTCGAATTAATTATGGAGTGCCATGGTCGAGCGGTTCAGTGCATCGGATTTGTGTTCTGATGGCTGAGTCATCAGAATGTGGATTCGAATCCCAACCGCGGGTAAATGTGTCCTTGAGCAAGACACTTTACCATAATTGCTTCTCTCCACCCAGGGGTAAATGGGTACCTGTGAGGGCCGAGTTGGTTAATGTGTTTGATTAGCCCATATGCGCTGTAATGGCAGCAATTGAGCTGTATACTCCCCAGTGAGCTGAGATGGTTTCAGGAATGATTTATGAGCATGAAGAGCAGGGGTAATAAGGTAATGCGCCTTGAGCACCAGTTTGGTGGGTACGTGCGCCATATAAGTATACAATATTATTATTATTATTATTATTATTATTATTATTATTATTATTATTATTATTATTATTATTATTATTATTATTATTATTATTATTATTATTATTATTATTATTATAATTATTATTATTATTATTATTATTATTATTATTATTATTATTATTATTATTATTATTATTATTATTATTATTATTATTATTATTATTATTATTATTATTATTAATAATAATAATTCTGGCATTTAAATTATCGGGAAGTTTGGTGTTTACTAACGTATGTTCATTTCAACCATACAATTCTCAAGAAATATAACAGAAAAGTAATTCTCTATTCATAAAACTAACCAGTGGAAGTTCATTACAATAGGTGCTCACGTTTTTGCGAAAAACCGCCAAGAACATGTTTTTATGGTTTTGTATGTTTCACAAAAAGTTGCCGTTTTGTCAAGTCCAAACAACAGTTTCCGGTTTCAGGTCTCCGCGCGCGTCACCTCAGATTCACGCGTCGGCATTTTTAGTTTTGCTTTTTATTGCTATGAAACAATGTCCAATTGCAGCCAAAATTGCTCGATCGATTGGAATTCTGCCGCGCTGTGTTTCAAATGACTTTTTCACAAAGAGGCATGAACGTTTGCCCGATTTGTGAGGCCTCTCTTATCCACCATACTTTGGTGTATGAGAAATTTGGTCTGGTTCCAATAACCGCGTGTATAGAAGTATCATGTATTTCACTGGTTGGCAACAGAAATAATTTTGAAGCCGACCTATGACCAGAATCCGGAGACTTTTGTTTGGCGTGATCCATGATACCTTACACCAATCCAGATTTGCCAATATTTCCTTCCCAAGTGAAACATTCGAACACGTCTAGTCTTTCGACATATACCCCTACGGAATCAACCCTATAAAACACTGCAAGATCATCATTTTAGCCATAAGGCGAAGCCGTGACCTCTTCCACCACGATTTTAGACACGATGTTCCACCCAGTGTTATAATCGTTGGTGCCGTAGCCAGAACAAGGTCCCACGTTCGACGGTTCGATGTCCACCCAACCAGCACTTATGCCGTTGCAGTATACCCTGCGTGTACAATAGAATCAAAAATAACCAGTTAATCGACTGACGAGTCAATAACGGTTAATCAACCAGATCAACCGAATCAACTGATGATCGATATTCTATATTAGGTACATCCAATATAATTATAGTAAGAGTATGGTTTGCGGTAGCAGCATGTATAACAATCTCTTGTGAGTTGTAATAATTGTTGGTTTATCTTCTGGAAGAAGATCAGAGTATACTGATCGAACCGTCGAGCGTCTCACCACCGGTTCTTCTCAAAACCAACAATTATTACACACTCTTAAGATATTGTTTTCATAGTGCTATCTCCGTACTTCCACCATGCAATGCCTCAAATCCAACAATAAAATTATGTTAACCATGTCGGAGGGTTTACAGTTCTGACTGCCAATTTGTCTGACAGCTCATGGTTCCCATAAAACTAGAATAATAAAGCGTTGTTTTCACTGCAGCAACATTTTAATAAAATGGTGTCGGAACAGTTGGCTGTTGGACTACTAAGGTGCCTAAACAATGGGGCGTTGGACTACTAAGATGACTGAAGAATGGGCCTTCATACTTTCGCCATCTTTAATTTCTATGACAAAGGTCATAGTTATTTACAAACTTTCACCTTGCAATCTGTTGACCCAGAAATGTCTGTTTAATACATTTCATTTGCCCACTCTATTCGAAAGAGTAGAAATGTCCCTTGAAATATGTCTGTCCTCAGGTGCTATCGTTTGAGTAAAATTACTTAAATAATTTCCAACAAATATTATTTTCTGTCATTCAAAGACAGAAATTTCACGTTGGAATGAATACGAATTTACACCCCGTTTCACTTAATTGATTGTATACTGCGACGCAATAGAAACTTACCACTTGTTTTGGAATAGCATAAAATTGTAATGGTTCAAAATAAGACAACACAACAATTTGGATTAGAAATGTTGGCATTTTATTGAGGAAATGTCCACGTTTTGTCCACTGTACTCGATCCCATCTGTATCCACTTCACTGTGAGTGCACATATTAAATTTGTGCATTGTGATTACTGATAATTTAAGGTCGAAAAAGTGATAAGTTTCTATTGCGTCTCAGTATATTTCTGGATCTAGGGACCCAAATGGGATGGGGTAAAAAGAGGTGGATTGAGAAATAGTCAGGCTTTATTGTAAAATATAATTTCATTGAAGAAAAAACATTAAACAGTTTTAATTATTTGTTTTCTGAATGTTGCACTTTTTTGGCACACTCTGTATAACTGCATTATTATTTTTGTAGGATTTGAGGCTTTGCATGGTGGAGATAGATACTTGAGTTCTTTCGAGTGACACCATCTAAATGATCTCTTCTTGGAAGAAGTGATGGCTCTGAGAAGAGCCGGCTCTTCTCAGAGCCATCACTTCTTCCAAGAAGAGATCATTTAGATGGTGTCACTCGAAAGAACTCAAGTATGCATTATTATTATTATATTGTAGTGTCCTATTCAGTTCTACTGAGGAGTTTGTTCAGCGAATGATGGGAACAATAGAAGGAAACAATAGGTCCTCAGTATTAGACTTATATGTGTATCCAAACATGTGGGGCTGTTATCCTATGGAACACAACCCCTTCTCCCACTAACCCCCCCCCCCCCCATACGGTATTGGGTCTCGATATAACTCACGCTAAAAAGCAGGGGGAAATAAAATAAGGAATTTTTAATTAATACACTCACAGAAACACAACGGCATAAGATGGATAGTTGAAAGATATTTTTTCTCGCGTTGTCAAATTTTCATCATCATTTCACCAACAATTTCCGCAAACTAATTTCATCTTTTTCTCGCCTGACTTGTTTCTCGCCTGACTTGTTTGTTCAGTGCAAGAATGCGCCCTTGAAAAAAATTACATATATATATATGTCAGTTTCTTCCTCTATATTTATTATGTGTACAACCACGTAAAAGGCTTGTATTCCAAGTGTGATCCCCGCTATTGCCGTTACCCAGGTTGTTTGCATCTGACCGGGGCTTGATCCCTGGCTAATCGGCAGATAATGGTTTGGCCTAGCCTCTGACCTGGCCCCATAGAGCAATAGATAATTGGCATAAGTGGACCGCCCACCAACATAGGGGTTGGTTAGCTCAATTGGTAGAGCACTATTGTACAGTATTCGGGAGGTCGCGGGTTCGAGTCCGGCATCAGCCAATTTTTATTTTTAAATTGGTGGCCGATTATAAGTAAGGATTAATTTTGCCAATCATCCTGATAAATTATTTTGTCTGAGGTATACTACACAGTGTGTATATATAGAGTTGGCGATGTCAAAGACACCGATTAATTATTCAGTCTAATTTGCTCTCGGGATGTTTTAATATTTATAAAAGACTAATGACTTTAAATTAGAAAAAAATTGTAGTTTGCCACGGTATTTGCGAAAAGTAATGTTTTATAACAGCGCCCTCTATCGACCAAATGATTTCATAATAGACAAGGATGCACAAGCTTCTTACTTCACAATGGCAAAATAAAGCGTCTAATTATTTGTTTTGTTTCACCCGGGCGCAAGTTCATTGTTGTTTACACATAAAGTATACTTTGTGAGAGCAGCGTGAAATAAGCACGGACCGCATCATTGCCGGAGAGGATGCAGTTGCCATGGGCAACGCCCCGCGCTAAAGGTCAGATCCATTGGACCAAATTGCACACTCTAATGACGAGGGGGGAAATAGATTGGAAGTGCCGGGCCATACACACACACACACACACACACTGCTCATGGGTGGTGAACGTGATCAGAGATGCTATCGTGGGCTCACACTGACCGGCGGACGGTGTGTAGTAACGACATGATTGCTGCCGAATTATGACGACCGACCCCAGCGAGGCCAAAAATCCGTTATCACTGGCTGAAATATACTGTGGTGATATCGATAATTGCTGAGGAATTTCTAATTAAAGCTCCTTGGTACGGTTGCCACTGAATAAATTATCGCAGTAGCGGCGAGAAAATTTCGTTTGAGCAGTGGGACGTTTCTGCCGTACAATCGCATATTAATTATCATGATTCGTGTGTTGTTTTGAGATTAATTGAAAACAAAGACACATTGTACACTGTCATCTCTGAAATAAGTGGTGTGTGCAGTCTTCACCGTTGCATGTAGTCGAATTCTGCTCCCGTGCTATCTGTTGCTGTCACCATCTGTAGGAAGCATTACTGGTCGTATAGGCCGACTTCAGGTGAGATGCTAGTACAATTTATCTATGAATCATATCTCCTGTTGGGGCATTTTTCGTCATGAGTATTATAGGAAAGGAGTATGTCATTGTATGTGTGCTTAATGGCTTTGGGAATTAAAGCTATTATGTAGTACTATATCGGTAATCTCGAAAACACCAGTTTTACATATAACATATTTGGTGTTAAGTTGATGGTGGTATCAACTATCATTTGAAATATTTCTGTAGCCGAGGTGCTATCATTTTAAGAAAGAAATTGTGAAATGATTTTCAAAATTAATATTTGTGGTCATCTGAAAACAAATTACACGTTGAAAAGAGTACTAACAATTTGAATTAATTGACACTATTTTCTCCTTATAGAACACCATGAAATAAGGTTGGCTTTTTATCTTATGTTATTATAATGTATGGATGCATTTACAGACATTTTACCAAAAGTACACATTGGCTTTAAGTAAAACAGACCTTTAAGAGCTTCCACTTTCGGTGGGTCTTCGCTAGTGATTCTTGTACAGGATAAATTTCAGACCAAACATTCGTTGTTTGTATAATTATTACAATAACCTTTTGTTGTTATAATACAATACTTATCAAACAGCAGATTCTATTGTTACAGTGTCGTGGAGTGTCGTAGAGTGTCGTGGCCGAGCGGTCTAGCTTACCGGACTCAAGTTCTGGTGTTAGCAGCAGAATGTGGGTTCGAATCCCGGCCGTGACACTTGTGTCCTTGAGCAAGACACTTAACCATAATTGCTTCTCTCCACCCAGGGGTTAAATGGGTACCTGTGAGGGCAGAGTTGGTTGATTAGCCCTATATGCGCTGTAATGGCAGCAATTGAACTGTATACTCCCCAGGGAGCTGAGATGGTTTCAGGAATGATTTATGAGCCTTATGAGCCTTATGAGCAGGGATAATAATATGCGCCTTGAGCACCACTCAGTTGGTGGATACGTGCGCTATATAAGTCCACACATTATTATTATTATTAGTGTTTAACCAGGGGCTGCTCGATATTCAGAGAGCCTATTGGTTCGAAAAGTGTGATAAATCGGGTATTCCAATATTTTGGAACAGACCTGACTGGAAGTTTCATAGTTCCGACAGTCCATTGATTCAACGTATGTTCCGGACCATAATGTCCGCAAGTACCATTATGTCCGCGAACCGATTTGGGCCCATTACGTCCGACCCATTACGTCCGCGGAACCATTACGTCCGACCCATTACGTCCGACCCATTACGTCCGCGGAACCATTACGTCCGACCCATTACGTCCGCGGAACCATTAAGTCCGACCCATTACGTCCGCGGGTCCATTATGTCTGACCCATTACGTCCACGGGCCCATTACGTCCGACCCATTACGTCCGACCCATTACGTCCGCGGAACCATTACGTCCGACCCATTACGTCCGCGGGTCCATTATGTCCGACCCATTACGTCCGCGGGCCCATTATGTCCGACCCATTACGTCCGCGGAACCATTACGTCCGACCCATAACGTCCACGGGTCCATTATGTCCGACCCATTACGTCCGCGGACCCATTATGTCCGACCCATTACGTCCGTGGGCCCATAACTCAAATAATGTTTGGACACGTAACGTTGGGGAAGTTAAAACCAATTACTTTGAACAATTTCATGTCACAGCGCTCTACTGCAAAATTGGGTTGTTAAAAATCACTGGTGTTAATTTAAGTGTTTTTGCACTGTAAGTACTTACAGTGCAAAAACTGGTATGTTAAATAGTACGCCAGTGATGCTCATATGAAGCACCACTTTGAGCACCACTCAGTTGGTGGATACGTGCGCTATATAAGTCCACACATTATTATTATTATTAGTGTTTAACCAGGGGCTGCTCGATATTCAGAGAGCCCATTGGTTCGAAAAGTGTGATAAATCGGGTATTCCAATATTTTGGAACAGACCTGACTGGAAGTTTCATAGTTCCGACAGTCCATTGATTCAACGTATGTTCCGGACCATAATGTCCGCAAGTACCATTATGTCCGCGAACCGATTTGGGCCCATTACGTCCGACCCATTACGTCCACGGAACCATTACGTCAGACCCATTACGTCCGCGGAACCATTAAGTCCGACCCATTACGTCCGCCGGTCCATTATGTCTGACCCATTACGTCCACGGGCCCATTACGTCCGACCCATTACGTCCGCGGAACCATTACGTCCGACCCATTACGTCCGCGGAACCATTACGTCCGCGGGTCCATTATGTCCGACCCATTACGTCCGCGGGCCCATTATGTCCGACCCATTACGTCCGCGGAACCATTACGTCCAACCCATAACGTCCACGGGTCCATTATGTCCGACCCATTACGTCCGCGGACCCATTATGTCCGACCCATTACATAATGTTTGGACACGTAACGTTGGGGAAGTTAAAACCAATTACTTTGAACAATTTCATGTCACAGCGCTCTACTGCAAAATTGGGTTGTTAAAAATCACTGGTGTTAATTTAAGTGTTTTTGCACTGTAAGTACTTACAGTGCAAAAACTGGTATGTTAAATAGTACACCAGTGGTGCTCATATGAAGCACGATAATTCAGTCACTTTATTAAATTAACACCAGTGGTTTTTAACAACCCAATTTTGCAGTAGAGCGCAGTGTCATGAAATTGTTCAAAGTAATTGGTTTTAACTTCCCCAACGTTACGTGTTCAAACATTATTTGAGTTATGGGCCCGTGGACGTCACGGGTCGGACATAATGGGTCCGCGGACGTAATGGGTCGGACATAATGGGTCCGCGGACGTAATGGGTCGGACATAATGGACCCGCGGACGTAATGGGTCGGACGTAATGGTTCCGCGGACGTAATGGGTCGGACATAATGGGCCCGCAGACGTAATGGGTCGGACATAATGGACCCGCGGACGTAATGGGTCGGACGTAATGGTTCCGCGGACGTAATGGGTCGGACATAATGGGCCCTCGGACGTAATGGTAGGGACGTAATGGTTCCGCGGACGTAATGGGTCGGACGTAATGGTTCCGCGGACGTAATGGGTCGGACGTAATGGGCCCAAATCGGTTCGCGGACATAATGGTACTTGCGGACATTATGGTCCGGAACAAACGTGGGATTAACGAGATGTTGTCACTGAATAATAAGGTGTCGGACAAATGGTCTGTCGGACTCGAAGAATATCCAATAAACTGTGCATGTTATCAGGCTTATTTTCTTCATGTGTTACTTAAGCTTTCGACAATATTATTTTATGAAAATATATTATTTTAAAATTTCTTTTCCATAACTATATAACAATGTTTCGTTAAAACAAAAGCTGGTATATAACGACAAACACTAGCGCTACATCTTATCTAGCAATTATTTACGCTGTAGTCCAGAAATCCAAAGAAATGTAGACTCGAATTTGTGCAAATTTGTTCTTTCCTTTTTGGAGAGTTGTATGCAATAACTTGTAGACGTGCACAGATGGACGAGTATTACCAATGTTGTACCTATAGAAAGCGAACGAATTGTAAATGATGCCTCATCCAGATTCAAAGATAAAAAGCTGCTGTAACAATCAAGTGTAATCAATGTCATAGCGACACCTTAAACCTTTAAATTTTAAATTTATCAGAAAATACAAGGGCTTCCAGCACATATAATATCCTATACATTTAATATGCTACCCGACCCCCCCCCCCAGCCCCCCCCCCCCCCCACCCCCCCACCCCCCAACACAAATCTGACTACGCCGGTGATTGTAAACATTATTGTTTGTATCCATTACATCATTACTAATTCTGCCATTTTTTACAAAATATAATAACCGCCGGTTATACAACAGCCTACGGCAATATTGATTAACCGGAAAACGCAAGATATTGCCTTTCTCCTTCCAGATGTCGGTGTTGTACTTTGCATGTCTGGTGGCCTACCCAATAGTTATTTATAGGAGGATATTCTTTCGAAAGTATTCCTTTGGTAAATATTAACTGTCATTTCGAATGATCGGGGTTTATTGCCGCTGCCACAACTGAATTTGACTCGAATAATATGACTTTCCTGGTCTCGTCATGTATCAGGCAATTGATGAAAATGTGCGAATCTCAATCAACGCAGGCTGGATGTATATCTGATGGAGATTAGTCTATGGGGTTTAATTGGTTTGAGGTTTTCAGTGGTTTCCCGAACGAAATTGTAATCGCCAGAAGCTTCAAGGTCAAATGATAAATTAAAAGCAAATAATAAATTGAAAGCAACAAGGCTTCAGTTGCTGTTTCTGTTTATGTTTAGGTCTATGTCTCTGTTTTTTTCTCTTTCTGTGTATCTGGGTATCTTCTTTTATCTCCCTGCCTCTGTTTTTGTCTGTGTCATTTATGTCTCTGTATCCTCACTAACTCTGTCTACC
Source organism: Zoroaster sp. YZ-2022 (assembly GCA_029582265.1). Lineage (NCBI taxonomy): Eukaryota > Metazoa > Echinodermata > Asteroidea > Forcipulatida > Zoroasteridae > Zoroaster > Zoroaster sp. YZ-2022. The sequence goes on along the minus strand of CM055827.1, from coordinate 11,110,256 downwards.
CCATTCCCTATCTACCCCCATCTGCCTCAGTATCTATCACGTCTTCTCTTTCTCAGGTATCTATCTATCTTTTTGCCCTCTGCCTCCGCACTTGCCCCCCTATATCTGCTTCAGCCTCTGTCTTTCTCTCTGTCCTCTCTTCCGCCACTGCCTGTCTCCCCCTTCATCTGACTCTGTTTCTGCCTTCCTCTCTGTTTCGTCTCCCGCCCCACTGCTTCCGCCATTATTTCACCATTTGTCTCTGCCTCTGCCTCTGCCTCTGTCTATGTCTGTCTCTGTCCCTGTCTCTGCCTCTGTCTCTGCCTCTGTCGCTATCTCTGTCTCTGCCTCTGTCCCTGTCTCTGTCTCTGTCTCTGTCTCTGTCCCTGTCTCTGCCTCTGTCTCTGCCTCTGCCTCTGCCTCTGTCTCTGTCCCTGTCTCTGTCCCTGTCTCTGCCTCTGTCTCTGTCTCTGCCTCTGTCTCTACGTCTCTGTGTCTCTGTCTGTGTCTCTGTCTGTGTCTCTGTCTCTGCCTCTGCCTCTGTCTCTGTCTCTGCCTCTATCTCTGCCTCTGTCTCTGTCTCTGTCTGTGTCTCTGCCTCTGTCTCTGTGTCTGCCTCTGCCTCTGCCTCTGTCTCTGTCCCTGTCTCTGCCTTTGTCTCTGCCTCTGTCTCTGCCTCTGCCTCTGTATCTGTATCTGTCTCTGCCTCTGCCTCTGCCTCTGTCTCTGTCTCTGTTTCTGTCTCTGCCTCTGTTTCTGTCTCTGCCTCTGTTTCTGTCTCTGTCTCTGCCTCTGCTTCTGTCTCTGTCTGTGTCTGTGTCTCTCTCTGTCTATGTCTTTGTCTCTGCCTCTGTCTGTGTCTGTGTCTCTCTCTGTCTCTGTCTCTGTCTCTGTTTCTGTCTCTGCCTCTGTTTCTGTCTCTGTTTCTGTCTCTGTCTCTCTCTATCTCTGTCTCTGTCGCTGTCTCTGTCTCTGCCTCTGTCTCTGTCTCTGCCTCTGTTTCTGTCTCTGCCTCTGTTTCTGTCTCTGTCTCTGTCTCTGTCTCTGTCTCTGCCTCTGCTTCTGTCTCTGTCTGTGTCTCTGTCTCTGTCTATGTCTCTGTCTATGTCTCTGTCTCTGTCTGTGTCTCTGTCTCTCTCTGTCTCTGTCTCTGTTTCTGTTTCTGCCTCTGTTTCTGTCTCTGCCTCTGTTTCTGTCTCTGTCTCTGTCTCTGTCTCTGCCTCTGTCTCTGTCTCTGTCTCTGTCTCTGCCTCTCACTCTGTCTCTGTCTCTGTTTGTGTCTCTGTCTCTCTCTGTCTCTGTCTCTGTCTCTGTTTCTGTCTCTGCCTCTGTTTCTGTCTCTGTCTCTGTCTCTGCCTCTGTCTCTGTCTCTGTCTCTGTCTCTGTCTCTGCCTCTGCCTCTGTCTCCCCCGCTGTCACATTATATAGGTTGTATGGTAATAGAAATTGAGGGTTTCTTCAGGTGAATAGAGAGCAATATCACTGATAGTGCATACCGCCTTGCATAAAGCGTACAGCATACATCATAAGCGCCTGTGATCCACAAATAGGTTTATTCAGCCCACATACACCGAAATAGTGCCGTGTGCACTATACGAATAATGCTATCAGTCAATCTGAAGAGATGTGACATTTTCATTTATAGGAATGGATGACTACACCAAACATGCTATTTGCAGAGTACGATTATATTAAACTGAATATTAATACAAATGCATGCTCATAATGGTGAATAACATTATACGTGTTGTGGAATTCGTACGTGCAGCTACATTAAAGCAAGGTCATATATATGTGGACTGGTAATTAAACAAATAATGAAATGATCAAATTTTAATGTAATACGTACTCAGAGGAAATATTTTCGTCTGAGTTGCTGTCATTTTTATGAAAAGTTAAATATTTTCCAATTCGAATTTAGGAAAGATTTCTCTTTGCTAAATTCCGCAGTACGCATCACCTATTTTCTTAAGAATGACACAGCGTGATTAATAAACTGAAATTTTTACAGGCTGATTGTTTAATGTATATCTTGATTAACACCAGTGGTGTCAACTTTGTTGTTCCATGGTGTTTATAATATTATTAACAACACCGCAGACAATATTTTGTTTTAAGGGAAGGCCAAACAATCAAATACAAACAAAATTTATACAAATACAATTACAAATTTTATTTATCAAATTACCAAAGCCTTTACACAGGTCTGACTCCACACTACGTCATCTCAGTTGCATATCTAAAGTGATTTAGTTTGTTCCATTAGAAAATGACGTCAATCGGGTAGAATCTGAAATAATTGAATCGACTGACTATTGTTAGACACTGATTAATAATGTTTACGTGTATTTGCTTCGTTTTCTTAAGTACAATTTCCCCACTATTTTTGCGTTGGCGCCAAAACGTTATAAGATGACAGTTGTTTGAGTATAGGCCCCAAAGATAAGTTTCCTGTTTCTAGTATATCAGCTCACATTCAAAAGTGGTACGGCGACCGAGTATTTTGTTATCTTTTTTCATTTTTTGTTACCCACATAACCTGTCAAAACTAACAAACAGAACAATTTAATTTCAACCCTCTAGTTTTCATGAAATAAATAATAAAACTGACCTGTAAAAAGTTTCAGCACAATTAGCTGCTCACGAACAAAATTGTTACCTGTTACATGTTTTTTTTCTTCATGTTTTACAAAAAAGTTGCCGGGCAGCACCTTTTTGTAAATTTAACATAACAATCCTTTTATTCTCCAAGACGAAATAGTTTCTCAGCATGATGGATATTTGTACCACTTTTACACCTAGTGAAAGCTTAGATATATAAAACTCGTCAATTGTTAATTTGATAACATGGTAATTATCAATGTTATTATACACAAAATATAAAATCCGCAATATTGAAAAAAACAATGTTTTTAAAGAAAAAAAAGAAGAAGAAAAAAAGAAAAAAACGATACGGGGTCTTGATGCGCGTGGACCAGAATCCGGATATTTGTTTTAATTGACCTAATAAAAGACAAGAGCAGAATACAAAGCATTTCAGTGTATCGAAAACTGGGTATCGAAAACTGGGTATCGAAAACAGGGTATCGAAAACTGAGTATCGAAAACAGGGTATCGAAAAAGGGGGAAGCACATGGCCAAAAAGGCGGGTTCACTGAAAAAAATAGAGGAACACAATATACATATTATGGTATTAACGTGTTTACTCGCAAGGCGATAAAGGGACCCTCTCCCCGGATCACCCAATGACTTCCTCGTGTGTGACTCAGGTAAAGCCTTTTTTAGAAAATCTTTATAATAATTCAAACAAAACTAAATTGTACCTTTGCTTTTTAGGTGTTTGGGTTAGTGCCAAAACACCTCTTGATATTGTTCGGGTTTTTTTCTTCTTCTTCTTCACATAGTTAGACCTTAACATGTAGTCATCAGATATCGAATTATAATATTTCAAAAAATCGAACTCCTGATATGGACAAGTTTTAATTTTTTTAATTTTTTTTTTTTTAGCACAAAATGGTTTGATTTTATTTTTTAATAAACCTTTCTTGATGTGAAGTTGGTGATGGTACCAAACATGACAAGAATTGTTCTTTTGCTGTAGGCCTGCTGTCATTTCGAGAAAACATTACTGTATTACACATATGAAATCATGGCTGTGATCCATTTCCCATTGTATGGATACAAACGAACATGAGTGTATTTTCACAATAATTGTCTCGTTAATTTATACAAAAATAAATGAGCTGAAATATTCACATGTTGGTTTCTGTACATCTCTTTTGATCTAATACGGTTATTAAAGGGACAGTATCGTCACAATCAGAGCAGACTTTTAACAGGGCATGGAATCGGCGTCCTAGTTTAAGATGAACACAGTGACTGAAAATTACTGGCTCATTTATGCAGCAGCAACGGTAGTATGACCTTATCACGTAGTGCATTATTTTCAGTCACTAAGTTAATCTAAAACTAGCACTCCGATTCCCTGCCCTGTTGATCGTGACGATATTGCCCCTTTAACGCATATACAGGAATTGTACCAATGCTGTACAATTCTTTAAATAAGGGACAATATCGTCACGATCAACGGAATCAGAGTACTATCTTTAGATTAAACTCAGTGACTGAAAATATTGCACTACATGATAAGGTCATATTATCGTTGCTGCTGCCAGTAATTGTCAGTCACTGTGTTCATCTTAAACTAGGACACCGATTCCATGCCCTGTTGAAGGTCTGCTTGATCGAGACGATATTGTCCATTTAAACGGAAAATGTCAACAAGTTGTTCAGAGACTTCTTTGTATTTTGAGGGTGTGGGTTATGAACATTTTCTGCAGCTTTAGCAACAAGCAGTTTAATTGAAATCACCAAAATATTATGATTTTAAAATGATTTTGCGCTAAAACATGTATTGGCATATTGTTGCCTATTAAATGCAAATGATGTGCAATACAGGGAGAGAATGCAAAATATCATATAGCAAGACAGGAAACACGGATTCATTGAATAAGACTTGATACTTTGCAACATAAACGGATTTGTTGTATAAAGTGTTGTGCCAGCACTTTGTAGAAAGAACCTTTGCGTTCATCTTGGACATTTTGGTTCACTGCGAAAAAGAGCGTCAAATTTCAACAGGCATCACAAAAACCTGTTCCGCTGCAATCTCATGCATTACGTGACAAGAATGTCCCCGATAGCAGGCGGACAATATAATTGCTTGGAGCACTTTATATTATCCAAGCGAGTGTAGCTTTTATCACCCGTTTTATCATCCATCTTAAACCGCATGGTTTAAACCGCATGGTTGAGAGAAATAAAGATGGATGGCATGAACTCCCGACAACAAAATACCCAAATTGACTTCACGCATGCGTTTACGACCCGCGGTCATCAACGTTGACATCCGAGCCATTCATTCATTGTTTCCTATGGCAGTGATCGCTCTGCAGTCACGATACATTAGCGTACTCATTAGTGATACCACTGTTGCAAGGCTTTTTATCCCCCGGTACGGTGCAATGGGGTTTTGTTTTTACTAAGAACTTTCAAGTATCAGAATTATGGCAGAGATAAATGTATATTTTGCGTCATTTGCGGAATTGGACCTTCTAATAGGACTATAGAGGTGGGCCTATTATAATACGTCAACAAGTATTAAAGAATCAGGGGTTTATTTTTGCTATATCGCTGTTATAGATGCATTTTTCAGATTCTCATCACGCGGCGGCCATCTTTGTCATACTCCCTGTTCACAATAATGATAAGGCTGTAGCGCTGATTCTCATTAAAGGGGCCAGACTATTTCCCCTTCCAGGCTCAGTTTGGAGGACACGTGGCTTTGAATGGAAGAATCACAAGTTGACTGCACCGTGATAAAAGTTTCAAAATCAATAACCAAGGCATAATCGGGGGAAAATATTCTGAGACACGGAAGGGCTGAAATTTGCCACGACTTGAATGGGATGAAGGTTCGTTCGTATCTAACGCCGCTTCAACCAACAAAAATCTACCATACTGTACATGTTTTGCTCCCTGAATTTTATCTTATATCGGAGCAAAACTATTTAGTCATTATGTTTCTGGGCCCCTGAAGCAGATTTTCTGCTTCTACAGGGTGGTTCAAAAAACAGTTAACCCAAGTTTAAGGTGATTGTTCACCCACCTCCTACAAATCCAGAGAATTTGTGTTTACCTAGTGTTGATGAGTAGGGTTTTTAGAAATAATCCTGAAAAAATGCTAGGTCCAGCTGAATTGGATCTCAAGATATGGCCCATTACAGATGGTATGTACAAAACTGGCTTGTCTGGGACCATTGTTGCATAACATTACAAAACTCGTATTTCTTTGATGAATGTGAATGGTAGGTACAGATTGAGAATGCTAACCCTAACCCTAACCCTAACCCTAACCCTAACCCTAACCCTAACCCTTCAACAACTTTTTCCCAACCGGGTAGTTGGACTTGGTCATCCGGTAGAATGGCCGCCGAGGTCACCAGACCTCACTCCGTTAGATTTTTGGCTTTGAGGCGATGTCAAATCAAGAGTGTACAGCGAAGGCCCTCCAAGGACAATAAACGAAATAAGACGGCGAATTGAAAATGCCTTCAATGCAATCAGAAGAACACGCCTAACGCAACATGCAATGCAACACATGCAAGACAAGGCACTCACATGTATTGCAAACCAAGGGCAGTATGTTGAAGACAGAAACTAAAGTTAAGAAGCTCCCGTGGACAAGCCAGTTTTGTACATACCATCTGTAATGGGCCATATCTTGAGATCCAATTCAGCTAGACCTAGCATTTTTTCAGGATTATTTCTAAAAACCCTACTCATCAACACTAGGTAAACACAAATTCTCTGGATTTGTAGGAGGTGGGTGAACAATCACCTTAAACTTGGGTTAACTGGTTTTTTTTAACCACCCTGTATATGTCTTGAGAGTCTCGCAAACAAAGGACAAGTCAAGGGGTGACATTGGCAGGTAAAGGAGGTGACAAAGGGGTGCAAGTGCCCTTCCCACTTTGAAATTAAAGCATTGTAAGAAAGATAAATCTTAAACAAGTTATCAACATTCTTAATCTGTTTTTAATTTTCGAGCCAAATATTTTTTGCTTTGAGTTCCGTTTTTGTAGAAACTCACTAAGTCGCAAATGGATGGTCACAAAATCTCATTTTCTGAGAATCTTATTTCTCAGAAGAGTTAGATTTTGATTGGGGTGAAACTTCGATGGCTTGGTTTCTTGATACAGGCATTATGTTTAAACCCATATTCCATGCATGGTTCTCAAAAAGTACCATGCACACGCCCATGATGACATTTTCCAAATTGTCCGAACAGCCCTTTAAAGCAAATATATATCTGCTACTCGGCAGATATGGTTTGGCCTCTGACCTGGCCCCATAGAGCAATAGATAATTGGCATAAGTGGACCGCCCACCAACATAGGGGCTGGTTAGCTCAGTTGGTAGAGCACTCGTACGGTGAATCGAGAGGTCGCGGGTTCGAGTCCGGCATCAGCCAATTTTTCTTTGCTCGCGAACCGTTTATAATATTTCAGGTCAGTTTCTCCATATAAATCTACTTTGTGTACAACCACATAAAAGGCTTGTGTCCCATTAATTGTGTGATCCCCGCTACTGCCGTTACCCGGGTTGTTTGCATCTGACCGGTGCTTGATCCCTTGCTACTCGGCAGATATGGTTTGGCCTCTGACCTGGCCCCAAAGAGCAATAGATAATTGGCATAAGTGGACCGCCCACCAACATAGGGGCTGGTAGAGCGCTCGTACGGTAATCGAGAGGTCGCGGGTTCGAGTCCGGCATCAGCCAATTTGCTCGCGAACCGTTTTATATATATATATATATATATATATATATATATATATATATATATATATATATATATATATATATATATATATATATATATATAAACGTGACAACAAACATTGGCGGTATATTCCTGAAACTCATCGGCAAGCACTTCCCGAGGAATTCCAAACTGAACAAGATATTCAACAGGAACACGGTCAAGATCAGTTACAGCTGCATGCCCAACATCGCCAGTATCATCAAGGCACACAACAAACAAGTCTCATCGAACGACAAAGGGACCGACCGTAAGGACTGCAACTGCCGCAAGAAAGACCTATGCCCTCTACAAGGAAAGTGCCAGGCCAGCAACATCATCTACAATGCCGAAGTTAAGCAACCAAACAACTCTCATCTGTACATAGCTCTCACCGCGCCTCCATTCAAGCTAAGATACGGCAACCACACACAGTCTTTCAGGCATGAGAAGTACCAGAACAGCACGGAACTCTCCAAGCACATTTGGCAATTGAAAAGGAACAAGAAACCATTCACCATCAACTGGTCGGTAGCCTGTAGATCTCAAGCATACAACAGTGAATCGAAACGGTGCAACCTTTGCCTCACAGAGAAGCTCTCCATCATAAACGCCGACAAGAGGATACTCCTGAACAAACGACCCGAACTCATATCAAAATGCCGCCATGAAAACAAGTTCTACCTCTGCAACCTCAAAAGCGATGACACGTGACGAGGAACAGTACCGCGTCAACAAACCACAAACTGCCAACAAACAAGCTTACACACAAGGCCCGCAAACAATAGGTAATTACCACGCATCATTGAGCGAGTAACCTGTACGTGCGCGTGTAGGCCTATATATATAGGAGTAATCACTTCGTGACTATCAGTTGTCTGATGATCGCATAACGCGTGAAACTCGGAGTTACAACTACCAGCGTTCCACTAGTTTTACTACAAGTATATTACGCTCTGTCTATGTGGCATTGAGCACTCTACTTCAAGATAGACCGCTACATTTAAGTAATATATATATATATATATATATATATATATATATATATATATATATATATATATATATATATATATATATATATATATATATATATATATATATAGGCATAAGTGGCATATATATATATATATATATATATATATATATATATATATATATATATATACTGTATATAATAACGGGAAGCGAGCTAAAAAATTTGGCTGATGCCGGACTCGTACCTGTGACCTCTCGACCACCAACTGAGCTATAACCAGCCCCTATGTTGGTGGGCGGTCCACTTATGCCAATTATCTATTGCTCTATGAGGCCAGGTCAGAGGCCAAACCATATCTGCCGAGTAGTTTTCTGTCACCTTCGGTCCTCACTAATGGTTGAGTCGCTGTAGTCATTACATCGTTGTTTGTGGGCCGTGTTTCTCTTTGAGATCGTTCCAGATAGATAGTGCATGATATATTAAAGCAGAAAGCCTGGGTGGTTTCTTGATGTCAGATTACAAGCGTTGCCAGTTGGCGTGAATTTGTTGCCGTCATGGTGAGGGGCTGATTCAAAATGTCCACCCCTGAACCTCAGTCCATCCTCACCCTTCCCAGTCTTGAATACTTGGATTTGAAACATTGGATAACAAATAAATAAGTAAGACTTGTAGCTTTGCATGACTATCAGACTTCTCCTGACGATCAGAGCATACTGATCGAAACGTCGAGTTGTAACCAACCGGCTCTTTTCAGAACTATTTACTATTCAAAAGAGAATTTTACATGGTGTCACCGCAAACAGTCTTTACTTTAAAGAAATAAAGAAATATATGTCGAGGAAGTTGTTTGGGGAAATTGTGGAAGCTCTGTGTTGCACACACTTGGTAATGGGATCAGCGGTTGCCGCAATTACTCAGTGCTGAGAATTTGTGTATTGACTCTGCGCGCTACGGTAAATTGACTAGTCGTTATTTGCTACACGCCGCCGTTAATCCCCGTTCACCAATCAGGCGTACATCTGGCCCTTAGTGATCTTAGTGATATGCTTATTCCTACGTTCCACTAGCTCCTCCAGAATATCGATCAAAGATTGAGCGTGTATCGGGGAGGATCACTGCTAAAACAGAAATTACATCCATGGGAGATGACCTTCTTTGTATTTGCCGTCCAAAAAATGTAAACAAACATGCTATAAAAAGAAAAAAATTACAATGACTGAATTATTAAGAGAATATTTATATGCATCGCTGGGTTGAGTGAAGATTATTATAATTCATCAACGGCCTCCGGAGAGCTGGAATCAGACCGACTGAACAGACTGCAATCTTCGCAGGGTCGTCGGCGCAGCAGAAGCAGCCTTCATTAATGCGCCTACACGTTCCAGATAATTTTCCAGCATGCCCCTAAAGTTCACAAAAATATTTAACAGGGATTAAATCAATTCAGTGACATTAATATCAGTGTTAACAGCTATATAACAGCAATGTATCATACATTTGTACATGGTAAACCAAAGTAATTATTTGATTAGAAATATTTTTAATGGGAGTAATTTCACAATAGTCTTGAACAATGAATTAATACAATATAAATTGATTAGAAAATATAGTGCTAACATCAGGGAAAGTATAGCAAGCTAAAAAGGCTAACGTGTAGCAACCAAATTCACTACCAACTTTACAAGAACATTATAGTGAACAATGAAATTACATTATGGTACATGTGGACAAACAAAACAAAAAGTATTTAGAATATGCAGTACAAATTTAATATATATGTAAGTTGTTTGCTATATAAAACAGACAATAAGAAATAGTTATGTCTTCATTGAAAACAATGGGTGAACAACGAGATTATTATTCAGATAATCAAGGTTAATTTCTAAAAATTTGAAAGGACGGTAAATATAACTCTATAAATCGGCCATCGTTAAAATTCATTTAACACGAATGTGTTTCACGACAATAGCCATTAAAATCATTAATAGACCATCGTTAAATTCATGGGTTTCACGACAGTGGTGTCATGATATCGAATTCAGAATATAAAATAGGGAAGGTACAACATTGATAATATTTGCAAAACTGCTTCTATGCTTATACATTGAACAACCAACCTTCAACAGTCTCAGCTTACATATAACATTATGTCGATATTAAGGAGAGAATGAGCAAATATAAATTCCGAGTAGGCCTATCTCTATTGTTATGTTACCGGTATGTGCGCAACAGGTGTGAAAAAATGGCTTGCTCATTATGACAAAACGTAAAACTAAAAACCAGGATTATAACTTGCTTCAAGGTTGGTTCACGCTCCAGTGGCACGTTATCATATTAATTTTATTCATGTCAAAATAACATGATAGTCGTTATGCTTTGGCTAGCCTTGATCAAGGGCGCGTCGGAACGGTTTGATCGCATAATTTTGCACCGCTTATAATTAGCTCTCCGAACTCCAGGTATCTTTATCATAGCCGTCTTGTAGTTATTCAGCCAAGCTGACGTTGACGTTTTGGTTTATATTTTTGTCTAGAAAGCCTAACTTGAACACAATTTTCAGGAAGTAAAATATTTTTAGTTAATGCGAAAATCGCTATAGTAAGTGGCATGGTTATTTGATATTGATGCATGTCACAAAATAGAGAAATAACAACAGGTTTGAAAATACAGTATAGAATTGGTAATTAAAAACATAACAAAATAGTCCAATTTGTTGTAAAAGCTGACAATGGTATCAAACTTCCGTAGAATTGTTTTGTTCTGATAACAATTTAAATCATTACCAGTAAGTTGATTGGAAATTATACTCTTTCCTAAATTCCACTTTATAATGAATATGACACAAATTTTAATGTATTTTCATTTTTTTCTCGTAAAAAAAATAAATAGCCTAAATAAACCTAAAACTGTCACAGGTTATTTAATATAATTATATCTTGATTCAAACAGAAGCAGTTTTTCCACCATTATATTCCAGTGTTGTACCTTCCCGTTAAACCCACCTGATTGTATATTTATTTGTATTCCATGTAGGCCTACAAGAATAATAAGAACTAAACCAACGGTGTATAAATGACTAAAACCAAACTCGGTATATTTTGTATCATCGACTGGGGAGTCAGAGCGTAAAAAACATCCATCTTTCTTGATCATATTTGGACGCAGTATATAAACATTAGCTATTGTCATATATGTCCATGATTAATGGAATGTGACACAATGACATCACATAGTTATTGCAACAACCCCCTTTTTACTGAACCGTGATAGTCGAAAAAGAGGACGCGTTACAAATGGAAGTCATTAGTTAAATCATTTATTTTAATGACACATCAGCATAGAAAGCTACTTTCCATTCAGGCAATGTATATATAGACCATGGGATGAACTTAAAAATAACACCTATTTATTTAATTTCGTGATCCCCATCACAGGACCACATAAAATTTGGAACATAGGGGGTTTCAATGGTGCTGAATCTAATTTTGATTGTTGCCAAGTCGTAAAATTGTTCTTTTGCATTTTTTTTTTCAATTTAAAAAAAATTGTTACGTTATCATATCAGATGCATTATGGGAATTCAAAATGGCCACCACAGCCGACGGCCATCTTGGATTTTGTCTTTTTATTCTGTAATGTTGGGGTAAAACGTATTGATTTTTCTCAATGGCAGCTTCTTACTTTTCATGCCAAGGAAGGATATAGAAATGTCACTTCATCCTCAGAAATGCATTCCATGCCCCAAAAAGCTGACAGCCATGTTGATTTTCAAATGACAAAAACGCATGTTATCGTTTTTTCGCCTCAAATTGGGAAAATAATGGATTACAGCACCCCAACAATGATCCCAGGGGAAATCCGATGATATTTTTATTTTTATTTGCCAAGCTTTATGAAATTTTGCCAAAAATACAGAAAATATGATAGAAATACGCTTTTTGGGCAAAAACACTTAAACACACCTTCTAGTGGTGACTTTTGGAAATTATTTTTACGTTGTCATGTAGGTTTTGCTGGAAGGAACATTGCCAAGTTTCATGAAAATGGGCCGATGACTTTGGAACGCATGTTATCGTTTTTTCGCCTCAAATTGGGAAAATAATGGATTACAGCACCCCAACAATGATCCCAGGGGAAATCCGATGATATTTTTATTTGCCAAGCTTTATGAAATTTTGCCAAAGAATACAGAAAATATTATAGAAATACGCTTTTTGGGCAAAAACACTTAAACACACCTTCTAGTGGTGACTTTTGGAAATTATTTTTACGTTGTCATGTAGGTTTTGCTGGAAGGAACATTGCCAAGTTTCATGAAAATGGGCCGATGACTTTGGAACATACAGAGGGGTTCTTTATGAGCCCCCCCCCCCCCCTCCCCCACCCAATAAAAAAAATGCCTGGTCCTGATCTATCATCTAGGTATATTAATAAAATGAAAGGCTTTATTCTTTATAAGTTTTTGTAAGATTTATTTACAAGTAAGACTAATTGCGGTGACACCATGTGCAATCTCAATTGAGTAGTAATTAGTTCTGAAAAGAACTGGAGGTACAACTCGACGTTTCGATCAGTATGCTCTGATCGTCCTCAGGAGAATGCCGGACTCTGGAAAATGCTGCTGCTTAAGTAGACTGCTGGAGGATTAGTTCGTTGAGGCGCGCAGGCGGGAACTGTTGAGACTAGGATCCTATAGGGTTGCGGGAGAGGAGTGTGTGCTCACTGAACTGAATCAGTTGTTGACAAGCACAGGGAATGGAGGGTGGTTGACTTAGGATATAGGAGATCCCTCAGTCTGGGGGTGGGTTATGGACTTAGGATATAGGAGATCCCTCAGTCTGGGGTGGGTTATGGACTTCGGATATAGAAGATCCTTCAGTCCGTAGTAGTGGTCGCCAAATGTCGCTGATGTAGAAGCCGATGTCCTGTGGCACAGTGTCGTGTTTGACGATCTCGATGGCCTCTCTGATGCGTCTGTGGTGCCATGTGTCGATGGGTGTGATGAGTTGGGCTGCCTGCCAGTCGATTTGGTGGTCCTTGATGTGTGAGTGCTTGACGATAGCGGACTTCTCGAAATCTCCTCTGCGGCCGTGTGCTCGGTGTTCCTTCAATCTGATGGGGAGGTTGCGCCCTATTTCACCGATGTGTAAGATTTATTTACAGCAAATCCATCTGAATGATATTCTAAAACATAAAAAAGTTTGATTTTACATTTTGAATGGTCGGCGTTGTAATATTCCCAGTTTCGTCTTTATAAACATGCATGCAGCAAAAACTGGGCTGAATTTCAAGCGATGCCGCCATGTTTGCTTGTATTTACCACACATTATTTTCGGAATATATGAACGAGGCTGATCAACACGGAATTTCATTGGTGGATTCTGGGTCTCGACGATGATGTACACTCAGAAAACAAATGGTAAAAAAAGTTATGTAGAAAAAGTTGTGTAAGAAAATACTTAATTGAAGTAAAATTCAACGAAAAAAATATACTAAATTGTAACGTAAAAAAAACTTACATATTTTGAGGGTAAATATTACTGTTTACAAATGTTTTGTAAAATTTACCGAAGTGAAGAGAAACTTTACAAGTAACTTGTAAGTTTTACAACGAAGCACATGGGAATCCTTCAATTTACATGCATATCATGTGTTTTTCCCGCCGTACGTGCGCACGTGTGATTGCATGCACTCGTACACACACATTTAATACAAGTACACCACCACATTGTCACTGTCAGTATGGAGGAGAAGCTAAAGATTTGGGGGTTTGAAAACCTAATAGAATTGTTTCAAGGTGAGTAACTAAGTTAATTTAGATTTTAGTGATCTTCAGTTAAATGTAGACTACTCTGGGTCATATTTGTGATTGGTGTAAAAACAGAAACAATTGAGTTTCCATGCAAACGTCTGCTCGCAGTATCAGGTCGCAAAACAGGCATACACATCATGTTATGACATGCCGACACACAAGGCAGGCTGGTCTACCCATGGAGGAAGAATTCTGTTTTCTTCCTCCATGGTCTACCATACCTAACTCTATGCATCCGAAAATGATGCTGTGTGCTGGGGAGAGTTTAAGGGTTTTAATGCAGAGGGGATTTCCCCTTTCTTTTTTAGGGAGGCATGGTACTTTACTTTAGCAGTGTGCAGTTTATTTTGTACTGTTTTTACCAAATTGTATTGTTTCTTTTTTCTTTTTGTAATTTTATCAGGCATGCAACTAATTTCATCTTCCTCTTTTTTTTCCTTTCTTTCACCTTTAGTCTGTTTCAAGAAATACTTCATCTGTGATCTCCAATACCAGGATGGATGTTCTGGTGTGTGGGAATTCATCGAATCTGTTGTCTTTGGCCTCAAAGGAAATGTTAAGGGAAGTGCCATTAGAGAGTTCCGTGCGTATTGTTCCTTTTTACGATTAAGGCCCGTATTTTAGAACGTTCCTTTACTGCAAAGGACGCCTTTATGCCTATTGTTCTCTTAAGAGAACAATAGGCATAAAGGCGTCCTTTGCAGTAAAGGAACGTTCTAAAATACGGGCCTTAGTGTTTAAGTCCAGTTAAAAGCTGGTTTGTGTTTTGTGTAACTCACATACCAGTGGTATTCCACAAGCATTTTCTCAGTAGCTGTATTTTTTAACATCAAAGGAGTGTCAGGTTGTTTGAGCTGAAATCCCACACTTCAAGGAGTGGGTTAGGGTGTTTTTTAACTGATATATCATATTTTTATTATTATTTCAGTGGCTGTAGTTTGTAACATTTCCACTCCTGTGGTCAAAGTTTTTTTGTTTTTTTTAATGAAATCTCACAAATGTATTTTTATTTCAGTGGTTGTAAAATTGTTTGAGCTGAATTCCAACACTTGTGTTTTTATTTCAGTAGCTGTAGTTAATTGTACATTTCCACTTCCATGGTCAAGGGAGGGGAGGTTGTTTGAGCTGAAATCCAACACTTGTGTTTTTATTTCAGTAGCTGTAGTTAATTGTACATTTCCACTTCCATGGTCAAGGGAGGGGAGGGGAGGTTGTTTGAGCTGAAATCCAACACTTGTGTTTTTATTTCAGTAGCTGTAGTTAATTGTACATTTCCACTTCCATGGTCAAGGGAGGGAGGGGGAGGTTGTTTGAGCTGAAATCCAACACTTGTGTTTTTATTTCAGTAGCTGTTGTTAATTGTACATTTCCACTTCCATGGTCAAGGGAGGGGAGGGGAGGTTGTTTGAGCTGAAATCCAACACTTGTGTTTTTATTTCAGTAGCTGTTGTTAATTGTACATTTCCACTTCCATGGTCAAGGGAGGGGGGAGGTTGTTTGAGCTGAAATCCAACACTTGTGTTTTTATTTCAGTAGCTGTTGTTAATTGTACATTTCCACTTCCATGGTCAAGGGAGGGAGGGGGGAGGTTGTTTGAGCTGAAATCCAAAACTTGTGTTTTTATTTCAGTAGCTGTTGTTAATTGTACATTTCCACTTCCATGGTCAAGGGAGGGGGAGGTTGTTTGAGCTGAAATCCAACACTTGTGTTTTTATTTCAGTAGCTGTTGTTAATTGTACATTTCTACTTCCATGGTCAAGGAAGGGGAGGGGAGGTTGTTTGAGCTGAAATCCAACACTTATGTTTTTATTTCAGTAGCTGTTGTTAATTGTACATTTCTACTTCCATGGTCAAGGGAGGGGGGAGGTTGTTTGAGCTGAAATCCAACACTTGTGTTTTTATTTCAGTAGCTGTAGTTAATTGTACATTTCCACTTCCATGGTCAAGGGAGGGGAGGTTGTTTGAGCTGAAATCCAACACTTGTGTTTTTATTTCAGTAGCTGTTGTTAATTGTACATTTCTACTTCCATGGTCAAGGGAGGGGGGGAGGTTGTTTGAGCTGAAATCCAACACTTTTGTTTTTATTTCAGTAGCTGTTGTTAATTGTACATTTCCACTTCCATGGTCAAGGGAGGGGGGGGGAGTTGTTTGAGCTGAAATCCAACACTTGTGTTTTTATTTCAGTAGCTCGGTGTAGTTTGTAATATTTATACTCCCTTGGTGTTTTTTGTGGGAGGGGAGAGTCAGAATATTTTTGAAATCTCACACATGTATTTTTATTTCAGTGGTTGTAGTTCGTAAGACTACCATGTCCTTGGTCGGGGGTTGTAGTGGGGGGGTCAGAGTATTTTTTAAACTGAAATTTCACACTTGCATTTTTATTTCAGTGATTGTAGTTAATAGACTACATTTCCTTGGTCGGGGGGGGGGCATAGTTGAAGGCATAGTTTTGGTAATCGTTACATTTTAGGTGTCCACACTTATGCTGTTTCTTCGTAGTTTGAAGTTTTTGTAAAAGTTGACTATGAAGTGTTCATATTTAAAGTTTTGTTAATACTTTTAATGTTAGTTCAGAATTTGAAGTTTTAAGGTTTATCATTAATTTGTGCTTGCCCTGATAAATAATTTTAAGTTCTAAATTATATAAATTATAATTTTATAAATCAAGAAATAAAACAGAAATCTATATTTTGAAAATGATGTTTCTTTTGCATTTGTATGGAGTACAAGTGTGTACATTTTTACTTCTAAGATTAACATAGAAAAAAGGTAATGTCAGTGTAATTGTCATGGTATTAAAACGTAAATTCGGTTGATAAAACTTGTAGCCTTGCATGGTGAAGAGGATAAGTAAGACTAATTGCGGCGACACCATGTGAAATTCTCTACTGAGTAGTAATTAGTTCTGGAGGTTACAACTCGGTTGGGAAAACAATTTCAGTTGGGAAAAATAATTTGCTACCCAGTAAGACTTGCAGCTTTGCATGGTGAAAAAGGATAAGTAAAGACTTCTGCGGTGTGACACCATTTAGAAATTCTCTTTTGAGTATAGTAAATAGTACTGAACCAACCGGTTCTTTTCAGAATTAATTTTTACTCAAAAGAGAATGTCTATATTATGGTATAACCGCAGTCTTTACTGTATAATTTGCTAGCCAGTTTTTACAAAAAAATGATGGTGGTTTTGTCTCACTTTCCTCATGACTTATAGACTCTGGCATTGAGATGAAACTCTTACAAGTCGGATGCTCATTGTGTATCCTGATTAACAGAAAGTAGGCATACAATTAAGTGGTTTTGCATACTTATAGAAAGTAAATTTCCAACGTGGTGCCTTCCCTTTAAGCAACAAGCAGCAGTACTCAATTATCCACACGCGGCAGTCTTTGAGAAAATTTTAGTTGTAAAACAAAAATATCTTAAAAGCTGTGCAAAAGTATCACGCACACGTAACCTGCCGGCATTTCATAAAATGAGTGTTCGTGTACATGCGTACAAAGATATCAGATCTTTTCTGGGCGGAGGGGTTGTGCTCTGTGCATGCTGCCAATATCAGAAATAGACCTAATATTATTTTAATAATAAGTGGAACGATAACCGCATTTTCCCAAATTATGCGGGAATTATGCAAGGAAAATGCTCATTCGCCCATTGAGTTTTTAGTGCAGTGCATTATGGGATTTAAAGGGAAGTGACAGATTTGGTAAGGCCAACAAAAAAAGTATCCGGTTTCTGGTCTCCGCGCGCGTCGCCTCAGACCTGCGCGTCGGCATTTTTAATTTTTCTTTTTTGTTTTGCTATGAAACGATGTCCAATTGCAGCCAAAATTGTAGGATCGATTGGAATTCTGCCGTGCTGTGTTTTAAAAGACTTTTTCACATAGGGATATGAACGTTTGCCCGATTTTTGAGGCCTTTCTTAGCCACCATACTTTGTGTATGGGAAATTTGGTACCCACGTATACATGTATCATGTATTTCCCTGTTGGCAAAAAAAAAAAAAAAAAATGGCCGAAAAAACCACGTCGCCGCGCCGATTTTGAAGTCGACCGATGACCAGAAACCGGAGAGTTTTTTGTTTGGCCAAATCTGCTTTAATACCAAAAATATCATAAACAATAATAATGAGAGATGCTTCTGGTTAAATAGGCTCTGGTTCGGATCCTGCTTTGTCAGGCCGAATTCTGATTGGTGCTCATTGGAGCGTGTTGGATGCTTCTGTTGCTTCGTGATTGGATGCTATAGCATCCACTACGTGATTGGCTTTTTGTAACACTTTGTAATGAGTGTTGATTGGTACTCACTGAGGCGTTGCCTCTGTCTGAGTTGCCTGTTTGCTGATGCGTGTTAAGTAGGTTGTGGGCTGTAAGAGTGGTTGGATGGAAGGATTGAGTGTCATATGTGGCTAATGTAAAAACCGATGCCTGGGGCTGTTTATGTATCTCAATGGCTTCCCTGACACGATGGGTGTTCCTCTCCGGAACTACATGTATGATTGCTGCCTGTTGCCAGTCAACTATGTGGTCTAAGTATGTCGAGTGTTTGGTGATGGTCGACTTGCCACATTTCCCTCTTCGGCCAGGGGTGTTATGTTCTTTGAGCTTGGTCGTAAGGTCCCTGCCAGTTTCACCAATGTATACTTTTTCACGGGTGCAAGGAATTCGGT
This sequence comes from Zoroaster sp. YZ-2022, assembly GCA_029582265.1. Taxonomy (NCBI): domain Eukaryota; kingdom Metazoa; phylum Echinodermata; class Asteroidea; order Forcipulatida; family Zoroasteridae; genus Zoroaster; species Zoroaster sp. YZ-2022. Next base: position 11,091,461 of record CM055827.1, on the reverse strand, counting down.
AGACTCAAATCTTACTAAAAATTCACTTATCTGAGAGTTTGATACCATCATCAACTTTATACCAAATAAGGTTTTGTGTTCATTTCACCCCTGACTAACTTCTGCTCACTTGCAAATTAGGTTTAGTTAGGCCTAAAACTTTGATTATTAAGCGAGGTTGCATATCAGAGCTTCAAAGCCATTACGCATTTTAAACACTATTAAAACACATATACTGTCACAGTTTTACATAAAACTTGTTGTATCAAAAATATCTTGAAATATTTTTGTTTCTGGTGCTATCGTGAAATACAAAATAAGTGGATTTTTATTTTTATTTTTACATGATCACTTGATTCTTGTATGGATGCATTTATAGACATGTTACCAAAAAGCGTACCGGCTTTAAGAGGAAATATCACATATCGGTGACTACAGAAATAGATCGAATGATTGTGTTAACTCTATTATCTGCTATATACAGCCTCCTCGCTGATTATGTGTAATGAATAGATCTCCAATCGGGTCCGGCAGAGAAGCTTCAGTTCAACGATTCCATGCTTCAAAAATATCCTCTTTATTTCACAAATCCCGTCAAAGGGCTAACAACAGAGATAAACATGTAGGCCTACAGGATATTGGGAAGCACGAAACCGACCGCTTAGAGAGAAAAACAAAGGATCCCGGTACAGACAAAAGATACTCTTCCCGGGGATTGTCTCAACATCCTGCCCGCGTATCATGTGGCCGTATACGGTGAATTGTTGTTGATGGTTTACATCCTATTGCTTTTAATGTGCGATAGAAATGTTGAGGAATGTAACTCTCCGATTCGAGAATTCGATGATCGACCACATTATGACAAATTGACCTTTTTTCGGTATGGCGAGTTTGGCAGTGACTGACAAATTAACCAGTCGATGAGTGAAGCGCTATTCCTGGAACTAAAGCAACATGTTCAATAAAACAGAGTGGAACTTCCAATCTCACTAATATCAGTACAGGTGTACATATCGGTCCCTGTGCTCGTTCTTGTTTTTACTCATCATGTTTGGTTCTTCATTGTCACATCATGCTTTGTAATTAATTCTTTTTGTTATTCCCACATTACATTATTTTGTTACTTTTGTGACTAATATGTGACCCCGCACGGCGAAACCCGCAAAAAGTCGCTGAACCCCAATCCAAGATACAGCCAATTTTCGACCAATGGGGTGTTATACTGCCTTTTGGGGTTTTTACTGATTATAGTTCCCGGATGTTTATTTCACAATTTCCTGCAAACAAAATTACTGAAATCGATTTATAAGTGTGTGAAAAAGCGAAATTCCGAGCACCATTTTGCGGTTGTTAGTGCGGTTTTTTTTCTCAAAACATCCTGTATTTCTCGAAATCGTAATTTCATTGTTTTTCAACTTTCAAAGTCCATAACTTTCCAACAGAATGCATGATGGATATAATTTTTTCACCATTGAAAAGCTAAAGAGTTGCCCTTTCATATGATACCAATAACTCATTTTTTATTTCTGGGACGTTTTTGTGGGTTTTGTCATGCTGGGTCACATATAGTTTCTAATGAATTTCTTGTTACTGACTGTTATACTAAGGAAGTTTTGGAAATAAAAATAAGCTTTATGTACATATGCGCATTGTACATACATGTACATAAAATTTTAATTACTTTTTTTCTCTGGTAATTTCTTTAAGTTTTTTGTTCCCCGGACATTTATTTATTTTCCCCTCTAAATTGCTGAAAAGGGGGTGATTCACAACATTTTCCACATCATTGCAAAAGGTTTTACATGTCATAATCTCAGTGACCAAAAATTAATTATCATGCTGCGTTAAAAATCATTAAATTTAGGCATATACCCTTAAGCCCCTTCTCGGGCCAATTATTAATTTTACTTAACTATTCACTCAATTATGCCGGTTTTAATGAAAAAACATATCATGAGGAATAAATTATTTATTTTCTACAGTGGTATTTACTTTTTAACAAGGACTCATCATGGGCGGATCCAGAACATTTTTTAGGGGGGGCTGAGAATCAAAAACAATTATTTTTCAGTACTACAAAAATTACAATGAAATAATCAAAAAAGAGAGAAAAACAAAGCACACTGTGGGAATGGGGGTGCGTGCGTTCTCCCCTCCCCCTCTCTCTCTCTCTCTTTTTCTCTCCCTTTTTTTTAAACATTAAAAAAAATAGATTTTAGGGGGGGCTACAGCCCCCCTTAGCCCCCCCCCCCCTGGATCCGCCAATGCTCATAGGGTAAATGCCATCTTTAATCATCGCGAGTCCTTTGGTGGCGGTGAAGTGTTAGTTGTTATGGGAAAACCTCCGCGGAATCTCAGCATCACTCATCCGCACAATGTGCATCAGCACTGCACAGTACGGGTGAAAATCACGATTTTCAATTGTCGTTGTGCAGCCAGGGCTATATAGGGGCCTCATGCCATATTTGCTGCAGGGAGAGAATCTCTCCATTTTACCACGGTTGACCTATACTCCTGCGGCAGGACACGAGTAATTGTTTTCACGTGAATGAACCAAATAAAGAGAAAGGGAGAGAGACAAGCGAACACAAAGAGAAGAAGCTTACTAAATTTAACCTCTTACGAGGTTGTCCGTGTTTCTCGCAGGCGTTTTCTGATCTATTTTTATCGATTTGTTTTCTAACCTGAACCCTACGGATCGGTTTGTATCATTATTTTGATCCTCACATCATAAAGGTAAGGTATGCCTATAGAAAAGGCAATTCAAAAATAACAAATTAATGGTAAACTTGTTATGTGGCGCTTCATTCAATTTCAACTCAACATTTATTTCCACATTGCAAATTACAAAATTAGTTAATAAAAAACCACATTTTATATGTTTGTACAAGAGTAAACAGTAGATTATTAAGAGAGAAAAAGAATCCAAACTATGAAATACAGTAGCACAAATAGGGAGGAATATTCAAAAGCCAAGGTTTGTATAGAAATGCCTATACGGGGACGAGCCCAGGACAAACAAGGGAGTGGACAAAGCCAATGAAAATGAACAGGACAGACAAAAAAGCGGATGTTTAAAACAGCCAGGGACTTCGTGTAAAGCTGACAGGGGCATCAATCTTCCCTATAAATAATTTTGTCTGAGGTACTGTGACTTTAATGAAAAGTTAAATTTCCAGTTCGAATTTACGAATAAGTACTCTTTCCTAAATTCCGCGTCAGTGAATCCGAACTCATGTTCACTGTATTTTTTTCCCTCGACTTTATGTAATAAGCTGAAACTTCCAAATGTTGGTTGATTAATGTATATCTGGATTCAAAGAGAGTACGCATACTCTAAGAAGTCTGTTTTGCCAACATTACAGTACCAATGCTGTACCTTCCCTTTATCTGCGGATTCAAAGAAAGTAAGCATACTCATAGAAGCCTGTTCGTCAACAGTTCCAATAAACACAATGAAATCACATATAGGCTACCCTTAGACCTATTGTTTGAATGACAAAATGAAATTGGTAATTTGATCGACAAATTTCATCATTACTTCCACGGTCATGTAGACCTATCATTAAATTACCTTTTGAATTTATTGCGTTGAATAAGTCCCATAAAGTCGGCCACTCGCTCAATCAGTGACGAGTGGCATAAAAACGCTAACATAATGCATCTTAATGCCTAGACCTGTGTAGCTAAAATGTCGTTCGCCGTGTACTGACAGATCACTGTCTATACAATATCGTGGTCTCTAGCCTATTATATTTTTATAAATACAGCATGACTTAGGCCTTATTGTAATTGCATGCATAAAAGGGAGAGTACACCTTTTGGTCGTTTTAACACATCGTACTTTACTGTACTGAGTATAGTTAGCCTGCACCGCATGTGCATCTGCACATTGCCGTACAATCTTTTGTAGAGATTGTTTCGTTAATAGAATACGAAACTACAAATCATACTTAACCCATGAGTATTAATCTTTCAAGTGGGCGTATAGTCAGATCTTGGTTACGAAAGCAATGTTATCTTGTACGTCAAGTGGATTTTGTTTTTTAGTGTGGTTCGTTTTTGTAAATTTCTGAATTATAAGCGGTCACGAGCGGACGAGAATTGTGGTGTGAGGTCCAGGAGCCCGCTTAGGGAGCTCCTTTTGTCGATGTCCAAGAGTTTTCCGATTTAAACGATTTTAGGGAATTAAGGATTCAGAGTACAATCTACTTGTTTCATTGCAGCTGCTGAAAAGGGTTTCCTTAACATTGCCCTGTAATTTTATAATTATGTTACACTGAATATTTTTATCTTTTTTAAAGGGAGTTTGGAACCCCCAAAATGCTTCTTTCCAAAATGGCGGAGAACCGCAATTACGTCGAGGGAAATCAAAATATCTTCGATCAACACCAGCTTTTCATCAGATTTATATCTTTACCTAATACTTATTTGCTTATCCCCAAAGCAAGTGCACTCGCCTGTTGGCAAGCTTGCTATTCAAATATTAATCAAAACAACGGACACCAACACCGGGGCCACAGGGGAAAATTCCCATAATCGTATAAAAGCGAATCCGAATTCCCAGATTTTGTTCCGTTTTTTTATATACTCGCCATCCCAGAAAAGAAATCAGGTTACCGTATGTGCTGTTGACAGTGCAGTGGATGTTCAAATAAGTGCTCTCCGTTACAAAGAAAATAGTTTGCCGTCGACAATATAATACAAACTCGCTCAAGAAGTAAAAACCATTTGAAATTTGGTCCAGAGTATAGGCAACCTCGTCCCTCAACCTCGTTCTCACCCACTAGACTTTTAAATATCGGTTTAAATGTTGTTTAAACCGATATTTAAAAGTATATAGGCTATTTAAATGTTTTGTATTCATGATATCATGGCTTTGGCTATTATTATTTTTTAAAACGCATCAAATGTTTTTATGATTCATTTTATTGAACAATTATACCGAATTATGACGAAATTGACATCTACCTGCCATCCGTATGATTTGAAAAATGGATGGCCTAGTCCCAGCCTCCCTACTGCTGCAGCTTAAGCTCTTGTCAATAACAGTGTATCAGACTGTACCCCCAAATGCCATCGGCTAGAAAGCTTCTAATTTAAGCATCTAAGATGGTTAGAGTATAGAAATCGACCAGTTCCAGGGCGAGAGAGCTGTCGGTACGAGGTATATACAGGCATTGCTGGAAAGCCCTGGGGACGAGGCTGATTTAATCAAAGGTTCGATGAGTGCCCAATTGTTTTGAACACGCAACGAGAACTATGACGCAAATCTCGATATGTTTTTGTCTGTAGGCCAATGGACTTTCATTGTAAATCTAAAAGCATTTTTACGAGCAGGAAATCGATTGAATAGGCCCCCAGCGATCCCGCACATTGCACACGAAAATCACTTTGAAACATAGACAATGGTCACTATACAGTGGAGTATAAGTGTTATTCAGTAAAAAGTTACGAAGAGGAGATGCAATATTGAAGAAACATGTTTAAGTGTCTCAGTGAAGACACACAACGTGGCAACAAACCGCTGCTCATATTGAGAACACCTGCTGCATCAATATTTTATGAGTAACCAGGGTAACAGCCGTAGAGAACCAATTGTATTACGGAGCAATATCCGTCTTAGGGTTTAACAGTGTAAATCCATAAGTGGATTAAGACATAGATAATGCATGTAATTACTTACTAGAATTTTGTTTATGATACTCAAAGTTGGGATGGCCATTAACCGGTCAATATTGACCCAACTATAATTATCAAAGAAAATAACATTTATCAGCTATAGCCGCAGCGTAATAGTTGGCTTAAAGTTGAAGGAACGACGTGAATGAATACCCGTAAACTATTTCTATTAAAACAACAAACCTGTGAAAATTTCAGCTGTTTACATCGTGTTTTTAACGAGAAAACAGCGAAAATACATTCATTTTTTTATCGTCAATTCAATGATGAAATTGTGATCTAATTACGATGTAACTTCAGTTGAGAAATACTTTGATTGATTTAACCCAAAAGATTCACACATTAATTTTCACACAATTATTTTCATGAGCAACACTCCGGCTATGTGATTTGGGTTAATTGAAGGTACTACTCCAAGGAACTAGATCAACATTTTTTTCTCTAAAAGTTATCGTCCAGCAACTTTTGGAAATTCAAATTATTTCGTACAATAATTTTCTTTTCTCTCTGTCTCTCTCACTCTCTCTAAGGATAACAACAACAACAACAACAACAACAACAACAACAACAACAACAACAACAACAACAACAACAACAACAACAACAACAACAACAACAACAACAACAACAACAACAACAACAACAACAACAACAACAACAACAACAACAACAACAACAACAACAACAACAACAACAACAACAACAACAACAACAACAACAACAACAACAACAACAACAACAACAACAACAACAACAACAACAACAACAATAATAATAATAATAATAATGGTGAAGGTTATTCCTGTGGTAGTGGGAGCACTGGGTACAATCCCGAAGGCGTTGGAGAAACATCTCAAGGAGATAGGAACATCTGTTAGAGTAGAATTACTACAGAAGGCGGCACTCTTAGGGACAGCAAGGATTCTGCGAGACACTCGAGATCTAAGGCTACGGGACGTAGCTTGACTCGAGGTGTAACCGGCAGAAAGGAAAACAAGATCTTTCTTTTCATGCTGTGCTAATGCGAAATAATAATAATAATAATAATAATAATAATAATAATAATAATAATAATAATAATAATAATAATAATAATAATAATAATAATAATAATAATAATAATAATAATAATAATAATAATAATAATAATAATAATAATAATAATAATAATAATAATAATAATAATAATAATAATAATAATAATAATAATAATAATAATAATAATAATGTGGACTTATATGGCGCACGTATCCACCAAACTGGTGCTCAAGGCGCATTACATTATTACCCCTGTTCATCAGGCGCATAAATCATTCCTGAAACCATCTCAGCTCCCTGGGGAGTATACAGCTCAATTGCTGCCATTTCAGCGCATATGGGCTAATCAAACACAACAACCAACTCTGCCCTCACAGGTAACCATTTACCCCTGGGTGGAGAGAAGCAATTATGGTAAAGTGTCTTGCTCAAGGACACAAGCACCCCGGTCGCGGCTGGGATTCGAAAGCACATTCTGACGACTCAGCCATCAGAACACAAATCCGACCATGGCGCTCCAACTTAACACCAGTTAAGCTTTTAAATAATTTGTTCCTTTTGATGATCTGGTTATTATCAATTTTGAACATAGGCCTACCTTTTTTCACACATCTCTGTGCTTTTGGTTTGAGTATGCATCATCAAGTTTTCTGCACGTGGCAATGTGGCAAATTGAACTTTGAGCCTTACGATGGAGAAAATGATCTGCCTCGACAATCATGCTCTTGATTTGTGCTCTTGATTTGTGCAGCGAAAATTACTTCTTGGATCACGTTTCCGTGAAACTTTTGAACGAAATATACACAAAAAGTGCGTGCGACAATTTTTATTATTAAAGTCATAACCTTTCGAGATTTACGTTAAGGGCAATACAAATTGCTTTTAAAATTGAAGACCGGTCGGACGTTCAAATGAAACAACGCTCGTTTCAAACTACTATACTTAAAATGACTGGCTCGTTTGAGTGTATGGACAGATTTAATATCGCCGTAGCTGATTCAGCCGGTATGAGCTGATCAAATCATCGCCTGCTATCAAACGGTATAATGAGAATAATAAATAAGACTGATACAGGCGTGATAAACAGTGACAAATCGGACGAGGTCAACGTTACGAAAGAAAGAAAACAAATGCTTTTTGTTTCATTGTTGTGTTAATACAGTTGCCATTTAGGGAAGGTGTAACATTGGTGATGTTGGCAAAACTGCTTTTAAGACTATGTTTACTGGCAATGATTTCACTTTTCTAAATTCCTCTGTAAAACAATTCGACATTACAATTCCTAAGATGAAAGCACTTCAGAAGAAATAATTTCTCAGGATGATTGATACGTGTACCAACTTAACACCGAGTACCAGTAATTGTTTTAGATAATAATTCGAAAATATCTTAACCTGTAACTGTCAATGTCGCACGTTCCCTTCCCAGCAATAAACTGAGGTGTTAAAATAACACTGGTGGTGTCAACTTTATTCTTCCATGGTGTTTATATTGTGCGAGTTGCCTAATATAAACACCAATGATGTACCGTAGTTTTTAACACCACTGTTTTGCTGTGTTTAATGCAACTTGTCATTTTCCTCGAGAATGGACGTCCCCCGTCTTCATAAACATTTCTATAAGAGTCTCATATATTATTTCTAACATTACAAAAAAGAAGGATTTTATTCAGATCTGATTGATGATCTGAAGTCTGCTGTCTGACAATGTAGTCTCCCAGGGCTCCTCTGGGGGTCTTGTATTAGTATTATTGGATCTTGCTGGATTTTGAAGAGGAGTCATTAAAGTATTAAGAGTGATCAAGTGTCCCTTTTATATAGCCAAACCACTATACATGTCAAAACCAATGTTGCATGGCTGAAGCGTAGATTAAACCAGGTCTTAAAGGGGTGATATAGGCTTCAACACATCCATCGGATACGCTTTCATCCTAGACTATAAAAAAAAAGGATTGTAATCGCTGGCTTCAAAATCACGTGTTTGTCGTTTTCAAAACAAGTGAGCTTGTGAATATGTGAGGGATTGTCAAACTACGGTCTAATGTTGCTGGACGGCAATTTTTTGATATCGAACTTTTGACATAAAAACTTCCTTGTTTCTTTATTTATATCAAGATGCAAGCATTTTAGACGGATACTTTCTTAGAATAACACCAACAATGATTTATGTAAAATAATGATTATTTATGTTGTTGATTGAGAACACTAATGCTGTACTTTCCCTTAAAACATAATGTATTATTTTTTTTTTTTGAGGGAGGTATCCCGACTAAAATACGTCACATTAAGACACATAATCCTAGAGCATAGACAATGTACGAGGAAAAGTTCATTGACTAAATCGAGAAACGTAAATGACAGTTTTTGTTGTCCACTGCGAACCCATGATGACGTCTTACATGACGTAGGTCTCTCCTAGGTAAACACTGAATGAACACAGGACGTTCTCTTCGTTTCATTTAGCAAGAGCAAAATTAATAATAATGAAGCGGCTTTGATACACGCTGGAAAAGCTCATAAATGTGCCGTAAATAGTCAATTATTATCTGATGATAATTGTGTAGGCTTTTCTACGTCTTCGAATGAACGAAAGAGTATAGGGTTAGCCTTTGATCTTATGAACAAGATCGGTACATTGTAGTAGACACACGCCATCGGTGCAAAGTACAATTCATATTTGTATATCTAGTCTGTTCCTTGATCTATGGATTTATTCCTGAGAGTGTTCGTTTTCGCTAGCCAGAGGCAATCAAACATAGTAAATCACTACAGTCCAGTCAGTATTATTGGCTTGGAATATGTTGTATTAACTAATCCTCTACGCAGAAGGTTCTTATATATAGAACATACATCGGGATAGAGCGTGATAATTGACCTCCAAAACTAGCGAGATTTTACGAGATTTTATGGATCTTTTGAGCACCATCTGTACGAGCTTCGACGTGTACTAGTTGAAATGTTTCGACCTATGTAAAAGTGGAGTGCCATGGCCGAGTGGTTTAGTGCATCGGATTTGTGTTCTGATGACTGAGTCGTCAGAATGTGGGTTCGAATCCCGACCGCGACCGTGGTGCTTGTGTCCTCGAGCAAGACACTTTACCATAATTGCTTCTCTCCACCCAGGAGTAAATGGGTACCTGTGAGGGCAGAGTTGGTTGTTGTGTTTGATTAGCCCATATGCGCCGAAATGGCAGCAATTAAGCTGTATACTCCCCAGGGAGCTGAGATGGTTTCAGGAATGATTTATGCGCCTGATGAGCAGGGGCTAATAATGTACAGTGCTGTGATACCTCGTGTAAGAGCGCTTTAAAAATGCCTTTCGATTCGATTCGAGGTCTGATTCGATCCAATGACAAGACCCTTGAGATACAGTTACTGCAACTGGACAAACCTTTGCTAGACCACTGATCTATATACTAACTGGACTGGAAGTAAGACTAAAGCTAGAAGTTATCTTTGTTCCCAAAAGCAGCTGTAGTTGAACGTTATGAATAATTAATTCCACTAGTGATTTGAATGGTATTCGTGCGGCTGAGGTTTTGGCATTAACATTATTCTGGTATAACCAGGGAGCCATTGCTTTATGAAGCCTTGACTATGAGGAACGGTTTCTGGGGCTGGACTTGTAAGTGAGTGTGTGGTACCCAGACGTACGCACAGAATGTGAACGTGAAGTCGCAAGACTAGCACGCTCTGTTGGCAGTAGCCAGTCCAATCTCCTTGGTTACGTCAAATCTCATGAAGATGATCAGAGTATGTACTGATCGAAACGTCTCACCACCGGTTCTTCTCAGAACCAATAATTATTACAACTTCCTAAGAGATTGTTTACAAGGTGCTACCGCAAACCTTACTTTTACTGTACTATGCAAAGCTTCAAATCACCATACAAAGCTTCAAATCACCATACAAAGCTTCAAATCACCATACAAAGCTTCAAATCACCATACAAAGCTTCAAATCCTACTTAATAATCATTTAATAAGACAACATACAAAATAAAGCGAACAGACTTTGAAAAGACGAGGAATTCAGTCAATCTTTGTTGTGATATATTCAACCCTGATATTGTGTCTGAATCTACATCATGATTTACCCATTAGCGTATAGATTACAAAGTGACCAAAAGGGTACCAAAACACTAACGAATTGGAAATTACAAAAGCGATGTCAACTCGGATAACTGCAGAGTTGTGAATAATGTTTTCAAGTTAAATGTAAGCTTCAACTTAGGTATTTTTTCAACCCAAATGTTTTAAATAAATACATCATCAAACTAACTCGTGAAAATTTCATCACAGTAGGTGCTCATTTGAGAAAACAACACAAAACTATTACATGTTTTTTTTTTATGATTTAGAACAAATTGCCGTCCGGCAATTTTTGTTTCTTCAAACTTCTAATCCAGTTAATTTTTGAATTTTTTTAAATTTAATTTGATAATCTTTCCTTTAATTGTCCACGTAAGTGTTTTTGTGTGCCGTAAGTATTTTTTGTGTTTTTGCAGTGTTCCCCTTAATTCAACCTTCTGCTTTATATTTTCAGCACGTTGTAAATAATAAGAATGTTTTTTGAAGGGGCTTTTTTTAGCCTTGGGTAGCGTGAATCCGATATGTCCAATCACGGGAGAGAAATAAACCATCGGGTTTCATTTATTTCATGCATCCGTCACACGAAATGCATTTCTACAGTATACTTTCCACAATTGAGCGGTCTATCTTTAGCCTAGTTGACGTGCGCGATTGATATTACATCTATAGACAGCGGAAATGCTTTTTGAATGGTTTGTGAAAGGTTGAGGGAAACTTAATGCTGGCACTGACATGACTTATTAGACAATGGATGGGCAGAGATTCCCTAAATTCTAAAGTATGGGGTGAAATATATTAACGTGTTGGCAGAACAAGACTGAATCTAACTAAATGTGACATTAGGAAACGAATGATTTTGAAGTATAACTGCTGAGAGACGAAATGGCGAGTTTAAAAAGAAATAACTATTGGCAGATCCAAGGGTGAAATGGAGGGCGTGTTCCCGGCCCTTTTGTATCGTCATTCATTTAATTCATTTATTTACCTCTCCCCCTTTTTCCCCATGTGCCCCACCCCCTTTTTGGAGACCCTGGATGAGCGACTAAGGGCATCTTCAGGATCTCGGTAATATTCTTGCAGAAAAAAAGAAAAACCCAATAGGCCTAGGCTACACTTAATACTTCCATTATAGAAAACGAATTTGTGGGAGTTTGGCAAAAAAAAAAAAAAAACGACAGGAAACCCAAGGAGCAGTTATTGTGTGTGGGTTGAATTGTTTGATATTATGGACAAAAATAAAAATCGAAACCAATGGTCAGGAAAGACTCTCTCTGGCAGCAGAGCGTCTCCAGCCGTTTCGAGTTCCCTTTTTATAGAATACAGTACTCTCTCTCTCTCTCTATAGGCGTACATATCGCCATTCTCGTGTTACGTGCGCAATGATCTGACGAAACATGATAAGTGCATGTCACATTTCAAGACTCCATATACAGATGCCACGATATCATACTTGATTCTGCCATGCCGTAACACACTACACTGTAAAAAATGTCTGTATTTTTACATAGATTTTTTGTCTGTTTTTTCATTTTACATGTTTTTTTATGTAAGTAAACCTGTATCTGTTAATATTATTGTATTTATTTTCACATACTTTTTCGTTTTACCCATACTTTCATAATTTAACAATAGAATTTGTAAAAATACAGTCGAATTCTGCGAATTCTTTGTTTTTTACAGCAGTTGTGTAGTAAATGTGGATGTGTTTGGCTTTCTATAGCAAAATGATAACAGGTCTGTAATTATATTTTACAAAATTAACGGTTAAATAAAATAACAGGCAAAGTGCCGGCAACTCTGTTGACAGCACTTTCTGTAAATTTACAAAGAATTTTTTTAGAGTGTACACAAACTGAGGGTGTTAAAATAACACCAATGGTGTCTATTTTATTCTTCCAAGGTGTTCATATTTGGTTGAGTTGCCCAAAATTAACACCACTGAAAGTCGTGGGTTCGAATCCCGTCCGAGTAGATTTTTTTTCTGGGAATACAGTGCTTCATACATTACGTCGGTGTAAGGGCAAAAACCAAATCAATAGTTTATCACCCGACGCAAACATGTCATCAACTATATAACTGGTGTAGTTGTTAACATTTGCAGTGAAAATGAGCATTAGATAGCTTTTCGCCAGTTTGAACACAAAATTCTTGATATAGAGTCAGTAATACAAGAGTAACTAAATGGTGAAAAAAAATTAATGTGCAACTGCCTTGTTTTTTCTGTCTGAAGTGATTTCATTTCAGAGAAATCACGAAACAAATGATGCAGATTAAAAAAGAAAACTGCCGACGGCAATTATCTGTGTCATGCTCCATGTGTTTTCTGTAAAATATTGTGAATACTTTTGCACTCTTTCCTCATGACTTAGATTCTGAATTGATCTGAAACTGTCAAAAGTTGGTTGTTTAATATATATCTTGATTTACTGTGTATCTTGATTAAAGGGACAGTATTGTTATGACTGAAAATAATATCCCACATGATAAGGTCATATTACCGTTGCTGCTGCTGACGATATTGCCAACAATATCTAATACCAATGTTATTATTAATGGTTTATTTACATATTGCACGTAATTGATATAAAACAATGTCTGTTTTTAAAATACTATTGTTTTTGTTTAATTAAATATTTTATCGTTAAAATTGGTAAATGTATAATATTGCACGAACTGAATGAAACAGGCAAATAAATTAATTACAAGGAAGTTCACACGCACAATAACAATGTACGTTGCCGTCAAAACAAAAACAACACCTGAAACAAATCCAAACACAAACAGATACATGTCATCACCAAGACAAAGACCGACAACCGGTATTTACTGTGATTTAAAAATTAATGGAATCAGGAAGTGGATTATGCTGGAAAGCGACTGGTTCTGATTGGAAATGGAGAAATATGACTACTATTACGCAATGATTTGCCATGACTCTAGACGTGTGGGCGGATTGGCATACACTGTGCGTACATACGTATACAAACTTAAAACAATGTTCCCTCCTCCTACCGTCATCCTCAAAAATGAAGGTTTTTAGAAAGAAATATTTTACGCCTACATCAGAGGAATGATAATAGATTGAGATAATGAATAAGAAAAGTAGGGGCAACGAACGGAATGAATCTTTGGTGACATTTGTAAAATGCCAACATTATGGTAATAATATAATGCGCCTTTAGCACCAGTTTAATAATAATAATAATAATGTGTGGACTTATATAGCGCACGTATCCACCAACTGAGTGGTGCTCAAGGCGCATTATATCATTACCCCTGCTCATAAGGCTCATAAGGCTCATAAATCATTCCTGAAACCATCTCAGCTCCCTGGGGAGTATACAGCTCAATTGCTGCCATTACAGTGCATATAGGGCTAATCAACCAACTCTGCCCTCACAGGTACCCATTTAACCCCTGGGTGGAGAGAAGCAATTATGGTTAAGTGTCTTGCTCAAGGACACAAGTGTCACGGCCGGGATTCGAACCCACATTCTGCTGCTAACACCAGAACTTGAGCCCGGTAAGCTAGACCGCTCGGCCACGACACTCCAGTTTGGTGGATACGTGCGCTATATAAGTCCACATTTTTTTTCTTTTCTGAGTGGAGTACATACTCCCTTTATTCAATTCAATTCAATCAGAAAATATTACAAAATTCACGTAAATAAATTCCAGTTAAACATTATTTCACCTAATTCTACAAAAGGTTGAATGAAATTATAACACATTATAACAAATCTAAAGGAAACTATATACATAAATAAAAATTCACAATTATTTACAAATATAATTTATATACAATAAAATTTAAAAAAAGGAAAATAATAATAATAGTAATAGTAATAATCATCACCATTACTATCATTATTATACATATACATACATACATATGTATACACATATATACATATACACACATACATGCGTACATATACATCCACATACTTGTACACATACATACATACATATATATATATAGGCCTATATCCAAAAAAAAAATTAATTTTGTTTAATATATATTAATATTATAATTATTATTTACAGTTATGTATGCAAGAAAATAACACACATCAATATGAGAATTCTAACTACTGTTTTTTTTCATTGTCAGAAATTTCTTGTTCAACCGCACACACACAAAAATGTAAAGTAATCAATACAAAGTTATCAATAAGTTTGAAAAGAAATAAGTTCAAAAATGAAATTTAATATCATGTCCTTGTATGGAACACAAAGCATTACGTTTACCATATATAGACATGAATTCATCATTTGAAAGCCTGTTTTTTTCAAGTCTGAGTTGATATTTCAGATTCTTTTGGTATTTTGTTTTTAATTCTTCAGCTTTAACAGGATTCTTTTCTTCGAGATGATTACATCTGATGACCCAAATTGTTTTGTGTAATTTTGCAATAAGCCATACCGCCATATCACCGACGTTTTTCCCATACCCTAATATCCGGTTGCTGTCATTCAGATAGAACTGTTTTTTTCCTGTATATTTCCTCAATATATTTTCCATAAAAATCCACGATTCCATAGTAATTGAACAGTATATAAACAAATGTTCTATACTTTCACTTTCAATTTTACAGAGACCACATTTTATTTCTTTAACTTTTCCCATTTTATACAAAATGTCTTTTGTAGGAAGGATTATATTTCTTAAACGAAACCACAAATCTCTGTCATCATGATCTAAAATTCTAAAGCAAGCTTTGTTCCATATTTCATCCCATTTAAGGTTGTCATTAATGTTTAGAATTTGGGGCCATTGTTTTTCCGAAGTGGGACGAATGAAAGCATTTTTAATCAAGTTTCTATATGATGTTTTAACTGAAATTTGACATATATCAGTGTAATCTTCATGATCCATATCAATTTTAATTTGTAAATGGTTGCTTAAATGATTCGCAGGGCCTTCTCTAATTTCACCAAGAATTTTAGAATCAATATGTTTTCGTAAGTGAGACATGATTTTTCCGGCATTGATATTTTTAATAATACATTTATTCGCTAATTCTTGAAAGGAAATAAATTTGTGGTTCTGAATAATATCTTTAAGTAACACTAAACTCGCCGGTTTTAAAATGTTGGAATCTAAAGTTCTTCCATCAACAGTAATGGCCTTGTTGTTCCACAAAGGCATTTCAAGAGCTTCATTAATACAGCTAATAATACAATTTACTCGACCCCCCGATTGAACAAAGGCATTGATAGCATCTCTGTAAAAAATAGGAGTGTACGGACTATATTTTTTAGGATTGTTGAGGACAAACCAGCCAAGATTGTCAACACCACTAGCTCTTTTAATCCAATAGTCAAAGAGATTTTTCCATTTCCCTTGTTGAACAGTATATGTTTGTAACCATTGTAATTTTAACGCGCGAAGCTTAAGGCCAATATTAATAAGTCCAACTCCCCCCATGTTTGCAGGTCCCCTTATGGTGTCTCTTTTCATCTTGTCTGGTTTGCCTGACCAAAAGAAGTCCCAAATAACATCATCTAATTTCTTGATTAAGTAGTCAGGACATGAAATGACAGAACCAAAATAAGCTAAAGTGCTTCCGACAAGACTGTTAACTACAACCGCTTTACCTTTCATAGTCAAAATTCTTCTTTTCCATTGACAAAGAATGCAGGTTATTTTATTTATTCTTTCGCTCCAGTTGTCTTCAGGCGTGACCTCATTTCCAAAGTAAATTCCCAAAATTTTAAATTTTTGATTTGTCCATTTGAAGTTGCCGGGATTATCTCTTCTATTCTTCCATGTCCCCAACCACAAACCTTGAGTTTTTTTAGTATTTATTTTAGAGCCAGATCCTTCACTATATGTATAAAATATACTATCAAGAACCTGAAATTCTTCATCTCTAGTTACAAAAATGCTGGTATCATCAGCGTGTTGAATAATTTTAACAGTGTTCCTTCCTATTGAAATACCCCTAATACAATCGTTATTTCTAATTAAATTTGCCAAACCCTCTACACAAATCGTATACAATAATGGAGACAAGGACAGCCCTGCCGTATGCCTCTCGTAACTCGAAAAGGTTCGCTATGGAAATTATTAACGTTTATAGAAATTATTAACGTTTATAGAAATCATAGGATCACTATACAGAATTTTAATCCAATCTATGAAACCATTGGGAATCCCCATTTTGCCCATCATCGCATACATGTATCTCCATTCAATACGATCAAAGGCTTTCTCTTGGTCGACGCTAATCATGGCAGCCTCTTTGTTATTGAAATTAACATAATCTATTGTATCCCGAACAACCATGAGATTTTCTTGAATGTTCCTCCCCAAAACTCCACAAGTTTGATCTTCTTTAATTAAAAGGGGCATTAGTTTACGTAACCGTTTCGTGAGAACTTTGGAAATAATTTTATAATCAACATTAAGTAAACTGATAGGTCTCCAGTTTTTTAAATTATCTCTCTTCCCTTTATTTTTATAAATTAATCTAACAAGGGCAAGATTCATCGAATCTGGAAGACGTTTTTTCTTTTTACAATAATTAACCAATTCTAAAAAATCATCTTGAATAACATACCAAAATTTGGAATAAAACTCAGCCGTGAGTCCATCTAAACCGGGCGCCTTATCATGCGCCATGTCATTGATTGCATCGCGTAATTCACACGAAGTAATTTCTTTTTCCATATCATTATAATTATCTTCTTCAAGATGAAGTGTATCAACATTATTCAAAATTTTAGTCATATGAAAATTATTAATAGCGTTCGAAGAAAAAAGATCAAAATAAAAATTTCGAACATGCTTCAACATTTCGATGGGCTTATCAAAAACCTTCCCCGTTTCATCTGTAAACGAACTAATCGCATTATTGTGCTGCTGTTGTTTAACAACAGAAAAGAAAAATTTGCTGGGTTTTTCACCTTCAACTTTTTGTTTCTTATGAAGTCTCAATTGAGCTTGATTCCATTCATGATGTTCGAAATTCTTTCTCTATTTCACCTAGTTTGTCCTTGTCCACAACGTTACAGTTGTTAATGATATGATCGTACTGTTTTTGAAGACTTTGTTTTATTTCTTTTTCCTTGTATCTTCTCTGATAACCATATTCCTTGATAATTTCCCTAAGTCTAAATTTCCCTATATCCCACCATTTGATGAAACAATCATAATTGTTTTTTTGAGTAGTCCAAAAATTCCAAAAAAGTTCAATTCTTCTCTTACAATCGTCATCTTTAAGGAAATCATTGTCACATATTCATCTTCCCGGCCCCATATCAATAGATTGTTTTTCAAAACGACAGACAACTAAATTGTGGTCAGAGAGGCTAGTATACTCGACAGAAAATTCTTTAATTTTGTCTCCGAGATTATTTTTAACAAAAATATAATCAATACGACTCCCTTTCTTTAAACCTTTATGATAAAAAGTATATTTACGATTGTTTAAATTGTCTCCTACGTCAGTAAGGTTATTTTCTTGAATTAAATTACAGATGGAAATATAACTCGGATCATGAATTGAATCAATTTGGCAATTAAAGTCTCCAGCCACAATTAGGTCGTCATTACAATGATGATCATGAACATATTTTCCAAAATGTTTAAAAAAAACATTTCTTTCTGTATACAAATTGGGGGCGTAAACAGAAAAAAGATGTATAGAAAAGTCATTGATCAATATTTTCCCTCCCACCCATCTGCCTTTATTGTCACATTGTTGGCTAGTTAGGCTTAATCCACTTTTTTGAGATGTTAAAATAGCCACTCCACGACTGTTTCTTTCACCATGACTAAAGGCGATATTTTCCCCCCATTGCTTACGCCAAGACAATTCATCTTTAACTTCACTATGAGTCTCCTGAAGACAGACAATAGCTATTTTCTTCCGGGTGAGGTAATTGAAAATCATATCTCTTTTTTGATAATCTCTGAGACCATTAACATTCAGTGTAGCTATCGTCCATACTATCATGAGAATCAAAGTAAAGATAATCATTAATCACAAAAAATTACCTTTCCTCTAATTGCCCTCTACCTCTCCCCCTTGACAATGGTGTTAAATACGACTTGTATGATGGATCAGTTCTTTGTGTGGCGATGGCTCCACTTCCTCGTTTCTTTCTATATCTCTGCACTCCCTTCCTGACGTATGGTACCATATCTTCTTCTTGTTCTTGTCTTTCATTGTCTATGTCTGGTTCATATTCCTCGTCTATGTGTGGTTCATCTCCATCTTCCCTAACTGAACCGTTCGATTCTATGTCGTCTTCTTTAGCCATTTCATGTTCATCTAACTTCTCTGCAGCATAAGGTTTCCTCTTCCTTCTATCTTGTACATATTCATCCCAAAATCCTCGTTTCTTTTCATTGATTTGGTTTTCTGTGGTTTGTTTTGAGGATTTGTCCTTGGATTGTTTTGAGGATTTGTCTACATATTGTTTCTGTGTGTCTTTGACTTTTCCTCTCTGCTGTGTATCATCCAACGCAAGGCGTCGTTGACGTGTGTCTTCTTGTGTTTGTCGTTTCTCGTCATGTGTGGACTGATTCACAGTCGGCTCTCGTCTTTGTAGTTCATCTTTTTGATTGTATTGTTTCGTGTTCGGCCTTTCCCGTTGTTTTCCATCTGTTGATCTTTGTTGTTTTTCGTCTTGCTTTCTCTGTTTTTTTGTCGCTTTGCTCTTTTGATTCTTTTGTTTCTGACTTCCGCATATCGCTTGCCGTCTTATTTGTTACCGGTAGTCGTCGTTTCTGCATTTCTTTGTCTCGTTTTGGTTGTCTCTCCTGTACTTTTTTATCTTCTGCCTTCTTATGTTGTCTGTCTTCCATTTGCTCTGACCACGTCTTTTTTGTCCAGGTTTCTCCTTTGCCATCTATTTGCTTGTCTTCCTGTTGTTTGTCTGTATCTTGGTGTTGCTCTTTTGTTTCTTCTGGTTGCTTGTCTATATCTTCTTGTGTGTCGTCTTCATGTTCTTGCTGTTTGTCTGCATCTTCCTGTGGTTTACTTGTATCTGTCTGTGATTTCTCATCATCCTGGTATATTTTTTCTCCTTTTTCGCTTTCGTTTTCTCTATTTGTATCATCTGGTATGTATTCCTCGGGATCAGTCTCCATGTCTGAAGTGTTACCTTCACTTTCATCGGCTTCATTATCTGACTTGTCTTCTCTTGTCAAACGATCCTCTTGTTTTTCATGTGCATCTGCCCTATGACCATACTTTCCACATAAGAAACATTTCCCCTTCATTTCACAATCACGGGCAAAGTGTCCAGGTTGTTGACATATACGACATGTTTTTACTTGTCCTTTGTGTCGAATTGGTAAATTATATGAGCCGATTCGTAGAAAACTTGGGATAGGATGTTTCAAGTTCTTTATCATCAAGCTCCTCACTCCCGTTTCAACATTTTCATCAAATGAATGTAGTTGTCTAATATTTGTCACTGTTCCGTATGCCGTTAGTGCAGATCCTATCACGTTGTCGGCCATCTCATAGGGTGCCTTGATATAAACGACCACCGAGTTGAGCAAGTTGACCCTTTCGCATTCCACAAGCATGCCTTTCATTGCTAAGCTGTGCCTGGCAACGTTTAATTAAACAATGCTGTTCATTCTTGAATGTTACATTGTGCCAACCCGTATCGAGCTCCGCTATACAATGTATTGTTGTCGTTGTGCCTAATTCTTTATGTATTGCCTCGTAGACTTCTTCAGATGTGACATGGAGGTCTCTTCCATAGAATCTTATGGTATTGGGCCTATTCAGGGTTGGCATCTTGTACGCTGGCCTTGCCATGATCAAAATGGCGGCCTGCTGTCAGTCCTCCTAAAAGTGAAAACTGAAATCTCAAACGCCTCTTAGGGCGTCTGAGAAGTCGAAAAAACACGCCAAAATACAATTAGTGTTCGTTATTCTCCGCAAAGCAAGGTATTTACTTACACGGCTTGTAAACTTGAGTAGGTAACTGAAAATCCAGACAATTTGTCGGAGCTCCAAGAAAAGCGTGTTGCGCCGTCGGACGCTATATGATGATGATGACGACGACGACGACGACGACGACGACGACGACGACGACGACGACGACGACGACGACGACGACGACGACGACGACGACGACGACGACGACGACGACGACGACGACGATGATCTATACGCTGTGTAATATGTGGTTACATACGGCTAAGCTTTCTCGATCCCTGCGGGACGCGCCACTCCAAAAAATACATAATGCATGTTCTAATCCATTTGGGAAGGCTGATATTAACGGGGGTGTACACTTTGGTAAAATGTCTGTGACTGAATCTACTGATAAGAATGAAGATCCGTTTGTAATAATTATTTATACATTTCACGTTTTCTCACAAATGACAGCATGCCAGACGGAACATCTTCTCAGGGTGCTTGGTACCATCATGGAGGAAGGAATTCCTTCCTCCGTGGTACCATCAACAGAGTAGGAAGCTCGTGGTTTGTGTTTTGGCAAATCACTGGGTATTTTAAGGCAGTTAACAAATATTCCTTGTTAAATGTGCGTCTTGTTTTTAGGACGGAGATAAATGATAAACAGTAATGTTGAATATTGAATATTTAATTTCCACTTTGGTAATAATCAGATTACGAATGTACTAAATTATTACCTTAAAAACTTACCTGATGCGATGTTGGTGATGGAACCAAACATCCTGAGAAATCATTCCATCTGATATGCTGTCAATATTTTATAAGTATTAAAAATTTGAAATGGATGTCGGTCGTGGTTCATTTTATACATTAGAATGAATGAAAACAGATGCATACATTTTCACTATTTTTCTCGTAAATGACACAATGTGGTAGGTTGAAACTTTAACAGGTTTCTTTCTGTACATCTCTCATAATGATTATTATATATGGATCAATTTATCCAATAATGTACCGGTACCATTCCTTTAAACCAAATAAAAGCCGAGTAGCAAGTGCACGAGTTCCACATGCTGTGTATATGTGTACCGTATATGTCCAGCCGTTTAATCAATTTGTTTTAGTAAGCATGAAAAGAAGGTAAACACATTTCTATTTGAATTGAACTAATGAGATAATGTGTATGCATTACGTACGCGAGACAGAGACAGATATTTGAACAGAGTCTGCAATTCCAATTGTCAAATTTGCTTTTAATATTTCTGGGGCATTATATAATTAAACACGCGAGTGTTAGTTCCATTAACCCTAACCACCCCATATCTTCCAAAATCCTCCAAGGCCGGGGCACTTTTTTGGGAAAATTTCAGCACTGTTGGAAACTGGTCCACTGTACTTTCACCTCTTCAAATGGGGCAAAATTACTACCTAGCAAGAAGTACAGGCCATAAGTGCTGAATATGAAAGATCAACGAAAATGCGTGGTGCATTTTGAAGATAAGGGCATGTTTCCAAAAGTGCACTGGATGATTTTGGAGGATTCAGGAAAGTTCCTAGCCAGAATACCAAGGGGGTTAGGGTTAATGATATCGCATACCTATAATAATAATAATAATAATGTGTGGACTTATACAGCGCACGTATCCACCAACTGAGTGGTGCTCAAGGCGCATTATATTATTACCCCTGCTCATAAGGCTCATAAATCATTCCTGAAACCATCTCAGCTCCCTGGGGAATATACAGCTCAATTGCTGCCATTTACAGCGCATATAGGGCTAATCAACCAACTCTGCCCTCACAGGTACCCATTTAACCCCTGGGTGGAGAGAAGCAATTATGGTTAAGTGTCTTGCTCAAGGACACACGTGTCACGGCCGGGATTCGAACCCACATTCTGCTGCTAACACCAAAACTTGATTCCGTTAAGCTATAGACCGCTCGGCCACGACACTCCACAAAATGAGTTGTACTGCAAAATGAGTTGTACAGTGACGGTTTGTAATTACAATGAGCTAGCGATTTTTCCAGGAAGGGAAGAAGTGTTTGGGAACTATCCGCTTCTTGCACATCATAGCCCTTGCGAAAATACACTAGGGATCCGAGATTGGGGCATTTCGCAGCGTAATTTTACGGTCTGCATACATACAAAACGTAGGCAGTAAAATCGCCACATCTGAATACTCTGCCATTCTTACCTTCCCCAATCCCACACCTCCGCTGTCAGTTCATCGTGCGCGCAATGACACAGGGTTGTTCGGTTTCGTTCTCAGTCCTTTAATGCTTACTGAAGTACCCTTAAAACTCGACAGGAAAAGTATTTCGAATCAGTGAAAGCGGTTGGTGTGTTTGGTAATAAACTATTCTTCAGACGATGATTGGTAATCCGGGGCCATGCCGTGACGGATGACAAGTACAAGTGAGCTTTCAAGATTGTTTCAATTTCCGTTGATAAACAGACAAGATAGACAGACCACATCTCCCGGCGGCTATTGCATGAGGGTGTTATTTAACAATACAGTAGACGTTTGGTCTGAACCAGTTCAGCTGAAACGATAAACCACAAATTACATCATTAACTGTTTACGTCTGAAGCCCCCTGTCCTCTGTCTGTCCATGGAGGAAGAAAACTGTTTTCTTCCTCCATGGTCTGTCTTACTTTGGAATGAGAAGCTGCGTTGGTATCAGCGGCGTAGCTACGGGGGGGTGGGGGGAGCATGGGGGGCCCTACACAAATTTCCAGTGCCCCAGGTGCCCCCCACGAAAAATCCTCATAGTGCCCCAAAAAACAGAAAAGAAACAGAAAAGGGAAAATACCCATACCCCTGCCCCCCACTGAAAAGCAATGCCCCCCCCCCCCCCGTTCCCCCACTGAAAAAGTCCTGGCTCCGCCGCTGGTTGTTATCAATGACAGCCATGTGAAATATTCTATTTTGAACACAATTCCATCGCTACTGTAATTGGAAAGGGCTGAGCTAGATAATAGTATAGTTAGGTAGTTTCAAGTGGTGTCTAAGGATTCACGTGGTCAACAATGCTCGGAAGTGGTCTTTGCCAGATTCAAATTAGCTATTCTGATAACTATTTTAAAACCACGTCCAGATTAAAATTAAAGCATAGAGCACATCAGTCGCCTGCAGCTGCATAGTCGCCTGCTGGTTAAATGTCATCATGTGCAGTGAACACACTTGTCATCCGTGACAGGTGTGCTTGTTCAGGGAAATACTGTATCTCCAGTAGGCTGCGTTGAAATACAGTAGGGTGCGTGGAATTACATAAAGCATTATTATACATCATTTAGTTTTTAAGTATGAATTTTTCATTTGGCAAATCAGACAAAACTTAACTAGCCGACGTGAGTCATGAGCGACGATCATAGTAAAGCTCATTTTGAAATCCAAACCCACAAACGAATTCTGCGGTGTAACTATTCAATTATTGATTTAGAAGTATCATAATGGAATGACTTAAATCCATTATAGACTATTGATAATGTTTGGAAAAACAGCTTCTGTAAGTATCCTATCTTTCTTTGAACAACCAACCTGGGAAGGTTTCAGCTTATTACGTTGTGCCGTTATTGAGAATTAAAGAATTAATTAAAAATTCAATCACAATTGTCCTTTCCATTCAAGCTTTGTCTATGTCCCTGGAACAGAAATATTTAGGTGACAACAAGTTTTGCAATTTGTATTTAATGTAGCACCTAAAACAGAAATATTTAAAAGGATGTTTTCAGGGTTTTTTAATAAGAGGCTTTAAAAAATATGTCATACTAGCCTCTCTTACAAGTCCATTAGGTAGAAATATGCAATGTTATCAAGTACGACCAACACCTTTCTGAAAAACCCCAATCCTCTGTACCTATAACCCTAACTAGTTTGGGTCAGTGTGTTACAGCCAGCATTAGGGTTAGGTTTGTGAATTAGAACATAGGTATATACGTACACTTACGGAACCATTGCAGCCAATTTAATTCGAGTATGCGGATGTTTCAGCCACCGAACCGATTGAAAATCTAAACCTAACCCTAACCCTAACCCCAACCCTAACCTTAACCCTAACTCTAACCATAACCCTAACCCAAAACCCTAACACTAACTATGAACCTAAATCTAACCCTAACCCTAACCCTAACCCTAACCCTAATACTAACCCCCAAACCTAACCCTAACCCTAACCCTAACTCAAAAACCCTAACCCTAACCCCAACCCAAAATCATAACCCTAACCCAAACTTAACCTAACCCTAACCCTAACCATATACCATATACTCCAAAACCCTAACCTTGACCAAAACAATAACCATATATAAAATAATCTAAACCTAAACCTAACCATAACGGTAAACATAACCCTAATCGTAACCCTAACCCTACCTAGATAACCTATACTCCAAACCCTAACCCTAACCTAACCCTAACCCAAACGAAATACTAACACTAACTCTATACCCTGTAGTCCAAACCCTAACCACAACCCTGAACCTTAACCTAACCCTAACCATATACCATATACTCAAAAACCATAACCCTAAACCTAAACCTAACCCTCACCATAACCAAAACAATTACCATATGCAATATACTCCAAAACCCTAACCCTAACAGTAACCCTAACCCTAACCCTAACCCTAACCCTAACCCAAACCCTAACCCTAACCCTAACCGTAAACCTAACCCTAACTGTAACACTAACCCTAACCATATACCCTATGCTCCAAAACCCTAACCCTAACATTTAACCTAAATCTAACCCTAACCCCAACCATAACCATACACCCTATACTCCAAAATAGTAACCATAACCATACACCTAACCCTAACCCTAACCCTAACCACACACCATATACTCCAAAACCCTAACTCTAACCCTAACCCTCACACTAACACTAACCCTAACCATCACCCAAAACCCTAACCCTAACCATAAACATAGTCCTAACCCTAACCCTAAACCTAAACCTAAACCTAAACCTAACCCTAACACTAACCAAAACAATAATCATATACAATTTACTCCAAAACCCTAACCCTAAACTTAATCCTAACCCTAAACCTAACCAAAACAAAGACCACATACAATATACTCAAAAGCATAACCCTAACAGTAACCCTAGCACTAACCCTAACCCTATACCTAACCCTAACCCTAACAAAAGAATAACCCTAAACCTAACCAAAAACAATAACCACATACAATATACTCCAAACTCCTAACCCTAACCCTAACCCTAACTCTAATAATAATAATAATAATAATAATAATAAATATTTGTAGCGCGCACATATCCACAATGCTGGGCGCTCAAGGCGCTCTAGCCCTAGCTCTAACCCTAAACCTAACCAAAACAATAACCACATACGACATACTCCAAACCCCTAACCCTAACCCTAACCCTAACTCTAACCCTTACCATAACCCTAACCCTAACTGTAACTCTAACACTGACACTACCACTACAACCATATACCATAATGCTCCAAAACCCTAACCCTAACCCTAACGGTAACCCTAACGCTAACCCAAACCCTAACCCTAACCCTAACCTTAACCCTAACTCTAACCATAACCATAACCCTAACCCAAAACCCTAACACTAACAATGAACCTAAATCTAACCCTAACCCTAACCATAACCACATACCCTATACTCCAAACCCTAACCCTAACCCTAACCCTAACCCCAACCCTAACCCTAATACTAACCGCCAAACCTAACCAAAACAATAACCACATACGATATACTCCAAACCCTAACCCTAACACTAATCCTAACCCTAACTCTAGCCCTAACTCTAACCCTAAACCTAACCAAAACAATAACCACATACGATATACTCCAAACCCCTAACCCTAACACTAATCCTAACCCTAACTCTAGCCCTAACTCTAACCCTAAACCTAACCAAAACAATAACCATATATAATATAATCCAAAAACCTAAACCTAAGCCTAACGGTAAACATAACCCTAACCCTAACCCTAACGTTATCTACTACCCTATACTCCAAAATCTAACCCTAACCCTAACCTAACCCAAACGAAATTCTAACACTAACTCTATACCTTATACTCCAAAACCCGAACCCACTGAATCTAACCCTAACCCTACCACTAACCATACCATATACTCCAAAACCCAAACCCTAACCGAAACAGAATACTAACACTAACTATATACCCTATACTCCAAAACCAGAACCCACTAAATTTAACCCTAACCCTAATCCCAAACCTAACCCCCAACCCTAACCATAACCTTAACCCTAACCCTAAACATAACCCTAACCCTAAACATGTACCTTATACTCCAAAACCCTAACACTAACCTTTAACCTAAATCTAACCCTAACCCTAACCATAAAAATACACCATATACTCCAAACAGTAACCTTAACCCTAAACCTAACCCTAACCCTAACCCAAACTCTAACCCTAACCCTAACCATATACCCCGTGCTCCAAAATCCTAACCCTTGCCCTAATACTAACCCTAACTATATACCCTACACTCCAAAACTCTAACACTAAACCATAGAGTAGCTCTATGACTAAACGTAACCCTAACTCTATTGACTCTATTGACTCTATTTACCTTTATGTATTAATGCTTTCCGGTAAAGAGTTTCGCTGAATTAAAGATGTAACGTCCGTGTTTGGGCCGATTTGACGGTAAAAAAAAAAGAACAGATTTTTCTGGAGATAAGGAAGTTATAAGCTTTCATTTGAGACATTGAACAAAATAAATCCGCCAAGGATTAGTACCAGTAAGTTTAAAAACTCAAATGAATAAAAAGGCAGGAGTCCGCGTTTTAATCCTCAGGTCTCATTGTGACCTCACAATATTGATTGTCTGTAACAGCCCGAGGCCACGGGCAGTCTTCCAATTGTCCAGCGCGGTTGTCAATCAGAATCAAACACGTTTGAATTATCGCTTTTAGGCCTATTTACAGTTTCCAACATCCGAATTTCAAACTTTTAGTGTTTTTCTTTATAAATGTTTGGGTTGTCTTAGGCTTAGTCTTATAGTCTTAGTCGATTATTTCTTCCTACAATTGGGGGGGCGGGGGCGGAGGGAGTGACGGTAGTGATTAGGACACATGATTTATCCCCCCCCCCCGGTTAAATCCCTACTTTTTGATAGTTTGAATATTTACTTGGTTTTATTTTATTTGTTCGATTATTTATTCAAAGGTGCTTTCGTGCTACATACATAGCGGAATATGGACATCAATAATTTTTCAGGAACAAAATTCCTGAATAATGTAATAATTGGTGTGCTCTGAGTGTAAGTTTTATTTCGTTGTTGTTGTTTGTTTGTTTGCTTTGGAGAGACGGTATTTTTTTTTGGAGGGGGCGGGACATTGCCATTACCGTCCGCCCCCACCCCGTCATAAATATTGGAGATTTCTGCCCATGCTCCTTCAAATAGGTTCAGGATTTCGTATCAAATTTCAGTCTTCAGTTTTCATCATGACGGACAATGTGAAGATTTGCTGTCCTTTTCAAATGTTTGTACTATTTGTAATTATTGAACGACTGCAATATTCTCAGTTTTACCTAAAAGCACGGGTGATTATGGTGACAATCAGTAACCTTTGAAGTTACGCAACAGGAAAATACACGGTGTGTGGTACTGACTGAATGAACTTATTTATTTCCCTTTTGATTTTGACCAATTCGACTTGTCCGCCGGTTTCTTTTTTTATTCTTTATATATATATTGCTTTTCATAAAATATCCATAATGAAATTTGAGCAAAGTGTGTTCCAGCTTTCAAGAAAAATACACACCACTCACTTTCCTTAATTTAAATTTCTGTCAGTTTGCTCTACTTTGTTGACAGCAGGCGAAGACAAATTATTGTTGTCGTTCTGCCCTGTAATATGTCCTTGCGGTATAGGATCCCGGTCGGCTGTCGTGTGTCAAGCAGCGCTGAGACACCTTCAAGACGACAAAATAAAAAGGAGTTTGGTTATTTGAGTGGCTGCTTTGATAATGTTTTACAAGGATTCGTGACAAAGTGCGATGTTTGCGGTGAAGCACAAACGAACTTTGCTTCTGAGATAATCGCGGGGGAAATGTGTATTATTGGATGAAGTTGATTGCTGGCTGCCAGCAGCAAATATTGTTTTAAGCATGGTTAATACAACAAACGTACCTATACAGAGTACATTTGACCTACACTTTCATTAACAAAATACTTGGCAAACAGACATTCAAGCGTTTTTTTTTTTTAATTATTATTATTATTCTAGTGCACAGATAATAATATTGACATGCGCCTATTCTGATTGTATGCATACACCTGAATTCGTTTGTTTTGTATAATTTCCTTTGAATCTCTACTCGAACGTAATTACCCGGTTACAATATTGCTGAATTGTAGACTCCCTATAGACTTTTGACAGTATGGATAAAATATGCATGTATTTACATAAAGTTTACCAATATTGTGTACAAATTCTTTCAGAGAAGAGGATTTACCAAATAAAGGTAAGTTTTAACAGAAAGTGTTAAAAAACACACAACACTCTCAAAGAACAGGCTATACTCATGAATGACAATTTTCCCAGAATAAAAATTTAAACGATGACATTATTAAACAGACATACTGAGCTTATTAATTTTTAACGGGGTCCACCCTTCCCTCTTCCCTCCTCCCTCGACTGATCTCCTTCATTCCCTTCCCTCTGTTGTCGATCTACCCTCTGACAGCGCCCCCCCCCCCCACACACACACACAGAAACCAGCACCTTAGGCCTAATTTGTTTTTAAATCATCAAATAATTTACTTGATATATGAATTAACCAATGTATGTGTGGTCAGTTCCCTTGTTTTGATATCCAAAGCAACATTGTCTCTGAGTAATGTCTCCGACTGCCGCTTCCCAGGTCATAGCTTCAAGTTTAACGTGATCCCTGGCTGCGATTTTTTTCTGCAGTACACTTCGTCCACTATATGTATTTGTATACTAAAATTTAATTGTTGACTTTATTTTCCTAAATTCCTAAAATAAATCCTCCACAACCGTGAATTACTATTATATAGAAAAGATTTGCTTCTGAATTAATTTTGAAGTTATAAAAAATTATAAAAAATTAATAAAAACAAAATTATGAAAATGTGGAAAAACCTAGTCTTGATCCCGGTGCCTTTTTACTTACAAAGCGAGCGTTCTACCACTAGACTGATATACCAGTCGAATTTGTTGATGAATTAATTACTGAAGAACCTTTTGAAATTGGATTTCTAGGCCAATTTCTAAGCTACTGACGAAATGTACTGCAGAAAAACAGCTCCCTGGCTAAAATGGCTTGACTAGCGCCCTCAGATTAGGGCGAAGGTATTGACAACTATTCGCAGACTATAGATGGCTCTCTTGGTAAAGCACCGCGCCACAGGTGCAAAAAGACGCATGGCGAAGGTTCGAGTCCCGCAGCAGTTTGCTTGTGAGATTTTAATTTGGGTGATTTAAAAATAAATAAAATAAAATTCACCGAGGTGAATCAAAATAAAGTGGAATTATGTTGTACCTTTATTGGCGAATATAATTCGACTACATTTCTTTTACCGTCCGCTCTCATAAATATTAGGGTACAATCCCTCCCCGGGATCGTCAACCATGTGCAATTTAGTCGAAGAATCATTGTCAAAATATTCCTCGGGATGTTGACGCATTTGCTTACAATCATTAACCTTCATTGATTGATTCTGTTTGATAACGTTTTCACAAATATTTACTGCAGATGAAAATAGCTTAAATAATTTTAGATTTTCCGTAGAACTCACGCATTTCTTTTCTTTACAGGTTTCCCGAACGTACGAAATCCCCCGATCTGCAAGGTCTTCGTTTTCATATTCGTCACGTCAACGCCTACGAATGTAGCGCATCAAAATGACCTATCCTATTCAAGCTTGATCGGATGGAACTATTCAAGCTCGGTCGACATCATTATCGGTTTTTTAAGCTGATGCGTGGGTATACGGACAGCATTGACATAAGAGCGATTTACAGCAGGAAACGAACCGAGCCTAGGGAATGAGATACAGAGAAATGCTGACGTTAATCACGACCGGTAATTGCGTAAATGAGATCACAACGTTCATGTGCGTTGATCCTTCTTCAAATTCGCTAAACTGTCATTTGACAGAAGCTGTCGGGCTACGATTGGTAGGCCTAAGCGTCGACGGCATGATGCTGTAATAATAATAATAATAATAATAATAATAATAATAATAATAATATGTGGTCTTATATAGCGCACGTATCCACCAACTGAGTGGTGCTCAAGGCGCTTACATTATTACCCCTGGTCACTGGGCCAATATCATTCCTATAAACTTTCTCAGCTCCCTGGGGAGTATACAGCCAATGTGCAACCTTTTGGCGCTACAGGGCTAATCAAACACAATAACCATCTCTACCCTCACAGGTACCCATTTATACACCTGGGTGAAGAGAAGCAATTACAGTAAAGTGTCTTGCTCAAGGACACAAGTACCACGGTCGCCGCCAGGTTTCGAACCCACATTCTGATGACACAGCCATCAGAACTTGAGTCCAATGCACTTAACCGCTCGGCCAAGTAATATTCAGTCCTCTGAGCTTACCATGCGTTTCTTATCATGTCAGCCGAGATTTGTTTTAAACTTCATGTCAGGGCCAGGGAGGCAACGGTCCCGAAGGTGCCGAAGGTGTGATTATCATGCAGAGCGGTATATCTAATACCATATGCATACAACAATGACATGACCGATGTCTGTATATGCATCACGCGAAATGTCAAAACTGAGGAGACCTTCCTAAGTTGCATAGGTCTACTTGCAGCTGAGTTAAATGCTGAAGCTTTGGTGATTTCCTTTGGTGAAATAAGTGCGTTACAATCTGATGCAACTTAAACACAAGCCGTCTCGTAAAGATACACTACAAACCGTACACATTTGTGTTTTGCGTGTTGTCGCTTGAGAAACCGTGTTATGGTCGCTGTTGCTGATGAGGTAACATATCGACGAAACTATAGCTACTAATCTAGGTACAGCTGGTAACCATTCCAAGCTAAGCTTTGTAGCGTCGCTTATAAATATCAAAGGGCGATAGTTTCTTCTTGCACATGAGGTGTCCTGCTGATGTTTTGGTGGACACTATTAATTTTTATCGAGACGAAATGATGCAGTTATCTCACTGTAAATGGCTTCTGCCGTATTGTCTGGCAGACTTTGTAGTTTACTCATAGACCGACCGATGATCACTCTCATGGAGGACTTCATAACTGATGTTCCTGCGGTGGCGACCATGAAAATGAAAACCTTTAAACCCGAGCGTGTGCTAGGAGAGACGGCCCTCATTCAAACCGACGGCAACGCTCTGCTGAAGGCCGCCTGGTTGGGTAGACTTCGCCTCATGCGGCTTCTGATCGAAGGCGGTACGGATGTGAACAAGACGAATGACGAGGGGAGAACAGCCTTGATGGTGGCTTGCATGAGTTCCTACAAAGACACTCAGAGCACCACCAAAAGCAAAATTGTCAAGTTCCTCCTTGAGAATAAATGCGACCCCAACGTTCAGGACAGACACGGGAGGACGGCATTGATGTACGCGTGCCTGGATCAAGCAGGGACCGAGGTAGTATCGGCCTTTCTGAAATACAACTCTGATGTCAGGATAGTGGATAAAAAGGGATCCTCTGCCCTGGTGTATGCTGTGAACGCCGGTGACCCAGACGTGTTACGGTTACTTGTAGACGCTTGCAAAGCCCAGGGGAAAGAGGTTATTATCATAACCACCACTAAAGGGCTTGGGCCACGTGATCCAGAGACAAAACAATACTTAGATATTCCTCCATCGCTTCCCCAAAGTCCGCTGTACGGCAAATGCGTCACGCCCTCCGAGATTAATTTCAAACAAGGAACTTCAGACTTCCAGTCGTCGCATGTAGCTGAACGGGACGATTTGGGGCAACTTTTACACACGGACGCCGAAGCCGATGGCGTTTCTTCACCCCGGACGCTGTCGCCGCGATCCTGCCAATCTCAAAGAGAATGTCCTGAAAACCAGCTCGCTTCGGCACTGTACCACCGTCGGCTGGGCCGCAGAAGCAGCTGTGCATCACCAACGGATGAAGGGTATTCTCTTAAAGTACAAGAGAAAATCGGACAAAAAAGCCGTTCACCATCCAAGACATCGATTAAGAGCCTTAGTGATCTTCAGCTTCAGATGACAAGTTCTCCGGACCGAACACCAAGTCCGCCGCAACATCAGGCGCCGCGAAGACCTTTGCGCCGCCGTCAGAGTGCAGAGGCTTTTAATACATCAACTCTGCAAGGACTAATGTCCGGATCTCATTCAGCACGGAAGCAGCTCGCTGTCACAAACTCCAATCCCTTTGAGGGACAATCGAAGATTTCCACGCCTCATCCCAATGTCTTACCAGTGTCTTCGACTCTTTCAAACAGACGCTGCTCGCTGCCCGGTATGCCCCCTCCGCTCCGTAAATGCCACACCGTCCATTCTTTCAGCGTCCCCTCAGAGCTCTCAGAACATGAACCCCCACATTCAGAAACGAGCTGCCCCAACAGTTTACAGGGCAGCCATTGTGATTTACTAGAGGAAGCAGAATATGACGACGACACAGAAACGACAGGGCACGTCCTTCCAAAGGCAGACATCAAAGGATCAGATGGACCAGCGAACCTGATTGCCAAGCATCAGCGACAGCAATTTACGCAGAGAAGGGGATCTGCACCTTTTGTCCTTGATGATGTACTAGCCCACACTAGACCAGGGAAGCTCCCCCCTCTGAAGGTGAGCCCCAGTGTACCCCTGCCAGGCATCGGATGCCTGAGGGAGCCAGCTATCAGGTCAGGTCCATCAAGCCCAAGTAGGGCTGCAAGGGTGGACAGAAGACACTCCATGCAGCCAGAGGATTTGCGTTCCCTGACTTCATTTGCTGCCAAAAGTAGAGTGAGTTTTCACAATAGCCGTAACAGCCATAGCGCGGAATCAACAGAAAGTAACTGACTGATCAGAACACCGTAACAGGTTTAGATTGTCTTTAAAAAAAAAACCTGCATAGCAGTGGTCGAAGATTATTAGAAACGTGCATCTATATTTAAAGGGAGGTTACAAGTTACACGTTTTGGTTGTATCAAAAGAACTGAATGAACACAATTTTACATAAAACTTACTTATGGTGAGGAAAATATCGATTATCCCTATAATATTTCTGAGGTGCTAATAACATTAATATAACAATGTATTGTTATATGTTATATTGAATGAATGTTGGAAAATCACATTAGAATTACACAAAATTGCATAAATGTTCACTATTTGGCACAGGTTGTCTGTTGAATGAATGTTTTGATTTGATTTAAATGTAAGCATGCACGTAGAAGTGGTTTTCTGAAAGCGTATCCTCCCTTGAATGAAGACACAAATATTCCAGTATTAGACACAACATTTAAAACGGTTAGGTCATCTGACCACACTAAGAAAATTGCCAGCGTTTAGACATGGAATAAATGGAATTTCGAAATGGAATAATTTGTCAGATGGTGATTTTCACACAAAAAAAGATATTCATTTTTTGCTGGAGAGATTTCAAGGGGTGTATTTGATACCTCCATAAACTTTACATGTAAGGTTTAGGCAAAACTTTGATTATATTGATTTTAAGTAAAGACTATAGAGTAGTAATTAGTTCTGAAAAGAACCGGTGGTAACAACTCGATATTATACATGGTATAAGTCTTTACTTATCCTTTTCACCATGCAAAGCTACAAGTCTTTCTTATAATGATTTTAGAAATAACAAGTTTTGTGCAGAGGTTCATATCTCTTAATATAAAGGAATGGTGATTCATTTTCTAAAGTCCATTTTAACTAGATCCTCAATAACTTTTAGATAAATTATACTGTTTGGTTTCGATTCTCAAAATATTTTACCAAATATATTTATTGTACAGTTTGAAATAGAGTTATAGGTATAACACACTTATAAAGTGTATCCAATTATTAGTTGCAGTAATATGAGATTTAAAATATATGTAATTTTTAGTAAGATGTATTTTAAATGCATCTAGGCCTTATACTTTATTGGAATCAAACGATATGTACAGAAACCAACATTTGTAAGTTCCCGCTTAATTATTTCATTGTGTCTCTATAATAGTTTACGAGAAAATAGTGGAATGTACGTATTCGTACTCGTTCTAACATGAAACTTCAAGTTTTATGTTTCAAGGTATATTTTCCACTCACCCGTCATTATTTGCACCATTTGTTTAAATTTGACCTAAACAACAAGAAGTCAAAATTCAGTTTGAAAATATTACTGATTAAAAAAAAGATAGAACCTCAGACAGAAAAAGGTGTTTTATACCTTACACCACCAAGCACTGGTGGCGATTTCTTGTCACGTTTGTGGTGAAGATTGGGGTAAGGTAGGGATTATGACCATTGACCCCCTCCCACCTCCCATTCCACTAATAAGTTTTAATATCAGGCCTATTTATAATTGTTGTTAATTGTGTTGAAAATGTGAAATGTTTAACAATAATGTAATTGGTCCCAAACAGATCTTCTATACTACGTGCAATTGTAATGATGTTATTTCCAATCAAATATCGTGAACTATTTAAGTATATACCAACTGTGCGTGTTGATATAAAGGTGTACTGACATCTCTGTACGAAACTTGTAAATCACTCATTGTAGTTTCCATCACTGTGTTTATAATTTGAATGAAAGGTACAACATTGGAAATGTTGCCAAATCTGCTTTAACAAGTATGATTACTCTCTTAGAATGACAAACATAATAAGCATGTGAAAGTTTCAGGGTATTACGTTTGGCATTAAACAGATTAGGATTTTTCGTATTAAATGCGAAGATTTGAACTGGACATTGTTCCACTTTTCTTCAAAATGACAGCACCTCATCAGTCAAAATTATTTGCAGGGAAGATTGACGATATTATCAGCTTGTTATCCAGGATGTTTCATTTTACTCGCCCAGATATTAAGACTGACATTTAGTTTCAATGATTGAAACTTATAGTGGCATATCTTTCGCAGTTTGTCCCCATATTTTCAATCGGTTTGAGTGGTTTTCAGTCAAACACTATTTAGAGAGCACTTCTTAGAGAGTTACAATCCCCAATTTTATACATTAAATTATGGCACTCTATTACATGTCTCCTCTTATTGACACGTGGTATTCAAATAATTATGCTAAAGGTGTGTTGTTTTAATTTAAGCCTGCGTACAAAGGTCATATTATCGCTGCTGCTGCTGCATAAATGAGCCAGTAATTTTCAGGCACTGTGTTCATCTTAAACCGGGAAACCGATGTTGTGTTGATGCCATGTTGAAAGTCAGCTCTGATCGAGACAATATTGTCCCTTTAATAGTTACCATGAGAAAGTAACCATGTTCATAACAAAATCCGAATTTGGATACCAAATTTTAAATGCATGGACAAAAAAAAATTAAATCAATAAGTTGTTTGCTCCGTTTGTTTGTCTGCTTGTTCAAAACAGCGGATTGTAGAATAATATTCCACGTGCGCAACGTGATCCATGGGCTAGCACTTCCCGAAGTCTGACCTTGGGCCATTTACATAGAGAAGAACAAAGGTTATGCTCAGCCAAATTGTCATGTAATGTATAATATTGTTTCTAACTGGTTCTCAATTTCAGTTTGTTTAGCAGATAAATTTTCAAAGCAATAATTATTTTCTGCTTCGCAGCTCCATGGAATTGGGCCCTGGGGATATGATCAAATTAAATTTGATCATATCCTCATGTCAGACCTCGTGGAGCGCTGGGGACGGGGGGTGGGGGGGGGAGGAGACAGTAATTAGTAGTAAAGTTTATAATTATTGCCCTACCTGATGTTTATGAGGTTAATGCATAACAAGGAAACGGTCCAAGACACGTGATCGGTGAACCGATGAATTGAAGGTTCATGGATTGATGTAACATAAACATGTCTTCATGGATTGATGTAACATAAACATCAGTCTTCAGTTGTATTTTATCAAATTAATCACTTATAGAAATATTCGTTATATTTATTTTTTATGTAACTTACCTGTTTTATTAGCCCTTTCACTGATGTGCTGTGCCATTGTTTACATAAGAAAAAAGGAACGATAGCAAGTACATAAAATGTGCCCAATAACCTTATGCATAGCCGCAAGAGGGCGCCAGAGCGATGACGTTTTGGGCTATAAACACCTAACTAAAATAGTGAATTTACTTACTGGGTAACTTTCCATAAATTGAAACAGTCAACAACAAAAAGGGAAGATTAAATAATTATACCCAAAACGTCATCTCTAGTAGCTCCCTCATTTTTTGTTTAAATATAAGGGTTTGTAATAAATATATAATATATTTAAACAATTGTTTTAAAAAGATGTCATTATTCCAGCCCAGTGTAATGTGTGACGTGTAAATATTACAATGTGGTGCAATAAACAAGTATAAATATATGAATATTGTCCTGTAACCTTTAAAATATAAACAGTCCATAAGCTTACTTCCGGAGTAAGTTATAGTCTTGAGAGATGCTTCCACAGTGGCGCACCCAGGATTCCACTTCCTTCCATGCATGGAGAAGGCGCACATTCTACTCGGTGAAAAACTGGAATAGCCTCTCCTCAAATTTTGTTGGGCCAACCAACACCAGCATGTCATCCTGTTCACTTGAATACTCGCGGGCGCTTGGTAAACAGCCAAAATAGCATCTGGCACGTGATGGTGAATGGACCAGTGAGAATTCGGCTCTCGATCATGAATATGTATGAGTATAGTAATCACATATATACTACGTATGCTCAGATAGTAGGGTATTTTGAGGGGGACAATAGTCATTGTGTTGTTAACTGTTCAACATTCATCACCTGAGGTTGAAACCACAGGCACAATTTATCTAGTTCAGGTGGCACCGAAGTTACATCACATCCTATTATAAAATCAAAATCATAACTCATTAATTACTCCCCCACCCTAAAAAAAAATAAAAAAATTAGCCTCAGTGATAGTGGTTCCATAATTGTTGCGGGCAAACAATGGCATGGCCTAAGGATACGTTATCATATCAAAGACATTTTGCAACGATTGGGCCATTACTGGGCCTAAAATGAGGAAAGGTTATCACATGGGGATATCGTTAGGGATGTATAGTCAAACCATAGCGGCAACTAAAGATGCAGCACCATCCCGTGTGTTTCGCTATTTCAATGGCTTTTTCCATGGTTTCACATTTCTATTTTCTTTCAAGAAATTTTAGATGAGAAGCTTGATTAAAGTTGTCCTCAGATTTTTGTCCGTCAATGAAATTGATCACGCTTCATCACAAAATCATTTTTCTGCGCTCTTAATTCTGTGACCGTGCCCTCGGTCAATTATGATGTGGATTCACTTTAGTTTAAAGTAACTTTCTTCAAGAAAACAAACAGAATAAGTTTGCCGATAAAAATACCAAATTGCCGGTGGAAAAGCGAAAACATCCATCTTTAAAGATGTATCGCCCGTGCTTTTCGCTATTTTAACGGTAACTTTTGCTATTTTATTTTTCATCGCAACAGTTGCTATTTGACGATTACACATTTCTCAAACTTATGAGAAACATGGTTTTACAGTAAATATGTACCAAAATAAATTTATCGCGGGTCCCGTCATAAATATTGCTACTTTTTACCGTTAAACCAAGCTTCTGACCTCTTTTTGTGAAATATCTCACTTCGAAGTATTTGTATTTCTTTCTAATAGGAAATAACCCACGTTCCAATGAAAACCAAAACTCTGGAATAGGTGGAATTACTGCGACTTGTCAAACTCTGGTCGTATCGAACAAGTTGGTTTACAAAATATAATTAGAGACGTATGATTGTTCAGTAACTGGTAATCTTAAAGCTGGTTTGAAATCCGACAGGGCGATTTTTTTAAACATAGGCCCAATGATCTCTGCCTGGAATTTTAGCAAGTACAGAATTTTTAAGGCGTGTCGCCCTATACGGAGTGAGGACCTCAAAAAGGAGATGAATGAGATGAAAAACATGAAAAAACATTCAATTCATCCTATTTTGAAACAAAACATGAGAAATTAAATTTCAAAGTTCCATAACAGTAGTATTATTCCACTGGATTCGTAGGATACCGTGGGTTTCATTATATGCATTAATGCATGAATATAAAGACATACGTATAGAAACAAACCTATGCAAGTTTCAGATGAACAAGCTCACAATTTTATTAAATATATGTGGAAATTCAATTTCATCTACAGTTTCGACCTCAAATAAATAGCTTCACAGACTCGAGACAATTATGCTTACGGGTATCATCATGTATGTAATAATCTCTTCTTGGAAGAAGTGGTATGGTTCTGAAAAGAACATTGGTGAGGTTAGTTATCGACGTTTCGACCAGTGTGCTTTGTCCATACCCCATCCACCATGAAGTGATTCAAATCACATTCACAGACTTACCAAACTATCGCCACAATGGTGATGATTCTTGAATATTTTGTCGCGTTTTCTTTAAAAAATATTTTTCAGGATGATTGGTACTTTTATCACATTCACTAAAAGTAAGCTTATAGATAATCATTTGTATGTTTTGGCTTTTGGCTTTTGGCTTTTGGGTTTTGATTTTTGTTTTGGGTTTTGGGGAGGGTCATTTAGCAAAGGCATATACAAAAAAATACGTTCTGCCTTTAAGTACGTAACACTTAAAAACTGATTTGTTTTTCTTTATAAACCCTCCTAGCTGAAGTGACAAGTAGCTACAGTGGTCAAAACCAGTCAACTGCCCGTTTTGACTGTTGACCCAAATGTGCACACAGGGGCATTTTTGACTTTTTTTAACTGTCATTTTGACCACCCTCAACAATACAAGACAATGCTTTTACCAGTCAAAAACGGTCGAATCATTTTGACTTGTAAATGTACTTAATTAACTACATATAAGGTTTGACAGTGTTCCACTTTTAGGTGCAATAGATATACTTTGGCAAGCCTAAGTATCAATATTTGGACTGATTTTGACCCTTACAATCACAGAAGGGTTAACCCTCCTACACATGGAGGCCACTCCCAACCACTAAATTCTGTTCTTTAGCAACCTTCAGGACATACATGTACAAGCCTGCAAATAAATCTTAATCCCAATCTTATATATTTCACGCTACAAATCCAACGAACATGTAAAATAAATTGATTGGTGTTCATCCTGGCCCAATCTAATTGGATTAGACCTGACTAGACGTTGTCATAATTTACCCCAATATTAAATTGGCCCATGATAACATGATGGTAACTGTACATTATAGATGAAGGTTTCTCTACCTATGTTGTCAGAACTGGCCAGCATATTATTCCCTTAAGATTGGGTAGGGGGATCAGAGTTGTTGTCACGAAGGGGAGGGGGGGGGGGTGCTCCCTACAAAATTGTTTTCTTAAAGATGTATCACTCATGTTTTTCAGCAGTTTTCTTAAATTGTTTTTTTTTCATTGGAACTCTGCTATTTTACTTGAGACCAGGAAAACAAATGCTTTCAAATTTTCTCAAAATAATCAAGAGAACCATGTTTTTTACGGTAAATCTTTCACAAAATACATTTATTGTGGGTCCGGGCATAAATTAATTTAGGCACATAATTACTGTTAAACCAAATGCCTGATAACTACTTTATGAGATATCTCGCTCCTAAAGTGATATAATCAATATCTCAATGAAAGCAAAATTGTTGGTAGATTAGCAAAAACACGGATGATAAACCTTTTTTTTTTACATGACATGATGAAGGGCTAGTTGCATCTATCACAGAAGAAAGACCCCACAACTGATATTTCAGAAAATCCCTTTAAAAAATAAATGTGCTATAATAATAAGTTTCACACAGATGTCACCAAAACACTCAGACAATGCCAACATTTGCATATAATGTAACACATGTAAGAAAACACGATACCTTTCCCAAGATAATCTTGTGAAAGGTTTTTAACAAGCAGTTACACTTTTTTGAGCTCTTCCATGGGCTGCTATTCCTATAGATTTTCAGATATGTCAGAAATTACCAAACAGAATTATGTGGTTGGCCAGCTGAAAATGGTTAAAAAGGCACTAGTAATGGCAGTTTGTAGGTTGATGAAATTCTTGCGTCGGGTGATAAACAATTGATCTAATTTTGCCCTACACCGACGTGTGTATAGCACTGCATGCTCAGTGCTTTCCGAGTGTCTGTGGGGACTCGGGCGGGATTCAAATCCACGACCTCCTGCTTGCTAGTGCAGACGTCTTAACCTCTTGATCACCGAGCTTGCCCGATGACGATTGGCTGGCTAGAATCCTACAGAGTAGTTTGTTTGCACATTGAGGAAGAACTCAACATCTGAATAACTGTAAACGTTGTTAAGAATTATGCATGCAACTAATCCTTCATGCAAAAGTAACTTCTTTGTACCCACTTCTTATCATTTGTTTCAGGGCTGGCATAAATCGTCCTGTCAGAACAACAAGGTCGTATCTAAAAAAAATGCAACAAGGTCGTATGTGCAATAGTGCATAAATTTGCATACATTAAAACAATTGAGTGCAGCAATGTCGTATCTTCTTCCATAGGTTTTGTGCGTTCATCCTTGAACTCTGTAAAAAGATACGACCTTGTTGCACTGAGCAAAATCCATGGCTGCAACAAGGTCATAAATATGATACGACCTTGTTGCACTGAGCAAAATCCAAGTCTGCAAGGTCATAAATATGATACGACCTTGTTGCACTGATGCGACGAAATCATGTATGTTTCTATGTACAATATTTATTTTGTGTGCTTTGAATACTTTAGGTGACCTGGCACTAAAACAAAAGTGTAGAAAATCTCCAGATGTAACTTGCTATAGTAGATCTCAATTCAATGGCAAACATTCTGTTAATAAACCTATTTTATTACATTTGTTTTTTCAGTTCTTCAAGACCAAATGAGAACAGCTACCCTCTAAGCTCTTTTTCTGCTCAATTATGTATTCTCCAATTCAACTGTTTTGTGGTGCCAGGTCACATATATATAGCATCCAGTAAAGACGAATTCAAAGTTGAATCAAATTGTATATCGAGTACTTGGAGCACAAACATGTTAACTACATTTTTGGCAATTTGGGGGATATTAGTATAATATTATGTAATATTATGTAATATTATACTCTCTAGGTGTTGCACACATCAGATAAATGCCAATGACATGCATTGATGGTGAAAATTGCATGAGAATGACTGCATATTTCCATTTGTACATAAACAGAAACCTGATTTTTGACAATGGTCCAAACATTGAACTGTGTTTTTCTCAACAACAAAAATGCACTTCACATGTATGTGCTCCAAGCACTTGATATTATAATAACCTTATTTATATATCAAACTTTGAGCAATCATTGCAGTCATCTCATATGGTGCCTGCCATTGACAACAATACAGCTGTTGCCTGCCACGGTTTGACAGAGGGCGCTCTTTTTGTAGT
The DNA here is from genome assembly GCA_029582265.1 of Zoroaster sp. YZ-2022. Lineage (NCBI taxonomy): Eukaryota > Metazoa > Echinodermata > Asteroidea > Forcipulatida > Zoroasteridae > Zoroaster > Zoroaster sp. YZ-2022. The sequence goes on along the minus strand of CM055827.1, from coordinate 11,049,249 downwards.
CAAGTGATGTCATAACAAACCTCAAGAACTATTTCCAGTCATCTCACCATAGACTTATGATCTATGGTGCGTGCCTTTGACAGAGCGCGCTCTTTTAGTATTCCAGTGATGTCATGCAATCACATCAGCCATTTTCACAACCTCAAAGCGAGGTACACTGACACAGTATTTAGATGCATTTCGGCACGGACATTGCGTCGGACAAATACGAGCGAGATGCCAACCGTCGGTCTCAACTCTCACTCTCGACCTCGAAGAAGTAGCGTTGACGAATCCTCTGGCAGAATCTGAGAAGGTTCTCGTACCGCTTGACGATATCAGCCAGCCTGGCGCTGGTAAGCTCCGTCGTGAGAAGACCATTCAGGTGTGCAAAGACGAGAGCATCAAGCTCAGTTGGGCTACGGGAAGGATAAAATGTTCTGTAAACCACTAAACTTTGATCTCCTGAACAGGGGTGTGATTTGACAAAAGTATTTACAGACTCTCCACATCCCCACCTACAAGAAACAAGAGGTTTGGACACAACACAGGCTACTTCTTTCTTTGGTGGCTACTTCTTTCTTTGGTGGCTACTTCTCTTCTTTCAGGTAAATTTTGAGGCAAAGGAAAGTTTGTAAAAAAAACTTTGCTCTCCCAATTGGTAATAGCTTTTGTTTTACGCCCTATTTGCATGGATGACTGAACTCTTCTATTGTTGAATCCATTCATAATCATAACCTCTTATCAATATCAGCTTCTCATCAGCTTCAGCTAATTAATTCAAAGAATGTGCCAGTGAACCAGAATTTAACCATTCATTATAGACATAATAGTGTTATTCCTTATGATATGTTTTTATGTTTGTCGTTTGGTTTGTTTTGTCTTGTTTTATTTTTTGTCTTTTTTTTGGGGGGGGTGGGGCGTGGGAGTAAGACTGTGAAGATAATTATCCAGCCTATATGCATGATTAAAAGAAAATCATGTATTTAGCTGCCCTACCCACAGTGCTTTCTCACCTCGTTTTTGTTGGATATTCTCCATTAATTTAATTTTTTGGAAAATTTTATTTTATGCAACAACTTGAGATGGGCAAAGTATGGATCAGAAAAATTACCTGGTTCAGTTCAGTCAAATTTACCAGTCAAAACTGTTTCAAAATATATTATTTACATGGCACTATGGCAACATTTATTTTGTATTTGCAACTCGAGTACAAAATTTTTATAAACAAATACCTCAAGTATGTTACATAAAGTATAAACCAGTCTATCATTGTGTACCCTCCTACTGTAGCTGAACTTTTGTAGCAAGTAGCTACAGTGGTCAAAATCAGTCAACTGACTGTTTTTTGACTGTTGAACCAACTGTGGTCACTGCACACGGGAGAATTGTTGACTGGTTTTTAGATGTCATTTTCATCACCCTCAACAATACAAGATAACGCTTTTACTAGTCAAAAATGGTCAAGTCATTTTGACCTGTAAATGTACATGCACTTAATACACACGTAATAAGGTTTGACAGTGTTCACGTCCCAGCGAGTGTATCGTACATACATATTGTACAATGTACAGTACATGTACAGTACATGTACAGTACATTACATGTACATAACAATGTAGCAAGTTACCGGGCTGGCCTGCTGATTATACGGTGAGCTGTTTCCATTTGTGCGCTTGCGTAGTATTCTCTTAAACCGAAAGTTGAATATGCATGTAAGGGTCACATACCTCGACCATGCAAACGGGCCAAGCCGTTACTCGGGAAAGCGGTTCGTGGGTATGTATGAATGGCGCCCGCAGCGGCTGCTGGTGGTCCATGCGTCCTGCCCTCATACTGCCCTCCACACCCTGACGCATATTTTACTAGAAATCGCCTCCATCCTTGAAACAGCTTCATCAAATAATGTGGTGTTTGTTTTAATGTGGAAGTTTTGCCTGCCTGCTACAGGGATGTCCTCAACAATATCTCAAAAACCAAGATTTGAGGCTCATACATTTGAGGGATTGTGTAAAATGAAATGGTCCAATATCATACCCGGGGTCCTTGACTTTGGGTATTTTTGGTTAAAAAAATGGAAAATGGAACCATATTTATCAAAATCACAGCGGATCGGCGCGCGTACGGGGTAAAATCTCAAGTAACGTCTTGCACCAAGACTACACATGAATCTGCTGTGCACAACCTGTTGAGGGCACTCTTTATGCAAATGACAGCTACTTATAGTGCATTTTAACATATATGATGCCATAAGTCTATGTGCCAGCCTGCTGTAACCCAGTCCACTAAACTTGTACTCCAAATGCACCTGTGCACAATGAGCATGGTATCATGTTTGGCTAAGCATGCTTGCGAGAACAAAACGGGACGCGAACTAGATCCTATTGGGCTGCAGTCAGTCACACAACACTCACTTTAGCCCTAACTCCCTAGACAACAAAGGCAGTTGGAGGATTTTGAAGGATTTTTATTGTTCAGTAACAATGCTTAGGGAGTTAGGGTTAGTGAAGGGTTTTCGGTTGGAGTACGCATTCAATGTGCGTGTGTGTTAAAGGGGTTAGGGTTAGGGTTAGGGTTAGGGTTAGGGTTAGGGTTAGGGTTAGGGTTTTCGGTTGGAGTACGCATTCAATGTGCGTGTGTGTTAAAGGGGTGTAATATTATTACAATCAGAGTAGACTTTCAACAGGGCATGGAATCGGTGTCCTAGTTTAAGATTAACACAGTGAATGAAAATTACTGGCTCCTTTATGCAGCAGCAACGGTAATATGACCTTATATTACGTGGGGTATTATGGCAGTCACCGACTTTCTTCCGATTCCATGCCCTGTTCATCGTGACGATACTGCCCTTTTAAAGGGGGACTGTCGTGGATTTAAATCAAACAGTTAAATATGTGATCGTTTTATTCTTTTATATCAGTAAAAGTTCAATCAAATTTTTGTTTTGTGTTTTTATTGTTTTGAGAGTGTTATTTTACCATTGTAAAAATGCCCCCCACTTTTACTAGTTGTTCCCACCCTGCACGGAGGTGCTGTTCGTGACGTCATGTCGGGAAGAGAAATTCAATAGTCATGATTGTTGGTTGTTGAAACCATGTTCATCCCGTTGTTTCCGACGAACTTTGCTCGTCCAAATACGCCGATATTTTGGGTCACTTGGGTCACTTGAAGGCTAACACCATCTTTGGTGGTGTTGCTGCATCCTGCAGCAACACATCTTCCCGTCATTTTATTAGTTCCGGAAACAAAAATCACGGAAGAAATTAAATCGACGCTACGTGTGTGAATGTGTATGTACATCATGTACACATCGGATCTTCCCGACCTGACGTCACATATTTTATGCAAATGAAGCTTCCACCATGGGGCGGGGTTGCCTCCCCCAAACACTTCAAACATTGTTTTAAAATACTTGTACTCAGAAATCAATTATTAAATAGACACAGGTGGGTCTCAAAAACAATATTTTATTACAAAACACCTTAAGTCAAGGATGTCAGTCCCCCTTTAAGTACAGTCTGCGCACACAGACAAGTCACCCATGATGCACTGCTTCTTTTGAGACTCTTGAGTAATATGATGTGGATTAGGTAGGTTATTACTTGTTCTCATTTGTCCAACATACTTACCGATCTAAGAAGAAATAATACTGCTCGCCTAATTTGTCCGACAGGGCCTTGCAGCATAAATTCACCTCTGTGTAAACCTATACAAAAATGAAATAACTGTTATAACTATGCTGGCCTTATGGTACAGCTGCTTTTATTGTCTTTGTGCAATTTGTTACCAGAGATCTTATTTTTAATTCAATGTCGATTTTTGTCCAGTAATGTGTTTTTTTTGCATGTTAACCTTCCTACTATTAGTGGGAAGTTGCTACAGAAGTCAAAACCAGTCAACTGCCTGTTTTGACTGTTGACCCAAATGTGCACACAGGGGTATTTTTGACTGGTTTTTACTGTCATTTTGACCACCATGAACAATACAAGACAATGCTTTTACCAATCAAAAACGGTCGACTCATTTTGACCTGTAAATGTACTTACGACACGTAAGGTTTGACAGTGTTTGACTTTTGAGTGCACTAGATATACCTTGGCAAGTATATCAACATTTTGACTGATTTTGACCCTTGCAGTAGTAGGAGGGTTAATAAGGGAATACCAGTTTGACGCTTGGTCTTTACCGCAGGTTAACGACCGGTTTTGGGCGTGGTCGCAGGCGATAAGGACATTGAGAATTTCACATGGTGTCACTGCAATTAGTCTTACTTAAGTAATTTTGTTATGTCTTGTTTAACCCTAACCTTCCCAAATCCTCCAAAATCCTCATTGCTAAAGTGAAGGATTTTGAAGGATTGAGGTTACATGCTACATGCTCTTTGCTAAAGTGAAGGATTTTGGAGGATTGAGGTCATTATGCATACTTGCCTTTCCATGGTACGTGTACATCCATGTTTGTTGTAGTGACTGCAAGATCAGTGCTAGGGTCAGTGGACACTGTTTATTGCTCCATGCATGCAGGGAGGGTCCCTGGCCATGTACATGTATCACAGGTTAGAAACACATGTGTGCATACATGTCACGTGCTTCCTTTAATTCTGAAGGATTTTGGAGGATTCAGGTTATGTGTAAGCAAATGGGCCTAGGGAGTTAATCTTGTGTTGTTCTGGTTAGACAGACAGTGTAAGCATACACATTCTTTATGTTTTTAAAACAAAATTCATCTTCTCTCCTTTTGACCTTTGATAGCTCACCTGATCAATACTCTTGTCGTACCATCCCTGCGCCTGCAGGTACTTGGCTACTTCCCGTTGTTTGAACCATGGTAGGACCTTGTTCAGCGGCCAAGGGTACAGTGAACCGTAACGTTCCTTTGTAATTTCTTCAACTGTGAGCTTATCCCGCCAGGTTATGTAAAGCTGCAACAATTTTACATATTTTTATAAAAATATTGAGATTTTTTTCGTTTGTCTTGAGTTTTTGCCAAGACTGCTGTCATAGTAAGCCACTAAACACTATTAGTAATCTTGAAATCATAAATGTCTTCACATCAAACTTAATGCAAAATTGATCATGGTATCGAACAGTCTCCTGATGACGGCCAGAGTAAACTAGTCGAAACGTTGAGAACAAACCAACCGGCTCTTCTCAGAGCCATCACTTCTTCCAAGAAGAGATCATTACATGGTGTCACCCGAAAGAACTCAATTGTAGGTATTAAACATCCCATGAAATATATCTCAGGGGTGTTTGTTTAAGTCAAATTAGTGAAATAATTTATTTTAAAAAAATAAAATAAAATTTGCCATCCGAAGACAGAACATCACCTCTGTCTAGATTCATGCATTTTGTGCAAGAGATCAACAAGATCATTGAGTGACATGAGAAAAGACTACGGCTGGTCTTATACAAAGATAGAAACAGGCCTGATACTATCTATTGGTAGGGGCAAGGCAATTTAAGCTAGGTTAAGGGCACCTCTATGAGGAAAATGTAAATTTCTATTAGAACACTTCAAGGGGCACCAAAGCAATGACCAGGGTGCACCAAGGCAATTGCCTCCATTGCCTCCGTATAGTATCAGGCCTGTAGAAAGACAGTGGCTTAACTGGTTTGCTAAAATACCACATGCTGCCGTCATTCAGCTCATTTCAACACGTTACCATTCCATTCTATTCTATTCCCCGAAATGTTAAACATGCATAAAGTGATCATGGGACTTGGTGAATGCCACCCACCCCCAGCACTCTTGATTTACAAACTCTTGCTTAACAAGAATGGATTAAAGCAAATGTGAATTACCTCAGCTAGTTGTAATCTGTTGACTGTCAAAGACATATAAGCCTTGAGCTCTGCCCTCTGACAACCACTCAGCTCAGCCGATAAGCACACTCCCTGTCGAGAGTAATGACAAAAATATCATTACTGTATATTCAACAAACAAATCTTCAAAGTATCAGCTGCCAGCTCATCGTAGCCCTCTAGTGGTAAAAATGTACCCAGTCTCCGATGCTAGGGCAAAACTCCATACAAAGCTCCATAGCCTGTACACCTTAGGCCAAAAAAAAAAAGTGTCCGGTTTCTGGTCATCAGTGGGCTTCAAAATTGGTGTGGTGCTTTTTTTTTAGGGGTAATTTTTTTTTTTTTGCCAACCGGAAAATATGTAATACATGTATACGTGGCGAACAAATTTCCCACATACAAAGTACAGTGGCTAAGAGAGGCCTCATAAATCAGGCAAACGTTCATACCCCTATGTGACAAAGTCGTTTAAAACACAGCACGGCAGAATTCCAATCGATGCATCAATTTTGGCTGGAATTTGACATTGTTTCATAGCAAATAAAAAGAAAATTAAAAATGCCGAAGTGCGGGTCCGAGGCGACGCGCACGGAAACCAGAAACCGGAGACGTTTTTTGGGCCTTAGAAGTTGTTTATATTCAGCAGAAACTCTTCCCTGGTAACACTTGAATGCAAATGGAGTCAATGTGCGTGCTAACCAGCAATATACTACACATACATGCCCTACTCACAGCCACTGCTTGCATAAAGGAGGCCCTCTACAAAACATGCACATAGTAGATAGCCAAGACAAAAACAACAATTTCCAGCAGGGCACCACAGCAATTTGCACTTGGCTTAACTTGAAATGTTTTCGTGGACATTGTTAGAAACTGCTCTTGAAAGGAAGGTACAACATTGGTTTTCTCAAAAAGCAAAAATTGTCACGGTTTTTTTTTATGTTAAATTTAGTTGATATAATACATTCCTTAAACTCTTTCTGTCTGAGACCGTGTAAAATTAGCAAAATTATTTCGTATTTCCCAACTGTTCCGAAACCTAAGGCCAATAAGCATATTTTGCATTAAAATTTCACGTTAGAATGAATACGAGTTTGTGTTTGCCGATCGTCTGTCAGAGGTTGATTTGTATGATTCAAATAATACTACTAATCATAAAAGCCAACAAAAAAAACCATGTCCCAAATACTAATGTTGTACCTCCCCTTTAACCAGTTCACGTCGGGAATATTTATTTTTTTCCGGTCCCCCGTGCGGGTTTATTTTCAGTGAAAAACCTGAAAAAATTTCTAGCCATTAATAATTTTTTTTGTCAATGAAACTAAGTTCGGACACCCAAATAAACACCTTTACTCATTGACATTTCGAGAATTAAATGGCTAGTTTTTTAATTACGGTTGTGTTTGTTCAGCACAATTAGACCGTTGGCAAGCTCCGAAGCAACGGCCTATTAGCGACCAGCGCCCGGTCGAAAAGACGGCATACCTGGAGAGAGATCGAAGGCCTCGTAAACAATGGATTAAATCCGTCTTTATAAATTCTTGGCTTGTATGTCAAAGGAACAGGTCTTGGATAAAGGGATTAGGCAAAAATCAATAAAAAGAGTGAACTCATTCAGTGTTTGCAGTGCATTTTGTCCGGGGCCACCGAACCGTGACCCCATGGACTCCGAGAAACGATTGCGTGTATACAAGTCAGCCGCCATGACGGCACGCCACATGTGGCGTGTTGACAAGTCTCCCGGTGACACACACAAAAATCAGAATACGTGTTTAGACGCTCTCCGATCCGCTGTACAAAAAAAAATTGCGTGTATACACGGCCTCCGAAGCGAACTGGTTAAAGCTTCATATTAACCTGACTACACATGGAGGCCACTCCGATCCACAAAATTCTGTTCTTTAGCAACCTTCAGTACATACATGTACAAGCCTGCTGTCCTTTCCAAGTAATCTTACAAAATCAACTGTGTGCCACCCAAGGCCACTGTAAATGTTTGAACATATTAGTATGGCCTGCAATGTATCAGTGGGAGACCACTTTACCCTGCAATCTCAGTGGTGTGACAGTGCACAGAAGGGTAACCATGGGAGGCCACTGGCAACAGTTAATGGCTTGGAGTGGCCTGAATGGGTTGTTTCAACAATTGCACTGATTGTAGGAGGGTTAACCTGACTACACTGTAAAATTTATCTGACATTTGGCATGCATACTTTGTTAGACCATTACTTGAAGGACCACAGATGATAAGCCAAAGTTAACCTTAACCCTGCCAGGTATTCTGGCTAGGAACCTTACATGTCCTCCAGAAATGCCATCAGTGCCGTGAAATATCTTTCATGTTCAAAATGCACCAAATTTTGATATTTCATCTGCCGAACAATGTGAGGGCCTGTAACTTCTTGCCAGGTAGTAATTTTAAATCAATAATAATAACTTTCCTGTCTGCACGAGCATTTTCTTGAGTATTATGTTTCATATGCTTGTGTGTATTTGTATATTTGTATAATTTGTATTTCTATTCTTTTTTTGTAAAGCGCCAGTGAATGCTTTTCAACTGCAGTATTGAGCGCTATACTAAATTGTATAAACATAAACATAAACATAAACATGCATACTTTGTTAGACCATTACTTGAGGGACCACAGATGATAAAAAGCGCAGACCAAAGTTAACCTTAACCCCCTAGGTATTCTGGCTAGGAACCTTCCTGAATCCTCCAAAATCCATCAGTGCACTTTTGGAAATATGCCCTTATGTTCAAAATGCACCATGCATTTTCATTGATATTTCATATTCAGCACTATGAGGGCCTGTACTTCTTGCCGGGTAGTAATTTTGTCCCATTTGAAGAGGTTTCCAACAGTGCAGTATTTTTCCCAAAAAGCGCCCCTTGGAGGATTTTGCAGGATTTGAGGTAGTTACGGTTAAGTCTCAGCTACAAATCTCTCAACTCACAAGATCAAGATTTACATGTACCCACCTTAAGTGACAAGTGTTCTACAATAGGATCAAATTCTGAGATAATCTGAGGTCCGATTTTTATAAATGGCAAGCCCTCTGCAAAGAGAAAACCATTTTTAAATTAATTTTTAAGTTCCATCAGTGTCTTAAATCATATGCAAAAAAAACACGTGATTTAAACATAATTATTCCTTATAATATTATTTGTTCCTCTCCAATTTGTGTTCCTTTGATTTGTATTTATGATTGTATTTATGATTTCTCGATAATTGTCAGACGGAGCATTTTCTCAGGATGTTTGGTACCATTAATCATCTTACAACCAAGTCAACATTCAGATAATAATTCTTTCAGTTTGTTTTAGTGGTTGTTACCAATTGTGTCCATGAATTAATTTTTCTACAAAGAAAAGTATGACAAACTTGACGGTGACATCTGTTCGGCATTGGAGCGCATCTTGATGTGGAAATTGATGTTGCACATGTGAAGAAATGTCTTGACAGCAAGACACTGGGCTTCCTCTGGGAGAAGTATCTGATCCACTGAAACAAGGAAAGAAAGAAAAAACATTAAAGTGGACTCTGGGGGTCCAAGTCAATGTGGATGCACTGCACAGGCGGACCCTGTTTCCGTCTCATTCTGATACCAAAGTGAAGGCTGTAATTCTCACAACCACACTCTGTAGCTATAATACATGTTGCATGCACGAGCGAGAAGGCCCAATAACCCGATAGTTCCATAGAAAAGTTCATGCTGACATAAGGAACAAATAAAATGGATCGGGGTTCTGCCCAGCAATTTTTTAGTGCCGGAAAAAAAAAATGATACGCGGACATACTTGTGTCTAAGGACTGCAATCCCGTGCCACAGAATGGGGGGCATTATTTCAAGCTATCCAGTATAGAAATGGTTCAATTTTTTACTGGTAAAGACAACGTCTGTCAACTAGATAAACCGTGAAAGGAAATAGGCAAGTTGGGAAATGAGTGGTGGTCAGAAAAAAACTAAATTTTGCCAGTGATGGTCATGGGATCCCGAGTGGCGGTCAGGGTTTCCGGCGTCGACCACCGTGGGCAGAACCCTGATGGATGTAGCTATTTCCTTTAATTTACTTAAAATTCAATGACATTTGAAAGCGAGGTTGCCCCCTGCAAACAGACAAAATTAGGCAGGTTACTTTAACCCTAACCACCCAAAATCCTGCAAAATCCTCCAACGGGCACTTCTTGGGAAAAATTCAGCACTGTTGGAAACTGGTACTTTCACCTCTTTAAATAGGCCATAAGTGCTGAATATGAAAGATAAATGAAAATGCATGGTGCATTTTGAAGTTAAGGGCATGTTTCCAAAAATGCACTGAAGGATTTTGGAGGATTCAGGAAGGTTACTAGCCAGAATACCTATAGGGGGTAAGGGTTGAAGAAGGTTCCTAGCCAGAATACCTATAGGGGGTTAGGGTTCAGGAAGGTTCCTAGCCAGAATACCTAGGGGGTTGGGGTTAATAAGCAGGTATATGCACAACCTCTTGTACACAACCTCTCGTACCTCTTGTGAATAAGGTGAACTCACCTTCATGTTGTTGATAGAGTTCTATGTAGTCTGCTATGATAGGCTGGTCACCTGATGAAAGGACAACAAAGAATTTAATCAAGGGAAGCCAACAGGTATTGCCATGTAAACAAATACATTTATTGCAAACAATTATTCAAATTAACCCTGCTACACATTGAAGCCACTCCCAACCACTAAATTCTGTTCTTTAGGAACTTTCAGTACATACATGTACAAGCCTGCTGTCCTTTCCAAGTAATCTTACAAAATCAACTGTGTGCCACCCAAGGCCACTGTAAATGTTTGAACATACATGTATTAGTATGGCCTACAATGAATCAATGGGAGACCACTTCACCCTGTAATCTCGGTGGTGTGACAGTGCACCGAAGGGTAACCATAAGAGGCCACTGGCAACAGCTAATGGCTTGGAGTGGCCTGAATGGGTTGTTTCAAAAATTGCACTGATTGTAGGAGGGTTAATGGTAGTGGTTTGACAGAATCTGGTGCTTTGAGGATAGTTTTTGCATCTTTTAAAAAGTATAATAATAATAATGTGTGGACTTATATAGCGCACGTATCCACCAACTGAGTGGTGCTCAAGGCGCATTATATTATTACCCCTGCTCATAAGGCTCATAAGGCTCATAAATCATTCCTGAAACCATCTCAGCTCCCTGGGGAGTATACAGCTCAATTGCTGCCATTACAGCACATATAGGGCTAATCAACCAACTCTGCCCTCACAGGTACCCATTTAATCCCTGGGTGGAGAGAAGCAATTATGGTTAAGTGTCTTGCTTAAGGACACAAGTGTCACGGCTGGGATTCGAACCCACATTCTGCTGCTAACACCAGAACTTGAGTCCGGTAAGCTAGACCGCTCGGCCACGACACTCCACAGTATGTATGTACATGACATGTACGTGTACATATATCCTTCCCAATATTTATTGAGTCAGGATAATCAAATGCCCTATCAATGAAATCCAAAAGAGCCCCTCTCTAGCCCTTCAAATGTCCACCACTGGTCAGATGACAGAATGTCCATCCTCCATCGTCCACCAGAAATGGCCAGCTATAACAAAAACGATCTGACCTGGGTTGAATTTCAGGACATTTCAGAATGTGACGTATCTAGGAAATTAGAAAATTCATTTTCATGATTTTTTTTTTTATACATTAACACCATACTGGCGCTATCAATATTATACATTTTTAGAGATGACCAACCATGACAAATAAAGGGCTGATGAAGTCATCGCTGTGGTCTCACACAAGGTGATTGAGACAGAGTTAGCGCTATTGTACTAACGCAGTTAGTGGTTTTGGAACAATACAACCACCACTTTTCTATCCAAACATCACAGATTTTCCTTTAGGCCAAAAAAAAAAAAAAAAAAAACCTCTCCGGTTTCTGGTCATCAGTCGGCTTCAAAATTGGCACGGTGATGCGCTTTTTTTTGTACATATGTACGTGACACATGTATGTGCAGGCACCAAATTTCCCATATAAAAATACAAAGTATGGTGGCTATGAGAGGCCTCATAAATCGGCCATACATTCATACCCCTATGTGAAAAAGTAATTTAAAACACGGCATGGCAGAATTCCAATCAATCCAGCAATTTTGGCTGCAATTGGACATCATTTCATAGCCAAAAATAAAAATAAAAATGCTGGCGCGCAGGTCTGAGGCAATGTGTGCAGAGACCAGAAATCGTAGACTTGTTTTTGCCTTAATTTCAACCCAACTACATTTCATGCTCAGAACACTTGTGCGTTTCTCCCTGCAGATACATGTATTGCACGTCTCTCACTCTCAAATGAATCTAGTTTGGTGCTTAAACTAGCCTGCATGCAGGATAGGCCTATGTGTTCCCTGTCGACTTATTTGATTGAACAATCACGTAAGGAGAGGAAAGTGTTGTCATGCGAGGATTGGAATCAATATTTTCGGAGATTTTGAGCAATGAATGTCTAACTAATAGTTAACGTTAATGTTAGTGAGATGTTTTGTCATCTGCTTAACACACGTGCACAAGTGCCGACTGGGTTCGAGTGCGAAATGAGGCAGATCATGTTGTTCCACAGTCATGGGCTGGCCTTGGCCCCATCCTAGGGCCAATGCACTGGACTCCCTCTGTATCCTTGGCCCTAGCCTAGTCCGAATGCCTCTTCCATTCACAGTCTCCTATTTTTTAGAATATTTTTGTAATTTGTCACTGTGAACAAATTACATAATTATTCTAAAAATAGGAGATTGTGAACGGAAGAGGCAATAGGTCTAGTCCTAGCGATTTTCCTTTATTTTCAACTTTTGATCTACTAATTATTACAACCTAAAACTTAGTAATTAGGTAACCTTGCCCAAACAGACACTTTTGGCATAAAATACATTATTCTGTGATATCTCATTTTCATGAAATTTTTGAAATATTTTTAAAATTTATAACAAAATAATTAAATTAAAATTTCACCAAAATCTCACAATAGTAAACTTTATGCCAAAAGTGTCTGCTTGGGAAAGCTTATCTAATTTTAGATGGTTATAATTAGCAGATCAAAAGTTGAAAAATCGCTCCTTTTTTGTATTGATACATGTTGTGGGGCTAGGGCTGGCCTTAGCCCCATTCTAGGGCCAATACACTGGACTCCCTCCGTATCCTTGGCCCTAGCACCACATGATGATGTACAAAAATGGAGCGATTTTTCAACTTTTGATCTGCTACTACTACGATCTAAAATTAGGTAAGCTTGCCCAAGCAGACACTTTGAGCATAAAGTTTACTATTGTGAAATTGGTAATTTTGGTGAAATTTAAATTGCATTATTTTATTATTATTTTTCAAAATATTTCAAAAATTTCATGAAAGTAGCTCCATTTTTGTACATGTGGCGCTAGGGCCATGGATACGGAGGGAGTCCAGTGTATTGGCCCTAGAACTAGAAGGCTAGAAATGACCCATCCTAGGCTGGCCTATATGTCACTATTGTCAGTAGTTAGTATAGGCTGGCGGACGGGATGGATGTGTTGTTTTGCAACATTCTTAGTCTTACATTACAGCATGGAGGAATTTCCTTCCTCCATGATTACAGCATGTACAACGGCCTAAAGCTTTAATTTTTAAACTTAAATTACATTTTTATAATTTTAGTTAATCAACCGTTTCTGAGTTTTTATTTACCTCTTGCAGTCCGGTGAATTTCTGCAGCTTTCATTACGAGCGGTGTTGCCATCGTAAGAAAATTAATTAGTACTAGTAGTAGGCCTACAATTAATACAATACTATTGTGTGCTTCTTTGTATCAAATTTCCTGTCGTATAAATCCACGTGCAAAGTCCATACAGTTCAAGGTACAATGTAGTAACTATGCTCGAACCACTGGGATGCCGCAGATCTCCCGTTAACGCATAGATTTAGCAATCTTGTCCCTAGGAAACGCGATTACTGCCTAGGAAATGTTGTCGCGGACTCGACTCTAGAAGGTACTGACGCTTGTGCGTGGGCCGGGCGGTGACTATCGGGGAAGGAAAGGGTCTCACGTGATATGAGGCAGGCCGGTACGGGCGGCGTATTTTTTTTTACACCGCAGCGACGGGTTTTGTACGCATTTCGCCCTTGTGTCAAGACTATGAACCCATTCAGCACGCATGCGCGCGAAGGGAATTTCGACACGCAAAAAAAACCTACCATCAACGGAGAGGGAATGGCTCCTCCATGAGTTCCACTGCAGAGCGCCGGCCATGGTCGACTAGACTGCAGCTTGGAGTTTTCTATCGTCGCGCGCCTAGGGTTTCGTAGTCTCTCTCTCAAGACCGGAATTGGCACTTTTACTCAGTGCTTCCACTTTTCAAATCTACATTTCCTTAGATTTACAGAAACATTTCCTTAGATTTCCTTAGATTTTTTTCCCGATGTTCCTTAGTTTTACTTAAATCATCAAAAGTGTATTAGCCCCTGTACGCATACACAGTTTGCATATGTGAAAGTTGCAGTAGGCCATAAGAAGTGCATGCTGTTGAAAAAAAACCGCAAAACCTTTCAAAATGGAAAGTCAATTCATGGGAAAATAAGCATTTTTGCACGCCTTCCCTATCATTTGGTGCCCTGCAGCCTAGTGTAACGTTAATTCTTTAAATGCGAGCCCGCGGTGGTCACTTACCAGACATACATACTGTACAGTGCGTAGGCCAGCCTATATGAGGTGCCGTATATGACTAAATGAGCATTTACAAATATATAAGACTAAACTAAATATAGAAGAGCAAATCCATATATTTAAGAGCAAACTCATATATTTAAGAGCAAACTCATATATTTAAGAGCAAATCCATATATTTAAGAGCAAACTCATATATTTAAGAGCAAAACCATATATTTAAGAGCAAACTCATATATTTAAGAGCAAACTCATATATTTAAGAGCAAATCCATATAAGAGCAAACTCATATATTTAAGAGCAAAACCATATATAAAGGACAAATACAAATATATAAAGGATCACAGACAAATATAAAAAGGATCAAATATATATATATAAAGTGTCAAAAACAAATATATAAAAGACCAACACAAATATAAAAGTTTTGAACAGCGCCCTCTGTATAATGGACGTAACTTCAAATATTGAAGACATGGACATTTCATATATTGAAGACATGGACATTTTCATATATTGAAGACAGGGACGCCCATATATTTAAGACATAAGTTTCATATAAAGGACGTCAACAGTCGTCAACGAAGATCGAGCCGATTTTCGTCCTGGCCGAAAATTGAGCTTTAGTCTTGTATACCTTGTCTATAAATTGTACATGTTTGGCGGGAAAAGGGTGACTGAGCGTACGGCACGCTAGTACTACTTATACTAGTACAAGTAGCAGCCGCGTCGCGCCGGCGGTATTCCAATCCGAATTCCACTGACCCGCTGATCCGTTGTGAATCGAATGTCGGTGCCTATCAGAGATCGATGTTGTTGAGGACTTGTTGTCTCATCACCGGTTCCGTGAATTAATGCAACATGAGACGAGGGAGGGAGCACGGCACGTTTCTAGCAGTAGTACTAGCGTTACTACTACTTACTAGTCCTTCAAGTTCAAGTGCAACAACACCGTCGACATACCTCAGAAAGTGACCTTTTAATAATTATCTTTAAGTGTATAATATCCAGTCTGTTGCTTATTTTAGCTGACATTTCAGGCAATATTGATTGTGTATGCCGAAAAGAATAGGGGTGCCATTATTTATTGAATGCTGAACATCTTGCCCCCACTCAAAGTCACCCCTGAGATATGTAGAGATTCTCAACCTGTGAAATGTTATTATATACATGTGGAAGCATTGAAGGTAATGTTTGCAGAAATTTAATTTACTACAACTATGGAGGTTTCCACAACAAAATTGTTTTAGAAAGAATTACACTATTTATACTTTATTTATTTTCTTGCTCCTTGTATAGTAGTGGGGCGACTTTGCAAGTCATGCAAGAGAGTGACATTGCTGATACTACTTTGTATTAAAGATGCGACTTTAATAAAAGAGTGAGCCAACTTTGCCAGGGGCGACTTTTTGGAAGGTTACTTTGTGAGGGACGAGATGACTGATTTCCTATTTGTTGGCATTATTAGGTGAACAATGTAAATTTAGTAATGTGTTTAAATTTTCTGACCGCTCAAAATTAATGTTATATATTTTTTTTTCAGTGTCTTGTAATATAAGACACGTAATTTCAGGCAGTTCAATAGTTAGACAAAATTAACAATAGCTTAATTAAAAAATATTGTGTTGATTCAGGACCATAGGTAATAGATGTAGCATTATTAGTTACTTACAATGTACATGCATGTGGTAAGGAAGTCAACAAAACGTATATTATTCATGCATATTAAAAAAACAAAAAAAATTCACTTCATGTTTTTCAGTGGAGGGCATGCCTCCATGTAATTCCAGACCTAACCTGGTTACATTATTACTATGTATTACTAAAGCATCAAAACAGCATCCATAACTTAAGGCAGTGATTGTTTAGTAACAACCAGTACTGCAAAACCCAAACGGTTTGTGCAATTTTAAAAAAAAATACCTTTTTATTTATATTTTCTTTTACTACTGTGGGACTTTCTTGGCATACTTTCATGTAAAACTGAATACGTTGTTTCTTTTATAACATTTTAAAGATTTGCTATACTCTTTTAGTGTTAAATTTGTATATTTTTGATATACAAAAGTTGCATGTGTTATTATATATTTTATTGACTTAACCCTCCTACTATTGCTGCACTTTAGTGGAAAGTTGCTGTAGAGGTCAAAACCAGTCAACTGCCTGTTTTGACTGTTGACCCAAATGTGCACACAGGGGCATTTT
The DNA here is from genome assembly GCA_029582265.1 of Zoroaster sp. YZ-2022. Classification (NCBI taxonomy): domain Eukaryota; kingdom Metazoa; phylum Echinodermata; class Asteroidea; order Forcipulatida; family Zoroasteridae; genus Zoroaster; species Zoroaster sp. YZ-2022. Next base: position 11,032,580 of record CM055827.1, on the reverse strand, counting down.
GACTGGTTTTACTGTCATTTTGACCAGACAATGCTTTTACCAGTCAAAAACAGTTGACTGATTTTGACCTTTAAATGTACTTACTACACGTAAAGTTTGACAGTGTTTGACTGATTTTGACCCTTGTGGAAGTAGGAGGGTTAATAAATTCATAGCATTGATATTTTTATGCATTAAATGTACATGTGTACTTTCCTCTATTGGTTAACTGTTGTTTACTGCAAAACTTTTAATCTAGCCAGTCAGCAAATTCCAAACAGTTTAATTAAGTGCAACTTTTTTTTTTACTACTGTGGAACTTTTTTGGCATACTTTCATGTAAAACTGAATACATTGTTTCTTTTATATTTTTATATTTGCTATATACTCTTTTAGTGTTACAGTTAAATGTTTATATTTTTGATATACAAAAGTTGTGCTATTATATATTTTATTGACTTAATAAATGCGTACTTTCCTCTATTGGTTAACTGTTGTTTATGTCTCTCAAAAGATTCAGCCCTTTTTCTCTGTCATTATTTATTATTATGAAACAGCGGTATACAAAGATAATTAACAATTACAAATAACTCCAGTGTGATAGTTTAACCCATTGTTTGGCATTGGTATAAAACAATACCACCTTATGTTAAACGCACATTTGGAAAACTTAGACACCCAAAATTATTAAACAAACAACCTAACAGGTTAGGTCACAAACAATAAAACGTAAATGTACAATCGGATCAAAAGCTGAAGAAATACATGTTGACTGAATGCAGTTTTATGAGCCTTATGAGCAGGGTAATAATATAATGCGCCTTGAGCACCACTAAGTTGGTGGATACGTGCGCTATATAAGTCCACACATTATTATTATTATTAGAAAGTAACACCTGTGAGGTTGTGGGAAACCATGTCAATAAATAAACATTGGAAAAGCCAGTACTGCATCTTGATTAAAATACATGTACAAGTGGTATACATAGTAGAACTTTGTCAAATTGGTATTGTTCTGGCAATGTTTACTGCCTCCTGAAACAGATTACATCCATGATTTCCATCATCTTGCAAAGGGTCAATGCATCTTGTCAGTTCTTGCAATATTGCTTCTGCATGTGGAATATTAAAGGGTGGGATTTGCACATCATTTGCACTTTCTACTGCTGGCATAGGCACATCTTCATCAATTCCATGCTCTGCCCATACATGGTTGGTTGTAGCCTGCAGGCCAGTGATTGCTGCATTGTTGCTCTCTCTGTTTAGCCACACTCCTTCATGAAACACTTGGCGTGGACTTCTGTTGTGACAAGAACTAAGGGGATGGTGATTCCAGTCCTCCAGAAACTCCCTTATTGCAAGATTTACCCGAGGTATGTAAATGAAATGTAAAGTAAACAGCGACAATTCATCAAGGAGGCCCAAAGATTCCAGATTGTAAAACAGGTTCTGAAAGTAGGACATTATAACACGTCTTACATCTGCCCATAACCTTTCAATTCTCTGATTATGAACACTCCTCCCAGTTATAAAACTCCCATGGTCAAATCCTCGGTCTGGGTGTGACAGCATGTATCTAGCTACGTCCACATTTTCTGTACCGCAGTCACTACGTACACGAGAAGGTAGGCCAAACTCCTCAACAGCAGCTATAAATAGCTGAAGAAGTGTGTCTGCTGTGTTGTCGGGGGATACTTTCAGATAAACAATGCATCGAGAATATCCATCTATTCCTCCATGTATCACAATACACCATCTGATCTACTTGTGGTGTCCATCAATGTGCCTGAAAAAAATAAAAAGAACAAATTTAACTAGAGATTCGAGTTTGTCTTGACACAAACTCTAGGTGTTCGGGAAATGTAAAGGTCAAATTGGGGTCACTTTTTGTAAATTAACGATCAGTACAATGGTACAAAAATTGTGAAGTTACCTGTTGTGGTTGTTGAAATATGATATTTTTAAATATTAAACTTTAACTTCCGGTTTGGACAGGAAGTAAGGTCAAATTGGGGTCACCTTTGTGTAAATATTTTTGGACAATTAACAATCTATACAATGGTGCAAAAAATGTCAATTTACATCTTGTAGTTGTTGAGATATGATTTTTGTTAAATATTAAACTTTGACTTCCGGTTTGGACGAGAAGTAAGGTCAAATTGGGGTCACCTTTGTGTAAATATTTTTCCACAATTAACAATCTACATTATACAATGGTGCAAAAATGTGAATTTACCTCTTGTGGTTGTTGAGATATGATTTTTTTTAAATATTAAACTTTGACTTCCGGTTTGGACAGGAAGTAAGGTCAAATTGGGGTCATCTTTTTGTAAATATTTTTTGACAATTAACGATCAGTACAATGGTACAAACATTGTGAATTTACCTCTTGTGGTTGTTGAAATATGATTTTTTTAAATATTAAACTTTGACTTCCGGTTTGGACAGGTAGTAACGTCAAATTGGGGTCACCTTTGTGTAAATATTTTTCGACAATTAACAATCTATACAATGGTGCAAAAAATGTCAATTTACATCTTGTGGTTGTTGAGATATGATTTTTTTTTAATGTTAAACTTTGACTTCCGGTTTGGACAGGAAGTAAGGTCAAATTGGGGTCACCTTTTTGTATATATCTTTTGACAATTAACGATCTGTACAATGGTACAAAAATTGTAAATTTACCTCTTGTGGTTTTGAGATATGATTTTTTTAAATATTAAATTTTGACTTCCGGTTTGGACAGGAAGTAAGGTCAAATTGGGGTCACTCACAACTCGTGTTTCATCTACTTGTTAAGTTCTAAGTACATGCCAAGTTTCAAGTTCATGTGAAGTTTGCAAGTATGTGTTTGTTACCGGACAGTTATTGGGGAGAAGAAGAAGAAGAAATAAACTAGAGCTTAAGTGTTTGTTAGAACAAACACACGGTGTTCGAGTCCACTTCCGGTTCAATCAAATTTTCAACGATGATGTAAATATTATATTGTGCAAGGGTTTGTCATCTTTTATAAATAACAATATCAATTTCATATTCAAAAGACATATCAATTTTGCGTTAGAATGTGTTGAATTTGAACTTACTGTTTGGACAGGAAGTAAAGGTCAGATTAGGTGGTTTGAAGGTCATATATGACCTCCTCATGATTATGAAGAAAACAAAATTTGTCAACTTATACATCAAATTAAAGCTATGAGATATGACCTTTTAAAATTTGTAAAATCGTTACTTCGTGTGCCACTAATTGGACCATTGGCAAAGCATTTATGATAAGTCAAGAATTCACAAGAATTACAAGCTATTAATGTAAGGAATTCAATTGTGTTTTTGTTTGATAATATGTCATTTAGTTCTTGAGATATTGGCTGTTGAACTTGGAAAAGGTTGTGAGATTTAAGCAATAAATTAGAAATTAACAAGTGTGACTTGGAACACAATGTTTTTTATTTTAAATATTGACACTAGCCCTACACATACTTTTCAAAACCATCCTCGATGATAAATCAACATTAAAAATCACTCATATGAAAAAGTTTGCCAGGGTGAGGATCAACCTATTCAGCATTATTATGGGCATAAAGTCACAAAGTTTATTTAGCGTAGAAGGGGACTACATGTATAGTAACTGGATTAAAATTGGCTGGGGTTGCTTGTATGGATATCAGCTAATTAGCCTTTCATTAGAAAACAAGCTTATAACTACTACATGATAAAGTTGGAAGAAAGCTTGCATCCGTGCTTTCCATCTTCCCTGCCCCCCACAAAAGTAAATAATTCCCAATTTAAACAAAATTAAATGTAATTATATCCACTAGATCAAATTTGATAATTGCTTGCCCTTTTGATTTTTATGGAAAAACCTTTCAATTCTAGATTTAAATGAAGCCAACATTGGTATTAAGTCTTGTATAAAAATTTATTTAATTGATGGACTGCATGTTTTTATACTGAGAGTGATCTTTATTTATAATATACTTCACTTTCAGGTCAAGTTTATAAAAAAAGTGTAATGATAAATTGACAATGATAGTGACACTGTAATCAAGCATCTCCTTATTGTGACATGCTTATAAATTGTCTTTGTTTTCACCTAATCTGCAAATAATTACAAAATAATGTTATAAAATTTGAAAACAAATTCTACATTGATTTTTACATTTTCAAGGTTGTACACATGATTGGCAAAATGTCTGTCCATACTACAGATTTACAACATAAAGATCAGATGCCATTTTGTACATAAATTGTTAGACACTGAAATAATCAAAGAGTTGTATGGGTGCTTGTAAATTGCTAATAAAACAATGAAATACATATTTATTTTAACTGTCTGTTGGGTTTCATGACTTGACTTTTGTGGTTCCACATTTCCCTCCCCACAATCAATTGAAACCACTTTGTTGACCTGTTTAACCTACTTGTAACCAATCTAGAAATGAGTGTACATGGTCTTACACATGCAACAAGTGAAATGACTTCAGTGTAAATGAACCCAACCATGATCCTTTGTTGACAAGAAAACAAAAACAATCTGCATTTAAAATAAATGTACACTCTGTATGTACGATTTAGTGAGTTCAGAATGGGTGACATTCAGGGGTTGTCATTGGAATCGGTAATTTTGGAATAAAATGCCTTCCCCCTCCCCCCAAGTTCTTAGTGATGGCATGTACTGCCACTGGTGATGAACCAACACATTTGTTTTCTAAAATTCTTTGGTCTATCATTGCAGCACTATAGAATCCAAGAACTAGGGAAGGGGAGGGGCAAACAAGCAATACAAGTATAAGGGGGCCCCTTATACTAGTGCTTTAATTGGGTGATCTGGCAAAAGGTATTCCAAGGCTGACACACCCATGCAATGAAGATTGGGGTTATGTTTACTATGTTTATATGGCCCAACTGCCAGGGATTCACTGTCGGCAATATACATTTTACTAGATCACCAACAGATATTGCTTAATAACTACATTTTGTGAGGATGTTTGGGTCCAGTCAAAAATATAATAAGAATTCCTCAGTACTAATTTTGTTCTAACATGTTAAAGAAATTCCTAGAAAGACCTAGATATGTCTTGAGGTCCTAAAAATCAATTCTCTTGAGGGTAAAGACTGCCACAGATAGGATAAGTCCATATAAAATAATTTGAATCATACATTAACTCCTTTGACGAATGGATAAACTTCAAATGCTGGCCATTGGATCACAAAGTTACACAGACTCTGACACACCTTGTAGCAGTAGCACAAATGGATACCGATGATCTGAAATATAAACTAATCATGTAAAACAATATTAAATGTTTTCAAAGAGGGACGAAGAATAATGGGTCATGCTAACAAAACACACATAACTTAGAATGCCCTCATATGTTATTATCAGGATGATGGATTGATGTAACTTCAGAAAACTTATGCAACTTTAGAAAATGATCCCTTCAGAACAATGCCTTTAAGTTAGGTTTTACAATGGAATAGAAAGTTACATGTGACGTCTTCCTTCCTCCATGATGACTTTGACTGTTTCATTATCTCAATAAATGTGCTGATATTTGTTTCTGGACTACTTTAGTGAGGAAAATTAAGTGCTAGTATCAAGTAAACTGCAATGCATCCATCACCACACAAGACATAAGCACTACTAGTATTATGAGGAACTATAGACACTATAGTGTAGCTAAATTAACCGGATGTCAACCCGTACACATGCCAGTAAATATTCAGTAATAAATTTTTTACGGGTCGAGTTGACCAAAATGAGTATGAGTTGGTAATAGTACGAGTTGGCACGCATACGAGTTGACCTGTTTTCACTGGGAAAGAATACAACATTGTGGATAAAGTTTAAAAAGAATTGCTTTTGAAAATAAAATCACAATCTTCAATGTAGGTTGGTGGGGTCATGTGAGTGGATCATAGGGCAGTCAGGAGGAATGCAATCATCCACACACACACACACATTTACAATAATTGTACCACAGATTTATTGGTTACCTTGGGGCTTGTGTTTTAGATGCTTTCTAGGCTGTTGAACGGATTCTCACTGATGCCAGCCATTGCATCTAATTCCAATTACTCGGCATACTGGAGAGCTAAAATACAAAATATAAATAAATGTTCAAATGATTCTGTGAAAAAATAAATTCTGAATGGGGAAAGGCCAACATGTATTACTCCAGTAAGAGAATGCCCTCTATAATTGGTGTACACATGTTGTTCACCAACACACCTGCATGTTTATTTTCCAATTAAAACTCATATTAACTCATCCCTCTGCAGCTTTTTCTTCATTTATTAGTTTTCTTTTTTTATGCAGGCTCTTCATCTTTTTTTTATGTTATAAGACCTGACCTTTCTTTAAAAGCATAGAGGGACAGACTTTTTATGCTTAATAATAACAAAACAACAAATGTAACCTAGCTCAGAAAAACAGGTGCCCCTATGACAATTTTGTGGCTACAACTAGCAGACTAATCAAGTAAAAGCATCTCTTTAGGTTGAGTTAGGGATATATTTCGCTGACACGAAGAACATGCAGAATTGCAGAAGAGACAACAACACACGAACATGTATATATTTACATGGATTTGCATACATGTATATGTACTGTACATTATATGTAGGCGAGTTACGATGCTCTTTTGACTTTGACTGCATGGCAGTTTTTAAACTTTTTTCTGGACAATAATCTATCCATGCTCAGTCATTATCCTTAGTTAAAATGCAAACTTAAAATCATGTAGGTACACTGCAAAAACAGCGAAAGAGTAGACTCAGTATAGTTTTTACGAAATCATGAAATAGATGCAGTACAACAGTTTCGTCCGTCACGAACCTCCATTGGATTGTGCATGCAATAATTATGTTTACGATAGGCCTACTTTACAAACGCACATTCTAGGCCAATAAACCTCTAAATAATGTCTACTTACCTCTTAATAATGCAATTATATTTTCCTCTTTCTCGGTAACCCATTTTATTTTCTTGTATTTTGCTTTGGAGTTAATAAGAACGGCAAAATTCCTCAGTATTTTTTCATGTAAACGAGAATTAAATGGCCGCCGCTGAAAATGTTTTGCTTGTGATAAAATGTCACGTGATCACTGATACGCAATGTGATTGGAGATTGCCTCGACAGATTGCCTCAAAGTAGAAAGCCAGCTAGTCTACTCATTGCCACTGGATTGCATGAAATGCCACACAGGGCAATCTCCGAGCAATCTCATTGCCAGCAACTTTTATTGCCTGAAAATTGCCCGAAAATTGCCCCGTGTGACAAGGCCTTTACGTTGTAGGCCAATATTAAACTCCGTATATTGCTGTGTGTACGTATTCTGTGCACACGCGATATGTCTATTCGTACATACAGGGAATAGTAATTCAGCATATTGTTTCACTTAACCTTCCGGTTTCGACCGGAAGGAAAGGTCAGATTGGGGTCACGTCTGAAAACGAAATGTGACATAGTTCAAGATCTTTAAGATAATAAAAAGATTGTGAAAATATCTTATATGGTTCATGAGATATGAGGTTTTGAAATTTTGAAATTTTCAACTTCCGGTTTTGACCAGAAGGAAAGGTCAGATTGGGATCACGTCTAAAAACAAAAAATTACATAATTCAAGATCTTTCAGATGATGCAAAGATTGTGAAAATATCTGTTGTGGTTCATGAGATATGATTTTTCGAAATATTAAACTTTGATTTAGCGTAATTCGACACCTGATGACGTAATCATGACGTCACAGAAAACGGTTTCGTCTGCTTGATATGTTCTGTTTATGTGTTAAGTTTGAAGGCTGTATATGCTTAGCTAGGATGCCTTTGTTACCGGACAGATCGCCACTGAGAAGAAGGAGAAGTAAAAAAAAAAAAAAAAAAAACAGTACAAAAACAATAGGTGTTCGCGCTGCGCTCTCGAACACCTAAAAACTAGAGCTTACGGTGTTTGTTGGAACAAACACACGGTGTTCGAGTCCACTTCCGGTTCAATAAAATTATCAACGATGATGTCAATATCATATTTTGCAAAGGCGTATCATCTTTTATTATAACAATATCAATTTCATATTCAAAAATATATCAATTTTGCATTAGAATGTGTTGACTTTGGACTTCCTGTTTAGACCGGAAGTAAAGGTCAGAACAGGTGATTTGAAGGTCATATATATGACATAATGAAACTTCCTCATGATCATGACAAAATAACGTTAGTACTTGCTTTGGTTCAATTTCTGAGATTGGAAAATAATCCATTTTTAAAAAATGCCACTAGGGGGCGCTCTGAACTTTGATTATGTAATCAAACATATTTTTTGAGAATATAAGATGTCACTATCACTTTATTCGCAGAAGTCATATTCAAATTTCCTATGATTTTTGAGATTATTATTTTTCTAAACCTGCCACAAGATGGCACTGTGACAGGTGATGACGTCATCCTTCACATTTAAAAAAAGGTCACATGTCAATAGTAATTTCGTCCACGGAAGGCATACACCATATCCGGTTTCGACCGGAAAGAGAGGTCTGATTGGGGTCATGTTTGTGGACGAAATGTCACATAATTCAAGATCTGTAAGATGATGCAAAGATTGTGAAAATATCTTTTGTGGTTCATGAGATATGATTTTTGGAAATATTAAAATTTGATTTTAGTGTATTTCGCTATCTGATGACGTCACAACTTTACCTGTAACTATATGTCATAAATTTATTGACAACTACATGTTATGGTATAAGTATCTATCAAGTTTGAAGGCTCTGTGAACTTTGGAACTGTTTTTTTTGTTCGATAAGTCTCATCGAGGAGAAAGGGAAAAAATAACAGATTGTCAAAATTGCAATTACACAATTTAAAATAAGTAATGCCAGTAATTAATTTGATTACAATATCAGAGATCTGTAAAAGCCTAAATGAATGTCACAACAATGGTTTCGTCTTCTAGTTTAAAAGAGGGCGCTATGCACATTTAGCGGTTGGACATAATAATTATGTCCAACCGCTAAATGTGCATAACCTCCCTCTTTAGTTTGAATTATTGGCGCAGGAAACAGCATCGCCTAATCTGTTTATTAACCTTAAAGTTGTATCGTAAACTACTTTTTATTCTCATATATTAAGTTTTGGTCACGTGATTAAGATGAAACTTTCCAGTTGTCTTCATATTGACATAGATTGTTTATATTCTAAATTTGACAAAATTCTGATCTATAATTTTTGTGAAAGAGAAATAATTTTTTTCGACCTGTTTTAATTTTCCGTAGTGACGTAGTAATGACGTCTTGATCATAGTTTTGATATGTATATATTTCAAAGAATATTTCATACACAGGAACCATGTCAAAATTCCCATTCACATCGCCTCCAAATCTCAACATGAGGCCTGATTTTCGTGAAATAAATATCTTGGAATAATTTGAAGTATACATATGTCCATCATCATCCATTATTATGTTCTCCACCTTACTGAGTAGGTAAGATTACATTATAAACGAGCTTTAACACCCTATTTTTATTTTTCCCCCAGATTTGTCAAGTTAAACATCAAATTGAAGCTATGAGATATGAGATATGAGCTTTTAAAATTTGCAAAATCGTTACTTCGTGTGCCACTAATTTGACCATCAAAGCATTTATGGTAACTCATTACACAAAAATTACAAGCTATTAATGCAAGGAATTCAATTGTGTTTTTTGTTTTCGATTAGGTCATTTAGTTCTTGAGATATTGGCTGTTGAACTTGGAAAAGTTGTGAGATTTAAGCAATAAATTAACAAGTGTGACTTGGAACACTATGCTTTTTTATTTTAAATATTGACACTAGTCCAACACATGCTTTTCAAAAACCACGCTAGATGATAAATCAACATGTAAAATCACTCATATGAAAATGAGGATGTGTGGGTTAAATTGTTTGGGGGGGAGCTGGGGTTACTGAAGACACTGAAGCATGGAAGAGTATATAAATATTTCCCCTTTCCTTGTTTTTCCAACTTTACCAAGGAAAAGTTACCCTGTGAGAGAAGAGTCTTTACACTCCTGAGATTTCCATTTCCATGTTGTGATTAATTTTTCCCTACATGGAACATAATAGAAAGTTACCTAATAATTGTGCATTTCATCCATGTTCATGTAGCGGGTACCACATAGTCTACTCAAAGCATAGCCGTATAGTAGTTGGGTGAAGAAGAAAAAATACAGCTTATGTCAAATAGCTGATGTCTGCAGTCTTGAAAGCTTGTATGGATATCAGCCAGCTAATAGCCTTTCACGAAAACGAGCTTATAACTACTACATGAAAAAGTTGGAAGAAAGCTTGCATCCGTGCTTTCCATCTTCCCCTACCCCCCCCCCCCCCCGCAGAAGAGTTCTCAAAAGTAAATAATTCCCAATTCAAACAAAATTAAATGTAATTATATCCACTGGATCAAATCTGATAATTAGTTGCCCTTTTCATTTTGTTTATGGAAAAACCTTTCAATTTTAGATTTAAATGAAGCCAACATTGGTGTCTACATCACTCTACTTACCTGGAGGGCCATCTACCGATGCATATTTCCCTAATATAGCAGAACAATACGCTAAGACTTTTCACACACACAATAGCGCCCTCTACTACCCATGCTGCCCTGCGGCATCACGCCACGTTTATCTTCCTCTTTTCTCTAGCGCAGCAGGACTGGTAGGTCACGTTTTGTTTTGCTCCGGCAAACAGACAGTTTTCCTTCCAGTTTTTCTTGGCTTTACGTTAAGACAATTTATCTACTAAGATAACTGTGCTAGCACCGAGTTAGTGTGCTTTAGAGAATTTTCTTCAGTGTAGAGTTTCCTCAAGTTTCGTCTTTTTCAAGATGGCTCAACGTTTGGTGAGGGCCGAGTCCGTCAGCACCGGGGAGAATTTCCTCTCCCCGGGACGGGCCGTGTCCTCGGGTGATTGCTCCGGTGGCTCTATCCCGCCACCGCCGCAGTCGTCTGCCCAGCCCCTCGTGCCGATGGAGGCACGTAGTGCTGACCGTTCCGCTGGTAGGACGGGGGTCGAGATCTTGTCCCCCGTACCGGCCATTTCAAGCGGTACTGGCAAACGTACTGGTAGCTCCCCTGGCAAGGTTTCATCCAAAACATCCTCCTCTGCCAGGGTGACCTACAAGAAAAAAGGCCCACGGACGGGTAAGGTCCCGACTCCGGGCCCCACTGCCCATTCCGTGCCCGCTGACGACCCGAGTGCTCCCGGTCCAGTGGCAGTTGCCACGGGTGCTGGGGGTGGTCTGCTCGGTCCAGCGATCGGTGCTTCGCTGGCCCATTCTCCCGGGCTGATAGCGTCGCACGCCGGGCAGTCACCGCCCGGCCTGGCCTCATTGCCTCAGCCGTCCACTGGGTCCAATTTCTTCGGACCGTCGGGCGTGCCGATGCCTCCGGGGTCGACTGCATTATCCTCAGAATCGACTCGGAGCCGCTCTCGTGAGAGAGGGAAGAAGCGTGGACGTTCTCGCCATCGATCCTCGTCCAGTTCGGGCTCGTCTGCCCGGTCTCACACCGGTAAGAAACGCCGGAGCCATGGCTCCGTGTCTCGGGCCGAGTTTCGTCACGCCGTGCGGTCCATTACGGCCTCGGTGTCAGCCATGTCTGCTTATCACTCAGGCGGTTTGCCGGGCCAATTCGGCCCCGCTCGTCCCCCACTTCCGGGTCTCTATCCTGACCCGGGCTGGGCGACTCAGTCGTGGGCCCACCTCACACGGTCTGCCGTGCGCCCGCCTCTCCCCCTGCGTTGAGTCTCCATCCATCCTCGGAGTTCTCGGTGGAGGTGGTGGGTCCCCCGGCCGTGGCGGCCCCGGTTCCACCCGTGGGCCCTTCGGCTCCGGTGGTCCCGCCGGGGGACTCGGCCCAGTCGCACGTGTCAACTCGTCCCTCCCAGTCGGGCTCTGAGGACGAGGACGAGTCTGTCCACATGCAGCGTCTCTCGGTCATGGAGACAGAACTGCGTTTGGTACAGCGCGACATGGTGCGAGTTTTGCAGCTTCCCTCCCTGGAGGAGACAGCTGGCTCCAGCCGTCAGTCGTTCAAGCACATGACCAGTTCGACGGCCAGTAGTACACCAGTTTTTCCAGTACTGCCGCTCGACTTGGTGTGTGTTGAGCGCATGATTTCCGTTGCCGAGACGGCAAAGTGGTCTCCATATACGAAGCGGGAGTTGAGTTATTACCGCTTCCCGACGGCTGATTTTACTCAGTTTTTCACAGCGCCGGTAGTACCGGACTCTGCGAAGGACAAGTTGGCGGCTGATGGGGGTTCTTCCTCAGCGAAGAATCTTTTCGCTGACCGCTCGAGGGGGAAGCTTGAGGATACCCTCAAGAAGGTGGACACAGCCTCACGTCTGGGGCTGCGTGCGTCGTCATTCCTCCTGCTCCTCACGGAGTATTTGGCCTTGGGTTGCGAGGAGAATTCGCCCGTACCGGCGGACCTCTTCACGGCGGCCCTCCATTGCCTTGACCATGGATTGCGCACTTCCCTGGACCAGTTCTCACGTATCTCTACCTTGGCAGTTACTGCCCGCAGGGCCAACGTGTTGGACGCGTTATTCCTCCCGTCGGAGGGTGCGCGCAAGCGTCTAGAGGCACTCCCCCTCCTCGGCCCTGACCTCTTCGCAGGTAAATTTCAGGAGTCGATGGAGGCGGAGGCGAAGCGTCTCGAGGCCACTGAGAAGATTAATTTAAACAAACCCTCTCAGCCCGCGCCTGAATCGGCGCGTAAGGCCGACAAGGCGACCTTCAAGATTCCACGCCGTAAGCCGTTCAAAGCAGCTCGTGGTAATTTTCGGGGTCGCTCCGGTGATAGAGGGGCACGCAGCGCGCGTGGCCAATCTTACACCGGGGGTCAACAGCCCCAGCTCGACTGTGGCTCACGCGCACCGGGCCCCCGCTATTCCGGGGGCTGGCGCAAGTGACGCGCTCGGCTTGTGGTGGCCTCCCATCAACGGACCGCTGGGGGGCCGCCTCCGCCACTTCAGCGGGTCCTGGGCTCGATTCACGTCCGATCGGTGGGTGCTCGAAACCGTCAGCCGCGGTTACGCGCTGGAATTTACGAGCACCCCCCCGTCGGACATGTTCGTTCGTCCGACTCCCATCCCGTCGGACGTATCGAAACGCCACACTCTCGAGGGGGAGCTAAGGTCTCTCCTCCTCAAACACGCCGTACGCCCGGTCCCAGTCGGGGCGGGGCGGGCGGGATTTATTATTTAAAAAAAAAAAATTAATAATTTAAAAAAATCCAACTTTTTTCTTCTTTTTTTCTGGTTCCCGACAAGGGGGTGGACGCGTGGCGACCCATACTGAATCTACGGCCCCTCAACCGATACGTCCGGCCGCGCCGTTTCCGGATGCAGACTTTAAAGGTAATTCTCGAGTCCATCTGCCCCCCCGGCCTGGGCGGCGAGTTTGGACTTGCGGGATGCCTATCGCCATGTCCCGATTCGTCCGGAACACCGGGAGTTCCTCCGTTTCCAGTACTACAAGTGGATGTCCTCCGACAACCTCACGAAGGGCCGGTCTTTCGGCGCCCGCAACCGTCGGTGACCATCACAACGGATGCGTCGCTGTCCGGATGGGGGGCCAGTCTGCCCCCACTGCAGGCGGCTGGGGTATGGTCGACCGATCAGCGGTCTCTCCATATCAATGTGTTGGAGATGTTAGCGGTGTCGCTGGCCCTCCGGCGTTTCCAGCGTCAGGTTACCGGCAAGGCGGTGCGACAACACCACTGTCGTGGCCTATATCAACCGCCAGGGGGGAACACGCTCGGGGCAACTGTGCGCCTTGACGTGGGACCTTCTCCACTGGTGCATTCGCTACAACATCGCCTTGTCAGCGATTCACATCCCGGGCGTGGACAATTCGTTGGCCGACACCCTGTCTCGGGGGCGGGTTGTCCCCACAGAGTGGACCCTTCTCCCCTCGGTGGTACAATTGATCTTCAACATGATCGACCGTCCTCATGTGGACTTGTTTGCGACCTCGCACAACAACCAGCTCTTTCGATGGTGTAAACTCTACTCTCATCGTCCCGCCGATTCTTCTGTGGGGGCGGTGGGTGAATTTTTCTTCTATCTGTTTGATAGCGGCCTCGCTGTAACGACAGTTAAAAATTATCGTTCGGCGATTGCCGCAATCCATACTGGGTTTCCGGATGGTTCGTCAGTGTCTGAAAATTACACCCTCCACCATCTTATTCGAGGTATGTTTGTGGAACGTCCCCCCGTACGTCAACTCGTACCGTCTTGGGACTTGTTTCAAACGTTAGTTACACTTTCGAGGGCACCCTTCGAGCCGATGGGTAGCGCCTCTTTGTTCCATCTATCCATCAAGGTGGTTTTCCTTATGGCGGTCGCTACGGCTCGTCGCCGTAGTGAACTACATTCCTTGACGGTGGAGGACGGCCACATCCGGTGGGAACCGGGTGGGGTCCGTCTCATACCGCGAGCGGGTTTCTTGACGAAAAATCAGTCGAGTGACTTCTCGCCGCCAGACGTTTTTGTTGCCGACTTAAAGTCCTTTTCAGCGGTGGACGCAGATAAGCTTTGGTGCCCAGTCAGGGCGCTCAAGTGGTACGTCCACCGCACCAAACAGGTTCGGGCCGAACATAAACAATTGTTTATTACTTCGGTCCCCCCTTTCCGGCCAGCGTCTCGGGACACTATTACACGCTGGCTGATTACAGCTATCCGCTCGGCCCTGAGTGAGTGGCCGGAGGCGGATGACACGCCCTTCCGAACCCATGACAGCCGCTCAGCGGCGACGTCATGGGCCTACTTTAAGGGCGTCCCTATGGCAGATATCGTCCAGGCGGCTTGCTGGAAGTCGGCCAACACCTTTTCGGAGTGTTACCTCAAGGATGTCGTCCAGACCGAGGGTAGAGCTGGCAGGACAGTACTGGGTGCGGCGGCGGCTTCGTCCCGACGTCACAAGCCTCCTGTGCAGCCGTCACTATGAAATGGTGTGTACCCCTTTTCAATTGTTTTTGTTTGCTTTGTAATCCATGTACACATCATGCATTGATTTGATAATTTTGGTGACGTTCCGACGTCCGGTACGTCCCTCCATTTATTCCTGGGATTTTGCCTCAGTTAGGGGTTCTTACCGGCTTCCCCGGGTGTCTTGCATTCGCAAGTCTTTCGGGGCCGCTTTCGGTATCATATTGGGATATTGCGTTAGCCCAATATTTCTTTTGTTTTTGTGCTAATGGGCTCGTCTATTCAGATACTCCTTTATTGGTGTATTTACGGGCTTCTTGTCATTAGCCCGTCCTTTGCTCAGTGGTTTTGATTGCTCCCTTGTTCTGGCGCATATCGTTATCGCTCTCCCCCGCTCTCCCCCGCTCTCCCCCGCTCTCCCCCGCTCTCCCCCGCTCTCCCCCGCTCTCCCCCGCTCTCCCCCGCTCTCCCACTCTCCCCACTCTCCCCGCTCTCCCGCTCTCCCCGCTCTCCCTGCTCTCCCACTCTCCCCGCCTCCCCGCTCTCCCCACTCTCCCCGCTCTCCCTGCCTCCTGCCTCCCGCTCTCCCCACTCTCCCCACTCTCCCCGCTCTCCCCACTCTCCCCGCTCTCCCCGCTCTCCCCGCTCTCCCTGCTCTCCCCACTCTCCCCGCTCTCCCCTGCTCTCCCCGCTCTCCCCGCTCTCCCCGCTCCCCCGCTCTCCCCTCTCCCCGCTCTCCCCGCTCTCCCCACTCTCCCCACTCTCCCCACTCCCCGCTCTCCCCCGCTCTCCCCCGCTCTCCCCCGCGCTCCGGGGAAAAAACATAACTCCTTACCACGGTGGGTCTCGAACCCATCTGGGGAATCTTCGGTTTCTATTTCACAGTGATTTAACCAGTTGAGCCACCCCAAAAATGCTAATATATAAACCTCAAAGTCTATACTTTAGCACCCTCTATCTGGAAGTCGTCTCATGGAATATGGACTTATGCAATTATTTTAATAACAGCAAGTGGTCTAGTGGATAAGACTCTTGACTAATAAGTGAGAGGTCCTGAGTTCAAGCCCAGTGTTTTTTATTTTTATTCTGACTTGTCATTCTAAGGTTTATATCTAAGGTTTATAATTAAACTCAAACGCATTTGTACCAACTACAGCAAGTGGTCTAGTGGATACTAATGTTGACTTGTAAGCAGGAGGTTTTAGGTTCAAACCCAGTGTAAATATTTTTTTTTGACTAGGACTGATGTCATTCTAATTAATTAAACTTAAACACTATCTTAAGCGCAGCTAGTGGTCTAGTGGATAAGAGTCTTGACTTGTAAGTAGGAAGTCATAAGTTTGAGCCCAGGATGTCATCGGTTTGAGTTTAGTTTTTTAATTTTTATTATGACTGATGTCATTCTAATGTTTATGTCTAAGGTTTATAAATAAACTCAAACACAAACATTCTAATGACAGAAATTGGTCCAGTGGATAACACTCTTGGCTTATAAGTAGGAGGTCCCGAGTTCAATCCCAGTGCTTTTTATTTTTATTCTGACTGATGTCATTCTAAGGTCCCAATTTCAAGCCCAGTGATTTTTATTTTTATTCTGACTTAGCATTAATTAAACTCAAACGCCATTACCTTAAGCGCAGCTAGTGGTCTAGTGGATAAGAGTCTTGACTTGTAAATAGAAAGTCATAAGTTCGAGCCCAGGATGTCATCGGTTTGAGTTTAGTTTTTTAATTTTTATTCTGACTGATGTCATTCTAATGTTTATGTCTAAGGTTTATAAATAAACTCAAACACAAACATTCTAATGACAGAAATTGGTTCAGTGGATAACACTCTTGGCTTATAAGTATGAGGTCCTGAGTTCAATCCCAGTGCTTTTTATTTTTATTCTGACAGATGTCATTCTAAGGTCCCAATTTCAAGCCCAATTTTCAGGAAGCGCCACATATCTCAAATGGCGTGATTGAGATTTACATTTTATACTGTGCTTAGCTTAAAACTGCAAATCTGCAATATGGTTTGCAGTTTAAAACCCCTTACATAATTCTGTACAAGTTTAACCTTTCCATTGACTAACTAATTTTAAAATTTTGGCTAATTGCCATAGTAACTAGTCAAAGATATGTGTCTCTTGGTGAAACCTAAACAAATTTTTAAAATAGAGAAATATTTTTTTTCGACCCGTTTCAATTTTCCGTAGTGACGTAGTAATGATGTCATTGATCATAGTTTTGATATGTGGGTCATTCCATGAACGTGGGACACTTTTGTTTTCCATGTATTTCAGATATTGGGGCCTGTGTTATTCCTTACATCGTACGAGCTGATGATTATAACTTTCACCTATTGTTGCATCTCATGCAGACCTAATATGACAACAAACAAAAATTTATTGGGTCTCCCCTTGTAATTTTGTTACATCGTTAACCTCTTATCAGGTGAAGCAGGAAGTAAATGAATGACACTAGTTTTAATGTTTGTATCTATTATTTTAAAAGATGACAATCTACAAAACTATGATAAATAAGGTAACAAAACTGATTTTTTTTTCTTTATTTAAATTTTGACCTCCATGTCACACTTTTGGGTCCCACGTTCATGGAATGACCCATGTATATATACTCAAACGCAAAAGAAACTTACCACTTGTTTGAAATGTAATAAAATTGTAACAGTTCAAAATAAAACAAACCAACAATTGCTAAGTTGAAACATTGGCATTTTATTGATGACATGTCAATTTTTTGACCACGATAAACTATCTCATCAGTACATAACAGCAGAGGATGAAAAGTCAGTCCCCTTTCAATAGCGTGTGTGGCCACCATTGTTTTGGATACAGGCAGTGCATCGTCGGCGCATACTGCCTACCAGTCTTTGGATGGATTGCTGCTGGATTCTGTCCCACTCAGTCCTCAATGTCTCAAGCAGCTCTGCCCGTGTCCTGGCCCTGCTAACTACGCGTCTCCCAAGCTCATCCCACAGGTGCTCTATGGGATTCAGGTCAGGGGAGAGCGCAGGCCACTGCATGGTGTTGATGTTCTCGCCTTGGAGAAATGCAGTGGTAAAGCGAGCAGCATGGGGACGAGCGTTGTCATGCTGAAAGGTTCTCAGTTCTGGGTGGTCTAGCAGGAATGGCAGCAGATGAGGTCGCAGGATGTTATCCACATACCGCTGGGCGTTAAGATTCCCATCCACAACCACCAGTGGCGTCCTGTACCGGCCTGATATGGCGGCCCACACCATCACACTTGGGCCACCCCACCTGTTGGCTTGACGCACGCAACAATCGGCATATCGCTCGCCAGTTCTTCTCCAGACACGCTCACGCCCATCAGGACTGTCCACACAGAACCTTCACTCATCGCTGAAAGCGATCTCGTTCCACTGCGCCAAGGTCCACCGCTGATGCTGCTGGCACCATCTCTGTCGGTTGCGGCGATGGGCAGCCGTCATCACGGGGCCTCTGTATGGTCTTCTGGCAGTCAGACCATAGTCATGCAGTCGTCTTCGTGCAGTATCATTGGAGATCCGTGGGTTTGCACGCCCCGGAGTTTCTGCCGCAGTGCGGGATGCTGGACGGAATCGATCCCGCAGGTGACTTAGGACCATCTGCCTGTCCTGCCTTGCAGTGGTGACTCTTGGCCTCCTGATCGAGGTCTGTCATCTGCAGAGTTGTGGAGGGTGTCTCTCTCCACCAGGGCCGATATCGTCTGGTGTGAACAGCCAAGGCGACGTGCAACCTCACGGTAGCTCAGTCCGCCTTGCAGCATGCCCAGGGCACGCTGCCGTTGATCCATTGACAATCGTGGCATGTTCATTGAAATGCCCATTTTGCACTGGCCTTTTTAAAGCCAATATCAAGACATCAAGTGCAGCTCATTAACATCATCCCATACCCCTTGGCTAATCACTGACAGTCAAAACAGCTGTTTAACAGCTGTGCCATGAAGTGACCATTGAAGGTTCAAGTGACCATGCGTGACCGTTTTGTCTGACAGTGAGGACACTATTGTCCACAAATAAGTTCACACATTTACTACACGCAGTGTTATTGTTGATATTTAAAGGTTTAAAAGGTGGTAAGTTTTTTTTGCGTTTCAGTATATTTCAAAGAACATTTCATGCACAGGAACCATGTCAAAATTCTCATTCACATTGCCTCCAAATCTCAACACGAGGCCTGATTTTTCATGAAATAAATATCTTGGAAAAATTTGAAGTATACATAATTTATGTCCATCATCATCCATTTGTTCTCCACCTTACTGAGCAGGCAAGATTACATTATATAGCTTTAACACCCTATTTTTATTTTTTCCCCCAGATTTGTCAAATTATACATCAAATTGAAGCTATGAGATATAACCTTTTAAAATCGTAGTGTGCCACTAATTTGACCATCAAAGCATTTATGGTAACTCATTTCACAAGAATTACAAGCTATTAATGTAAGGAATTCAATTGTGTTTTTTGTTTTCTAATAGGTCATTTAGTTCTTCAGATATTGGCTGTTGAACTTGGAAAAGTTGTGAGGTCATACTTGGGTCATCCTCTTTACATTGATACCTAACATTGCCCGGCCAAAAGGGTCTGACCACTAGAAACTGACCATTACATTTGGGGCGTTTTTAACAGCATGTACACTGTATATATGACAATAATAATATTAAAAAAATTATAACAAATATAAGGACCCCAATGGCCGGGTCAAGGTGACCTTTGAGGTCATCCTTGGGTCATCCTCTATACATTGATACCTAACAGTGCCCGGCCAAAAGGGTCTGACCACTAGAAATTGACCATTACATTTGGGGCGTTTTTAACAGTATGTACCCTGTATATAGTAAATATTTAAAAATTAATAAAAAATATAAGGACCCCATTGGCCGGGTCAAGGTGACTATTGAGGTCATCCTTGGGTCATCCTCTTTACATTGATACCTAACAGTGCCCGGCCAAAAGGGACTGACCACTACAAACTGACCATTACATTTGGGGCGTTATTAACAGCATATGTACACTGTACATGTATATATGACAATAAAATATAGTAAATATTTCAAAATTAATAAAAATTATAAGGACCCCAATGGCCGGGTCAAGGTGACCATTGAGGTCATCCTTGGGTCATCCTCTTTACATTGATACCAAACAGTGCCCGGCCAAAAGGGTCTGACCACTAGAAACTGACCATTACATTTGGGGCGTTTTTAACAGCATGTACACGGTATATATGACAATACAAATATTAAAAAATTAATACAAAATATAAGGACCCCAATGGCCGGGTCAAGGTGACATTTGAGGTCATCCTTGGATCATCCTCTATACATTGATACCTAACAGTGCCCGGCCAAAAGGGTCTGACCACTAGAAACTGACCATTACATTTGGGGCGTTTTTAACAGTATGTACCCTGTATATAGTAAATATTTAAAAATTAATAAAAAATATAAGGACCCCATTGGCCAGGTCAAGGTGACTATTGAGGTCATCCTTGGGCCATCCTCTTTACATTGATACCTAACAGTGCCCGGCCAAAATGGTCTGACCACTAGAAACTGACCATTACATTTGGGGTGTTTTTAACAGCATGTACACTGTATATATGACAATAAAAATATTTAAAAATTAATAAAAAATATAAGGACCCCAATGGCCGGATCAAGGTGACTATTGAGGTCATCCTTGGGTCATCCTCTTTACAGTGATACCTAACAGTGCCCGGCCAAAATGGTCTCGGACCACTAGAAACTGACCATTACATTTGGGGCGTTTTTAACAGCATGTACACTGTATATTATATGACAAGAAAAATATTTAAAAATTAATAAAAAATATAAGGACCCCAATGGCCGGATCAAGGTGACCTTTGAGGTCATCCTTGGGTCATCCTCTATACATTGATACCTAACAGTGCCCGGCCAAAAGGGTCTGACCACTAGAAACTGACCGAATGCAATTGTCCCATATACTAGGACATGCATTAAATCGAATGTCAAACTGTTGACGTCCTTTATATGAAACTTATGTCTTCAATATATGAACATGTCCATGTCTTCAATATTTATATGAAATGTCCATGTCTTCAATATTTGAAGTTACGTCCATTATACAGAGGGCGCTGTTCAAAACTTTTATATTTGTGTTGGTCTTTTATATATTTGTTTTTGACACTTTATATATATATTTTTGATCCTTTTTATATTTGTCTGTGATCCTTTATATATTTGTATTTGTCCTTTATATATGGTTTTGCTCTTAAATATATGAGTTTGCTCTTAAATATATGGTTTTGCTCTTAAATATATGAGTTTGCTCTTAAATATATGAGTTTGCTCTTAAATATATGGGTTTGCTCTTAAATATATGGATTTGCTCTTAAATATATGGATTTGCTCTTCTATATTTAGTTTAGTCTTATATATTTGTAAATGCTCATTTAGTCATATACGGCACCTCATACATGTGCTTCACAGTTCAATTACCGTTCAAACTTGACAATAAGGGATTAAGTTTGTTAACAAAGAACTAGCTGACACAGCCAGACGGCCGTCATAACCGCAGGAACACTCTTTTGTCAATGGATTAGGGAGTTAACAATAGAAGTTTTTGAGGACTGCACCTTCATCACCGCTTTCCGGGCGAGTCTCAAGATAATACTTTTACTTTTCTTGTCAATGAAATAACCAAATATAAATAAATCAGAGTAAGTGTGTGCTAAGTGAATTTGTAACAAGCATTTTAAATGACAGCGAAAATTCTGCGCTAAGCACAACATTAAAGTTTTAAGCGCAGAATTTTGAGTTAAGCAGCACCATTTTATTGTGCATTGGTGTAGTGGTGGGGTCGACCACAGAGACAAGGTTGTACACAACCTTGGTGAGGTGCGAGAGTAGACAGAAACACGGTAGTATCCTGAGATTTGGGTGTTCGAACAGAACCATGAACGACACGGTGAAGTTATCAGCACAGGTGGGTCCATGGCCAGGAATACCGTAACTCTGTTTATGACTGGTGATATAATTGATATAATTATCTATATTGTTGACATTGGAAAAAGTTGATTGGTGTTTAGCACGTGTTGAATTACAATTATCTAACCCTCCTACACATGGAGGCCACTCCGATCCACTACATCTTCAGTATGTTTTTCACCAACCTTTAGTACATACAAGCCTGCTGTCCTTTCCAAGTAATCTTACAAAATCAACTGTGTGTCACTCAAGGCCACTGTAAATGTATCAATGGGAGACCACCTTACCCTGCAATCTCAGTGGTGTGAGAGGAGGGCTCTGGAAAGAGCTAATGGCTTGCAGTGGCCTGAATGGGTTGTTTCAAAAATTGCACTTATTGTAGGAGGTTTTAATAACTAAAAAGGATTTGATGCTGTGCATGGTTGAAGTACAGTAGGAGTAGGTTTGCGATGGCACCATGTAGATAATTTCTTTGGAGTTAGTGTTTACATTTTAAATGGAAGCTGTAGGATTGGTACCGTAACGTCCCCCACCCCCCAACATTGTTTTGTTCCCTAAATTGTTTTGAGTAGTATATATAATATTACTATGTGTATAATTACTGTACATCTGCCACTATTTAGACCTTAGAGCTAATATCTTTTACATAGGAAATTAGGGAGACCCATTATTTGTTCTCTAGCCAAAATAAACTGGTTACACAGATTGATTCATATGATAATATACATTCTGTAATATTGGTTTCCAGACCATTGGGCTTGGATGACTTCATAATACAAAGTGAGTTCTGTCAAAAAGAGTATAAGGGACCATGCCTACAAACATGAGCCCGGCCTTTTGCAGAACATTCCTACGTTATACATAAGCCTATATATTATTATGTTTAAAATTAACTGTTATTTATTTGTGCTTTTGCTGCTGCTGCTTGCAAAAAACTTTGTGTGTCTGTTTGTAATTCATAGGCAGCCGGCTGTTAGTGTATTTCTTGGATCAAGTTTCGTCATTCAGATTGTCTTAACTGTCTTGGTCATTTATGAATGACGGATAATTATGTATGCTTGCAGCCGTATATCGTTTCGTCCTGTAGTTGATGCATTGTAATTTCTGAACTGCTGTAATTGTCGGAGTTTATAATAATAATAATAATAATAATAATAATAATAATAATAATAATAATAATAATAATAATAATAATAATAATAATAATAATAATAATAATAATAATAATAATAATAATAATAATAATAATAATAATAATAATAATAATAATAATAATAATAATAATAATAATAATAATAATAATAATAATAATAATAATAATAATAATAATAATAATATAATAATAATAATAATAATAATAATAATAATAATAATAATAATAATAATAATAATAATAATAATAATAATAATAATAATAATAATAATAATAATAATAATAATAATAATAATAATAATAATAATAATAATAATAATAATAATAATAATAATAATAATAATAATAATAATAATAATAATAATAATAATAATAATAATAATAATAATAATAATAATAATAATAATAATAATAATAATAATAATAATAATAATAATAATAATAATAATAATAATAATAATAATAATAATGTGGACTTATAATGCGCACGTATCCACCAAACTGGTGCTCAAGGCGCATTACATTATTATCAGGCTCATAAATCATTCCTGAAACCATCTCAGCTCCCTGGGGAGTATACAGCTCAATTGCTGCCATTACAGCGCATATTATAGGGCTAATCAACCAACTCTGCCCTCACAGGTACCCATTTAACACCTGGGTGGAGAGAAGCAATTATGGTCAAGTGTCTTGCTCAAGGACACAAGTGTCACGGCTGGGATTCGAACCCACATTCTGCTGCTAACACCTGAACTTGAGTCCTGTAAGCTAGACCGCTCCATAGAGTGGCTGTTACTGACGCTAACGTAGCCCCACGTTCTAGGGCCAGTATCCAGACTTCATCCGTATCCTGGGCCCGAGCCCCACATGTACAAAAAGGGCGATTTTTTAACCTTTGGTCTGCTAATTATTACTATTGTAAGAGAGGTAATTTTGGTGAAATTTAAATTTTATTATAATTGTTATTATTTTTTAATTTGAAAAATGTTTTGAAAATTTCATGAAAGTGAGATATCCTAGAATAATGCATTTTATGCCAAAATATTCTGCTTGGGCAAGGTTATCTAATAACTATGCTTTAGATCGTAATACTTAGCAGATCAAAATTGATATGCAGTCCAGTGCATTGGCCGTAGAATAGGGCTAACGCTAACAGGGTTCACTCTCATCTATTCTATCTCGATTGGGATGGCCTTGAAGTAAACAAACGCTGACATAGACGAGCAGACGTGTTTAAGTGATATTCTTGCATGAATATTAGGGAATGCATTTAATAGTATTTTACCCAAACATTTTATCAGAATACATTAAAACTTTCTTAACATGACAACAGTTAGCTTCTTTAATTTATAAATATTGTCAAATTTTCTTACAGATTTGAATATTTTGGTCTTGCAATTATGCCATCGATCCGACCACACCAAGAAGGAGGTTGGGGCTGGATCGTTGTTATAGCTTCATCCCTTTCCGGTATTATCATCTTTGGAACTTTAAAATCCTTTGGAGTTCTCTTAATTGCTTTGAAGGATGACTTTAATACTGATTTGTGGATCATTGGGTCAATAAGCTCTCTTCACTTTGGTGTGCATTATTTGACTGGTAAGGTTTTTTAAGATTTAATTTTCCCGGCCAATTTCAATTTTATTTGTTCAATTTCTGATAGCCAGAAGGTTGCTCATGTTAAACACTCCTGAAGAAACCCAATTTGGACAAGGAAGTTTAAAAAAATTACCGACCAGTAGCGAATTTAAAGTACCTTGGAAAAACAATCGAGCGAGTTGTTTCATCACGGATCTCAGACCATGTTCGTGCTAATAACCTGTCGGACACATTTCAGTCGGCCAATAAACCATTTCATGGAACGGAAACTGCTCTTCTCTGCGTCAACAATGACATTTTATCTGCCATGGATGATGGAAAAATCACTGCATTAGTTTTGTTAGACTTAAGCGCCGCTTTTGACACGGTCGATCACAAAATCCTTCTCTCCCGCATTCAGTATCATCTTGGAATACATGACACAGCCCTGGATTGGTGTAGGTCCTACCTTTTTAAATAGGCCTCAGCATGTTTGTATTGGTAACGCTGTCTCCGAGCCTGTTATTCTTTACTATTCTGTACCCCACGGCACCGTGCTCGGCCCACAGTGGTTTACTGTTTATACCTTTCCAGTTCGTGATATAATTTTGAAGTATAATTTAAATGATGACACGCAGCTTTACATTACTTTTAAATCTTCTCAAGAACCTGCCGATTCCTGCATTACAACACTGGAGAAATGTATTCAAGAGATTTGAAATTGAACGATGAAAAAACAGAATTATCAACGTCCTAATGAAACCAAATCATTTT
This sequence comes from Zoroaster sp. YZ-2022, assembly GCA_029582265.1. NCBI lineage: Eukaryota > Metazoa > Echinodermata > Asteroidea > Forcipulatida > Zoroasteridae > Zoroaster > Zoroaster sp. YZ-2022. Next base: position 11,007,151 of record CM055827.1, on the reverse strand, counting down.
AATTCCTTTCCTCAGGTTAAATAACAATTTTCCGAGAAATAATCAAATTACCGGATAAATAGAGAAAAAACACGGGTGATACAAATTAAAGCGAATTTAACAACTGAATGACAATACCCTAAATTAAATATATATTTTCCGAATTTCACACGACCAACTCTTTTTCTTTACATTATTACGATGCAGATAAACATTTAAATTCAAGAAACATAAATTAACTTACCACAAATAACACCTGGTTGGTTAGTTACCAATTTCTGTATGAAATGATGTAATTTATATTTTTCCTTTATTTTATCTTTTTACAGACTTCCCTTATTGTTTGGTAGCCTTTATTTTATTTAATATATGGATTTAAGCTGATTCAGGACTTTACAATATAACCTTAATTTTTGCTATCCTTAAGATATGGGTTTGAGCTAATTCATGCAATCCAATTAATTCGACCTTTGTCAAAGGGAATTTCATATATATTTATATATATATCTGTTTTGATGTCCAAATAAATTGCCAACATCACAAAGATCAGACCTGCAACATCCGTTTCCAAGCCCGTTTATTTCTCGCCTGGTTACAATAGACTTTTAAATTCAACAAACACAAATTAACTGACCACAAATAACACCTGGTGTGGCGGATGATCAGTTTGTCTGTTAATATTGTAATTTATTTAAAAAAAATATTTTGTTTAAATATGTATCGCTCAATGTTTTTGTTTTTGTTGCTATTTTAACGGCACCTTTCCCTATTTCAATGAAAACGAAATGTTTTTCTTAAACGAAATGTTATTTTACCGGTCCCGTCATGAACTTGTTTGGCCGTTTGCTTTCTCTTAAACCGAACTTCTGACAACTATTTTGTAAAATATCCAATTTTGAAGTATTTGTAGTCCTTTCTAATATAAATATCAGAAACAAACGGAAATTGCCTGTTAATTGTTATTTTTTTGGTATTACACCTCAATGGATTAGCTCGATGCTTTAATGAACAACTCTGTAATGAACACTTGGTTAACCGACCCTAACGTTCTGTGTATTTCTTGTCATTACGTTTCAGCACCAGCAGCAACGGCATTAGCACACAAGGTTGGCAGCCGTAAAATGGTTGTATTTGGTGGACTACTCGATGGAGTTGGCTTGTTACTTGCATCAATAACTGACAGTGTCTTCGTTCTTGCTGTTGCTCTGATATTAATTTCAGGTACGATTTATAATACGGGAACACAAATATGTCGCACAGTCTTCACTGCAGGTTAATTACCGGTTTTGGGTGTGGTCACAGGAGATAAGGATCGAGCTGACGGTGATAAGGACCGAGTCAAATACCTTGACCACGCCCGTGAGCATGCACAAAACGGGTGATTATCCTGTGGCCATTCATCAATGCCCGTATCGATTTCAAAAGTTACAAAAAATTTAAAAAAAAAATACATATTTGAATAAAGCCAACTAGAAATGGCTAAATTCATGTTTTGTCAACGAATCATCGACAGTCTGATTGGCTCAAATCCGCGTCGCACAAAACAGCTGGCGAACAGCTGGTACATACGCGCTGCTCTGATTTTGATAAGCCATGTCTTTACCATCCGTTAATATACCCCGACGTGATCGTCCAATCAGATTGTCTAAATTGTCTTGGGCATTATGAATTGTCAGTATTGTTTGTTACCTTTTAAATGTTTTTATTAATAAATTTTGTGATGACCACTTCAAGGCGCATTATATTATTACCCCTGCTCATCAGGCTCATAAATCATTCCTGAAACCATCTCAGCTCCCTGGGGAGTATACAGCTCAATTGCTGCCATTACAGCGCATATAGGGCTAATGAAACACAATAACCAACTCTGCCCTCACAGGTACCCATTTTCCCCTGGTTGGAGAGAAGCAATTATTGTAAAGTGTCTTGCTCAAGGACACGAGCACCATGGTCGCGGTTGGGATTCGAACCCACGTTCCGACGACTCGGCCATCAGAACACAAATCCGATGCACTAAACCGCTCGACCATGGCACTCCACTGAATGCTTTAATATGTAAAATAAATTTACCATAATTCTACACACAATAATGGGACAACAAGGAAAACACTTTATCGTGCACATGTTATGTATTATGTACAATTAAGGATTTCAGATCCACATTTAAAAGTATATTCGTCACCGGTCTCACGAAGTGACACAACCTTGCCCACTAGACAAAATTTACATTTGAAGAAAACGGCGTTTGAAACGTAAACTGTACAAAATCCAATACGCATTTACAATGTAAAGTTTGTGTCACTTCCTGAAAACGTTTTCCTGGGTCGGCCGCGGCGTTCAGTGTATTTTCTACGGTGAATTGAGTTAGTGTTAGTTCGTGAAAACACAAATGTTCACTTACACACAAGTTTTGTTTTTGCTGGTTTATTAGTCAAGTTAAGAAAGTACAACATTTCAAGCTTCAAAACTTGGTGATATTTCGCCAAATATTTAACAAAAAATCTAAAATCTTGAATTTTCTACACTTGTGTCACTTTGTGGGACCGGTGACGATGTGTATCTATTAGCATTATTTGCTCGCACAATCATGACATTTTTATAATAATTATGTGAACTAATTAAAAATTCAGATTTTTTTTTTCACGGGTCAATACTGTTTGGGGTAATGTATTTTGTTCATCATTTTTTTGTCGTTTTGTTAAATTAATCTTTCATCACTTCTTAACATGGAAAATGAGTAATTTGTGTTTTGCCTTAATTAATTTCAGGGACAGGAACTGCATGTGTCCATGATACACTGCGTGGAGAAATTGCTTACTATTTCAAGGATAAATTTGCTCTAGCTTGTGCCGTTTCAATGGTAGGAGCCCCTGTGGGAATAATTATATATGGACCAATGACACAAGTTCTTCTGGATACGTATGGTTGGCGTGGAACAATGCTTTTATGCAGTGGATTAAGCTTCCATTTAATTGTGTGTGGTATGGTAGTAAGACAGCGTGAAGAATATTACACAGAACTCCAATCTAATGATATCTCATCTGATGTGAATACATCTGCACAACCTGATCAATCAAAAATAGCGACATGCAAAGTATTTTTCACAGCGCTTGGGCTAGACAATTTTCTTAATCTTCAATTTAGTATTATGACATGTTCATCAATGTTCCTTTACATTGGATATGCTGGGCTTGTCATTTACATGGTTCATCTAATGGTATTTCACTCGGGCTCAGCTCAGTTGAAGCGTCGTACCTGACTGTTGCTTTTGGAGTTGGGAACGTAGCTGGGATAACATTGACGACTGTCTTGATTGAAATAGGCATGTTATCAAACCATACCATCGTGTACCTTGCTGCGGCCATTGCTGCTTTGTGTTATGCTATGGAGCCATTTGTTTCAACATTCGTTGGCCAGTTAGCAATTATAACTTTGGTAGGATTTGGAATTGACTCCTTCTTCCAGGTCACTTTTTTAATGACCAGGCTCCTGCCTAACGGAGGTCAACGACTGGGCAACATGTTAAGTTGGCAAGGTTTCATGTCCGGAATAAGCTCTTCATTAGGTGGAGTACTATCAGGTAGGTAACCATATCAAGTGAAAACCTCAATATTTGTGTTATATTTGCTTCATGAGCAGTTTACATAATTTTGGAGATTTGTGAACATAAACTATTAATTAGAGTGCTTTCAAAGATATTCGATAAATATATTATATACATTTATATCACTATTTTGTAGATACCATCAATTTAAAAATACACTATTAAATTGATGTCTTTCCCACCGTACCACACACAAAAAAACTTCCGATATCACCACTCGTTGCAAAAGTTATGCAACGAATGTCTCAGAATACATTTACAGGAACATAATATAGATATAATACAACTCTGAAAATTTCCTACAATTTCCATCCAAGTACGGTAAACTATACTACTCAAACCAATTTAGGGAACACCGAATTTTTAACATCAAATAGGTGTGAAATGTTCCATGAACCGGGATTTTCATTTGCAACCCCATCTCTCTTTCAGTAGTCATGTCATGAAATGTGTAATCACTACATGCATCCTTTATCATCTGTTTCATTGTGCAGTTGTTTCTCATCAATTCTGGGAAACATTGTGTTTATCTGAAATAAATGATCTTGCTTTAACTGAGATTATTCCGGTGTTCCCTAAATTGTTTTGAGTAGTATATTTCCCAAAGTAAAGAGGTGATGAATATTAATTTATTTATAAAGTAACCAATGGTCAATGGTTGCGGATTGAACCTTTTCTTGAGGAATTTTCTTATTGAAATGTAACTACGAAATATGGATTAAAATTATCATAATACTAATATCATACACAACAAATCCCATGCACCTATGGCCAACAACAAAGTCTCCAGTTTATGGTCTCCGCGCGCGTCTCCTCACACCCTCTCGTCGGCATTTTTTTTTTTTTTAATTATTGTTTTTGCTGTGAAACGGTGTCTAATTGCAGCCCAAATTGCTGGATCGATTGGAATTCTGCCGTCATGTGTTTTAAACGATTTTTTCACATAGGGGTATGAACGTTTGCCCGATATGTGAGGCCTCTCATAGCCACCATACTTTGTATTTAGGAAATTTGTTCTGGTTACAATAACCGCGTATACATGTATCATGTATAATGTATTTAAAAAGAAAGAAAACAAAAACAAACAAACAAACAAAACAAAACAAAAAAACAAAAACAAAGTGCCTCACCGCACTGATTTTGAAGCCGACCAGAAACTGGAGAATTTTTTTTGCCTTTTAATTATTTTTGTTTTAACATGTTTTCATCGAATGTTTGCTTATTTCAGGTTGGCTTTATGAAGCTACAGGGAGTTTTGAGGCAACTTTCTTTATGTTTTGTGGTACAACAGTCGCCTCAGCATTGTGTTTTGTAATAGAGTATCTCTTCATCAGTTATCAACAGTATAAGAACAAGCAAGTAGTGTCTAAGTGATCATGTTTAAATGGATTTTCCTTGTGGCAAAGCCAGCATACACTTGTTGCGTTTGAATCTTTACTTCCTTGCAAAATGAAAAGGTGTATGTTTTACTAATTTTAAAGAGAAAATATACCTGTGTCTGATGCGAGAGGTTTCCAGTTCCAAGGTTACTCACGTTACATTTTTGAGGTACTGGGCCTACTCTTAATGCCATAATTTCCTTATATATTTCACTCATCAGTTTTTTTTCACAGTAGTTGTATTATACCCAGACCTTACTCAGCGCAAAAAATAGTTTCAGAAATTTGTTATTCATGTGCTGTACAAGAGAAAAATGCTGGACATGTCGCATTTTATCTTATACAGCATACATAAACACATTTCTGAATTTCTTATTTTGTGCCGATTAAAAGGTCTGGGTATAATACTAGTATGAATAAACTAATGAGTAAAATAATAACCAGATTGTCATATACAATATTGGTAACAACCAGATTGTCAAACTGACAAATAACTATTATAACAAATGAATTGGTACAAGTATGAATTATCCTGAGAAATTATATATGAAATGTTTTCATCTTCAACAGGAATTGTTATCATGTCGAGTTTACAAAAAAATGACATCCGGTAAAACCTTCGTTTTCTCAAAAACGTTACATGAAACATTTCATGAAAACTAGAGTTTGAAGTGAATGTACTATATAAAACAATGTTTCCCTTCCTGTTCAAATTTGACGTGGCCCATCTCGCTCTCCACAACAGTGAATTACTATTACATAGAAAGGCTGTGCTTCTGAATTCATTTTGCAGTTAATTAAATATGTATAAAAAATGTATAACCAAATTATGAAATGTTCTTGAGTTCTTTCGGGAACACCATCTCCTGACGCTGACTAGAGCAGACAAGTCGAAACGTTGAGAACAAACCAAACGGCTCTTCTCAGAGCCATCACCTTTTTTCAAAAAGAGATCATTACATTGCAAAGTCTCAATTCCTACAAAATAATGAAAATGTTGATAAACCTAGTCTTGGTCTGGGTACCTTCTAAGTGCAAGGAGGGCGTTATAACCAAAAGACTACTGTGTCACTCGATTTCTATGCTGAATTAATGATTGATTATTATAGATTTATATGCTAATTTCTAAGCCATTGACGAAGTAAGCTGCAGACCAAAAAATAGCCCGTGGGGAAAGCAGGGCATCGACCATCACGTGATGATCTCTTAAAGTATGTCAGTCTGCTCTGATTGGCCAATAACCGAGCGTCTGGACTGAACAGTATTGTTGTTCTTATGAAAGGAAACAAAGAGTGTGCCAAGTGTGCTGGCAGGATGCCAGGACGGTCCGCGCCTTTTCATATTTCGCCTTTTTGTAAGGAGAGTGTTGTTTATAATTGCATGAGGCAGTCTAAAGTTGAATTGATTAATAAATAGGTCAGTTCAGTTGATATTTTGTGTTGTGCTTGTTATGTTAGGCTTTTTGCATAACTTAAATAGGAGTACACTACAGTATGATATCGAGAAGAATGGAAACGACTGGTAAGTCTGCTGCCACCTAGCGTCTCAAAGGTGTCTCAAATGTAGGCTGAAGATCTGACGTAACGCTTCGATGCTCGTGAATTACGCAAGATCCTGCCTACAGGCCGCCATGTTTCCCGGAAATTCAACTTTGACACTTGGTTGCTAGCTTGCGAGCCTCAAAGTGTGAGGTCAGATGAGCACAACGTATCCAATGAAATTCATTGAATGGTGTAGCCGGAGCCTGTCTTTACCTCTCTATCCTTGATATCATAAAGACAGGGAACCAGTGTATCCCATTAGTTGCATTGTATACATGTATATACAGTTTGAAGGCATTTGTAGGGACCATTTCTTTAAAAGTCTTCAACACGTTGGACCCATAATAACTTTGACTTCCAAAATAAAATAAAACATTATCTAAAGAGGGGCAGACGACGAAATTAAAGCACAAACTTAGAAAACAAAAATCAAACTCAATATATGCGATTCTAACTGATAACGAAATTTTTAGGTAACACTTGTAGCTTTGCATGGTGAAGAGGATAATTAAAACTAATTGCCGTGACACCACGTGAAATTCTCTATTGTGTAGTAATAATTAGTTCTGAAAAGAACTGGACGTTACAACTCGACGTTTTGAAAATTTTGTTTCAAGTTATAAATTCCTTGCCATTTCATGTTTGCATTGTTCAATAACGATAGCACTTTCATTGTTGAACTGATAAAATTACCACAGTAACTACAGTGTAATACAGCGGCGTAGCCAGGACTTTTTCAGTGGGGGGCACGGGGAGGGGGCGGCATTGTTTTTCAGTTGGGGGCCCAGGGGTATGGATTTTTCCCCTTTTCTTTTTCTTTTTTGTGGCACTGTGAGGATTTTTCGTGGGGGGCACCTGGGGGGGGCACTGTAAATTCCCCACCCCCCCTGGCTGGTATAATATAATAGCCTATAATGCAAATGGTCACGTAACCAATGTTGAACTTTCACTTTAAGAAAAAGTAAAATTATTGGCAATAAGAAAATAGACCTCATCGTGTGCTGAGAGAAGGCTCTACGTCTTCTGGGCACACGAAGTACATTTGTTTTGTCCCAGCAGAATGTCGTAAGCAATAAAATGGCTCTTTTGAAAAAGAAATTAAGGTATAACTGTTAAATATTTGTTGGTAGAATTAACCCCTACAATGACTTTTGAATGGCAGAAAAACGACCAAACTTTCACACTCAGTTTTCTTGAAACACAATTTTGCGGGTTGTTCTTAAACCCTCTCGACCCCCACGCCCCACGACCCCTCGACCCCACGACGTACGCTCATATAAACGAAGCACACGAACTCGCGGAATTCACTACCACCAGTGCAGTACGAATGTATGTATGTATTTCGCAATGCCCATGCGCAAGCATGTCGCATGGCTGGCCGGCCTGCGCCAGAATCAAATTGTATCCCAAATGGGAACCTGTTTACGGCCCGAGTTCGAAAATGGCTAGCTCGCTAGCCTGTTGCGCTGTTTGCTGCATGACGACCTGTCTTCGCGAAATCAACGAATTTATAATGCTGCCACAAGCCAAATTATACCATTCCCGAGTAGATAATTTCATATTCTATCCAAAAAATTGCATACTTATGTCGGATTTTTGCTAGTGGGTTCGAGCCCCGGTCGTGACACTTGTATCCTTGAGCAAGGTACTTAACCATAATTGCTTCGTCCTTCGGATGGGACGTAAAGCCGTAGGTCCCGTGTGTTGTATAATGCACGTAAAGTGGATTGTCGTGGCCGAGCGGTCTAGCGCACTGAACTCAAGTTCTGGTGTTGCCAGCAGCAGAGTGTGGGTTCGAGCCCCAGCCGTGACACCTGTGTCCTTGAGCAAGACACTTAACCATAATTGCTTCTCTCCACCCAGGGGTTAAATGGGTACCTGTGAAGGCAGAGATGGTTTGCTCTCTATGCGCTAGAAATGGCAGCAATTGAGCTGTATACTCCCCAGGGAGCTGAGATGGTTTCAGGAATGATTTATGAGCCTTATGAGCCTTATGAGCAGGGATAATAATATAATGCGCCTTGAGCGCCACTTAGTTGGTGGATACGTGCGCTATATAAATCTATACATTATTATTATTATTATTATTAGTTGGGCGCAGTTTTTGGCAACGTTCTTCCTACAACTCATATCGTAGAAGGATATCGCTTCCAAGACGGCGGCATGGCTTTCCGGCATCCTGATTGGTCAATAAGCATTACATCACAAACTGGCATGCGCGCACTCGAATGTACATTATTTTCTACTTGATGGACGTGGAAAAAAATCCCAACTATTATTTCTCATTTAATAACCTATTTTATATTATTCTATTTAAAAATTAGACTTTTGGAGGAGAAAAGGATTTAGTTATTTTCCCCAATTAACCTATAGGATCTTCGATTATTAAAAAAGAGCTCCGTTTGTTCACGTTCAGTAGTACGGGAGTGCAGTGGGCATTCTAATTGGGGCCGTATTCGAACACAGATTCCGATTTGGGATACGATATGATTCTGAGCGCGCGTACGTTGTGGGGGTCGTGGGGGTCGAGGGGGTTTAAGAACAACCCCAATTTTGCACATTAATTGCTTGGCCCAAATGCATAAATAACCCGGTCTTATAAATCCCCGGTGTTGGCCCGGTCTTAAATTAGGCCGGTGTAAGTCATGAAAGCACTCGGTTATTCAAGCGTATCGCTTGGTTGCCTTCTGGTCTCTGGCTCTGGGGTCGAACAAAAGGCTGGCTAATCGGATATTGTTAAAGGATTATTCGCTGGCTAGCGATTTTGGAGAGTGGCAGAGATGCCAGTTACTTCGATTTTGGTTTAATTTAGACGATTTCTTCACCCTTTTAAGACTGATCTGTGTAAATTTCCGTTGATAACATGCACACGTTAATAGGTCTTGAGTCCTTATTATTCCCCCAGCACATAACATTAGGATGCACAGACCTTACAACAGACTAATAATTGTATGAATCTTAGCGCCTAAATCAGCGACTATGTGGCTGTGTGTACATAAAAATATAATTCTCCTTGGTAAATTCGCCTGTATCGGCGTAAACAAGCGCCACAGCTTCCCAGGTCTCCGCAGTTTACGCGCAAACATAATACATCTATACGTTTGGGACCGGCGTAGACAAATCGTCTTAAAATAGTACTGTAAAACCTACTTCTTTTGCATGGGGCGACGAATAATATTCCACATGCCTTGCGCGGAACATGTACAGTAAACAAATGAAAATTTGAACGTGGATACACATTTCAGCTGTATCGAAATTACGCTTTCATTTCAAATTTCTTTGGCATGGTGGTTTTGGTTTCCGTTTTTCAGAAGTGAAGCACATAATTATAGAATACTGATATATTTTATTTGTGAACTAATTTGTTTTCGTTCATGACAATTTGAATCAAAATAAAACAGAGAACTGCGATCGTGATGTATCTTTGGCTACCTTTAATGAAGAAATCCACATTTATTAATTAATTTTCTGTTTGCTAAGACAGGTCTTAAATTATGTATTATGAATATGATGGGACCGGGAGGGAGAGAATGGGGAGAAAGAGAAAATATGACCTTTTTATATTTTTGATGAAAGCTACATTGAAATATCTCTTTTTGGAAATTGTGTGGCTCTGAAAAGAGCCGTTTTCAACTGGTGTGCGCCCCATGGAGAACCATTGACTTGTTACAACTTGTGGATGAGGCGGTCATGACGATCTCTATCTGCTGTGCTCTGGAATACCTTCCTGCAACCGTTCTTGCACACACGCAAACAAATTGTAAGAGGGCCAGTTCTAGCGTACTTGTAGCGGAGACGACCAAACTTGTCATGATGCAATGGTCCGGAAGCTTTGGAAGCTCCGGAAGTGGTGAAGTTCATTGCCATCAAGATAGCTCCCGAGATAGTCGCCCCAAGTGTGTCAAACACACCCGTTTATTGGAAGCAACCATCCAATGGTCCGGAATCCACCGCACCTTCTCCAGAAAATCACCATCAGCCACCCACTCTCGAGTCACGCAAGATCATCCCAATTGTTATCTCGTGTAGCAAATTTAAAAATGCTTAAAATTACAGTATGTAGTGTGCATAGGTAAAGGTGTTTTTTAAGGCGTTTTTTAAGGCGTTACTGTCGTTTGGTTCATAATATGAATGTCCAAATTTTACCAGAAATAATAATTTTTAGTGTCCGGAAATTGAGCCACAAGGTGGTAAAAAACTCACGTGTAACTATTTTCGCCAAATTGCAGTCATTCATGTAAGTCCTCCATCCATTTTATTTTATTTTATTTTGTTTACATTATTATATCGATCGCTAAAACAGAAGCAATATCACAAAAACAAATTACCGACTGCGACATCTTCGGGTGCTTTTCAAAGTGAATTTCTCCGAGTGTAACGTTACTTTGTGGTATGATCAAGCTTGATTTTGATTATTAAAAATTCGTCAGGAAAATGAATGGTTGAAGGCGCGATCATATTATGTGCCGAAATGATTCTAAATCTCACCACTACATATAAATGAATGCTTATTTTGTTAATTTTCAAAAACGTTTATTATAAAACGAAGTTAGTAACGTTAGTAACGTTCCTTTGTTGAATACGGCCGTAGTGATCGTATGAAAGCGCACATGTGAACTGAACACGGTACTATTGTGTATACGGGTTGCTCAATTGCTCAATGTTCCAACCCCCCAACTCAGGAGAAGAAAAAAATAAACACGTGCGAAGTTTTAAAAAACTGGGCGGTTGTTGCGTGTTTTCCATTTCGGGAATTTCTTCCGTAGTTAATTCATCATCAGCAGAAAAACATATTACATGCACATAGAATTTTAGGCATTGCGGATAAAACACTTACGGATTGCTGGGAATTAAAGTTGCATGTACGGATGCACATAGCTAAAACAAGTGCACGTGTTCACTGTTGCATCAACACCGTCTCGCGTTGGCGTGAAGTCATCGTTGACCACGTACGTCCCACGGACGTACCTCCCGGCGTGGTCTGGACACACGGAAACAAACCCAATAGGGACGGATAGCTTGATATTTTTTGATCGGAAATATACATGTAAACGTTATTTCGGGAAAGGTTTGTGAATATGATTTCAAAAATGTTTATAAATCTGTCGAAATTTGTTTCGCAAAATCTGCGTTACGAATCACGTGATGCATTTCCTGCTATTCCGTGAAAAACGTACTCCCCGTACATGCACAGTTTTTTAAGTCACAAATCATTTGGTGCCATGACCACTTTCACTCGATTTTAAAGTATTAATAATTTAACTTTTTTCAAGCAGTACTAGTAGCACTTTCCCTGTTCGTTAGGAAACTTGGTTTATATTGAGAAGAATTCTTCCTCTCTGTAAATCTGGAATCATAACTGAAAAAATGTGTTCTTGTTCTTTAGAAAACGATTTTGAAAAGGGTATGTTTGTACTAGTTTCTGGGTGTGTGTTCGCAATGCTGTGGTATTTCAAAATTTAGTACTGGTTCCTGTGACATACCTAGCAATATGCCATATCTTTAACGGTTCTTTTATATATATGAATGATTGACCTCAATTATAGTTCTCAAATGCTTGCCCATCGTCATAACTTGTGCAAAAATATTACGTGTTTGGGAAGTTCTTTATTTTTTATTTTTTAGGGAACTCTATAAAACATTCACACATTGTTAATACTGGCAAGTCTTGCGGTTTTAAGGATTAGCGCTGGAGGCCCTTTGAATCTGCTGACTGCTGGCGGAACTATTGTTCCCTTACCCGGGAGGATTAGCGCTTTGCAAATTGGTTCTTTTGTTGTCCTATACCGGCGAGCTCACTAGCCAAGATCTCTCCAGACTCCATAATGAGGATAAACCCGGTCCAATTCAAATTTTAGCCCGGTAAACAATACCGGGTTCTGACCGGGTTCTGACCGGGCTAGCAAATTGCACCAGGTTATTTATGCAACTTTTGCCAGTCACACTTTCGTTACGTCCTTCTTCCGGGCACACGACGACCTACTCTTCCCAAAACTAATTGGCAAAAACTACTCGATTTTGTAAGTAAGTAAAAATTGATTTTGGACCAAAACAGAAAATAAAATAGCAGCTGGCCAGTACCTGAGGTGTGGGCGTTTCGCAAGAGGTCACTGCTTCATGGCCGATTTCGATCTTGTGCGGTTGAAATGACAGTAATCAAAGATGCTTGACAGTGACAATAATACAGACTGGACGTGTTCAAATGACCTTAATTGAAAACCTTGAACAAGTGAAAAGCTGACCGAACGCAGTGTGTGTGAACATATGTATAATTGCTGTACGTCTGCCACCATTATCGTTACACTAATTGAAGATTGCCGTTGGCTTCCTGCTGCAGAATCAGTCTGTTATGGTAAGGTAATTCCACTATGAACCAAAATGCGTTAAAGTGTGTGATAGTGCATGGATTTCAGGATTTCACTAATTTGGCACTTATAACTAAAATGGGTGAAAATATGCTGTGCTTGCGTGAAAAGTGTGTGAATGTGCATGGATTTAAGAATTTTATTTATCCCTTGGAAATAGCGCACATTAAGCTCTAACTTGTAGTAGCTTATAGGTACCTCATTACGAACGTTTAACAATTGAGAAAATTCCAGTTGAATCCCATTAAGTCCCATTGAGATTTCTAATGGGACCGAACTGGAGTTATGGGATCCCATTATTTCAATGGGATTCTTATGGGATGTATTAACTGGACCCCAATTATTAGTATTAAAACGAGTTAGAAATATTATAGGAGATAATTCCCACCCAGCTGTTGACTATTTCAAATTTCTCCCCTCAGGGAAAAGATTTCAAAATTTTAGGGGCTCTAAGAGATTTATTGATAGTTTTTATCCTTCTGCCGTAAAGGTTTTTAATGTGCACCATTCCCGTTGAATTTTACATTTTATATTTGCAATTAATTGAATCTTATTGCCTTATATGTATATATGTATATTTGTATAGTTTTTTTTGTATACTTTTGTACACAATATTTATTTTTGTAAAATTTTAGAGCTCTTGTGTTCGCTCGATTTCCATTGTATATTTTTTATCATTGGCTGAATAAATAAATATCTATCTATCTAGCAGCAGTAGCAGTAGCCGGACTTCATCCGTATCCTTGGCCCTAGCCCCACATGTACAAAAATGGCGATTTTTTTAAACCTTTGGTCTGCTAATTATTACTAGTGTAAGATAGATAATTTTGGTGAAATTTAAATTTTATTATAATTGTTATTATTTTTTAATTTGAAAAATGTATTGAAAAATTTATGAAAGTGAGATATCCTAGAATAATGCATTTTATGCCTAAATACTCTGCTTGGGCAAGGTTATCTAATAACTAAGCTTTAGGTAAAACTTGTAGCTTTGCATGGTGAGGATGATAAGTAAGACTAATTGCGGTGACACCATGTGGAATCTCAATTGAGTAGTAATTAGTTCTGAAAACAACTGGGGTTACAACTCGACGTTTCGATCAGTATGCTCTGATCATCCTCATTCTCCTGAGGATGATCAGAGCATACTGATCGAAACGTCGAGTTGTAACCCCAGTTCTTTTCAGAACTAATTACTACTTAATTGAGATTCCACATGGTGTCACCGCAATTAGTCTTACTTAACTAAGCTTTAGATTGTAATACTTAGCAGATCAAAACTTGAAAACAAAAAATAACTCCATTTTTGTACATGTGGGGCTAGGGCCAAGGATACGGATGCAGCCCAGTGTATTGGCCCTAGAATAAGGCTAACCCTCTGTTCTATCTCGATTGGGATGGCCTTGAAGTAAACAAACGCAGAATACATTAAAACTTTCTTAACATAACAACAGTTAGCTACTTTAATTTATAAATATTCTCAAATTTTCTTACAGATTTGAATATTTTGGTCTTACAATTATGCCATCGATCCGACCACACCAAGAAGGAGGTTGGGGCTGGATTGTTGTTATAGCTTCATCCCTTTCCGGTATGATCATCTTTGGAACTTTAAAATCCTTTGGAGTTCTCTTAATTGCTTTGAAGGATGACTTTAATACTGATTTGTGGATCATTGGGTCAATAAGCTCTCTTCACTTTGGTGTGCATTATTTGACTGGTAAGGTTTTTAAGATTTAATTTTCCCGGCTAATTTCAATTTTATTTGTTCAATTTCTGATAGCCAGAAGGTTGCTCATGGTAAACCACTCCTGAAGAAACCCAATTTGGACAAGGAAGTTTTCAAAAATTACCGACCAGTAGCGAATTTAAAGTACCTTGGAAAAACAATCGAGCGAGTTGTTTCATCACGGATCTCTGACCATGTTCGTGCTAATAACCTGTCGGACACATTTCAGTCAGCCTATAAACCATTTCATGGAAGGGAAACTTCTCTTCTCCGCGTCAACAATGACATTTTATCTGCCATGGATGATGGAAAAATCACTGCATTAGTTTTGTTAGACATAAGCGCCGCTTTTGACACGGTCGATCACAAAATCCTTCTCTCCCGCCTTCAATATCATTTTGGAATACATGACACAGCCCTGGATTGGTGTAGGTCCTATCTTTTAAATAGGCCTCAGCATGTTTGTATTGGTAATGCTATGGTCCCACAGAGATTTCGACTCTCTCGATCGTGTTTCGTCAAGATTTTTGATTTTTGACAAGATTTTTTCGAGAAAAGTCGAAATAGTCTAAAGAGTCTAACAAAATCGAACCTGTCGATATTTGTCGAGATTTGGCGAGATTTGTCGAAAAAAAAATCATTAATCGAAAATTATTAAACCTGACCAATATTTTTCGATAAAGTTTCGATCAAATTTATCGAAATTTTGTCGACATTTTATCGAAACTGTCGAAAATGAAATCGAAATAGTCTTAACAGTCTAAAAGTTCGAAAAACAGTCGAAATAAATCTAAACTTTCTAAATAGTCTAAACAATCGTAACAATCGAAATAAATCGAAACATTTCTCAAAATGTTTTGAAAAAAATCGAAAATTAATCGAAACAAAATCGAAATCAATCTAAACAAGTCTAAACAGTCGAAATTTGTTGAAATGCTAGTCGAAATGATCTAAACAGTCGAAAGTCGTCGAAATAAAATCGAAAATGAATCTAAATTGTCGAGAAAATACAACAAAAAGAATTCTCACGGAAATAAGATATTTTGTCGATATTTATACGAGATTTTGACGAAATTATTAAAAATAACAAACAAACCAGGAATCGAAATATATTTCGACAGAAAGATCGAAATATTCCTGTGGGACCATAGCATTAGGCTATCTCCGAGCCTGTTATTCTTGACTATTCTGTGCCCCAAGGATCCGTGCTCGGCCCACAGTGGTTTACTGTTTATACCTTTCCAGTTTGTGATATAATTTCCAGTTTGTGATATAAGTATAATTTAAATTACCATGTCTACCCTGATGACACGCAGCTTTACATTACTTTTAAATCTTCTCAAGAACCTGCCGATTCCTGCATTACAACACTGGAGAAATGTATTAAAGAGATTCGAAGTTGAATGAGACAAAATTTCCTGAAATTGAACGATGAAAAAACAGAATTTGTTCTATTTGGATCACGTCAGCAATTGTCTAAAGTTTCTCTTCCATTTATTACAATTGGTGACTCGCAGATAACCCCCTCATCACAAGCAACGAAATTTGGGTGTTATATTTGACTCGCCAATGACTTTAAAACCTCATATCTCCAACATTGTTCGCATATCATCATTTCATATCAGAAATATTAGCCCAATAAGGAAATACTTGAATAAAAGTGCTGCTGAACAAATTATACATGCGTTTGTCACATCACGGCATGATAACGGGAATGCTCTCCTTTACGGTCTCCCGCAGAATCAAATATCTCATCTTCAGCACATACAAAACACAGCAGCTCGTGTTGTGACTTTGTCCAGAAAGTCATGCCATATCACGCCAATCTTGAAAGAACTGCACTGGCTTCCTGTTTCACAGAGAATTGTTTTTAAACTTATGCTAATTGTTCACAAATCTGTTAATAACATTGCTCCAATTTATATTTTATAACTGCTTAAAGTCTACACTCCATCACGCAATTTGCGCTCCAGCAACATGTCACTCCTAAAGGAACCAACTTCAAAACTGAACTGGGGTGATAGGTCTTTTTCTGTCGCGGCTCCGAGACTCTGGAATCATCTTCCAACTAAACTCAAATCTTGTCATAGTATAACTAGATTTAAGTCGATGCTTAAAACTCATTTTATATCACAATTCTTCAAAGATGATGTATATTTGGAATTGCATTGTAGATACATGTATCTCAGTACATAATTTCTTCCCTATGCTATCATTGTATATTGTTTGTATTCATGTTTTTCTTTGTTTCCGCGCCTTGAGCGCCCAGGAGGGTGGATATGTACGCGCTACAAATATTTCTTCTTCTTCTTCTTCTTCTTCTTCTTCTTCTTCTTCTTCTTCTTCTTCTTCTTCTTCTTCTTCTTCTTCTTCTTCTTCTTCTTCTTCTTCTTCTTCTTCTTCTTCTTCTTCTTCTTCTTCTTCTTCTTCTTCTTCTTCTTCTTCTTCTTCTTCTTCTTCTTCTTCTTCTTCTTCTTCTTCTTCTTCTTCTTCTTCTTCTTCTTCTTCTTCTTCTTCTTCTTCTTCTTCTTCTTCTTCTTCTTCTTCTTCTTCTTCTTCTTCTTCTTCTTCTTCTTCTTCTTCTTCTTCTTCTTCTTCTTCTTCTTCTTCTTCTTCTTCTTCTTCTTCTTCTTCTTCTTCTTCTTCTTCTTCTTCTTCTTCTTCTTCTTCTTCTTCTTCTTCTTCTTCTTCTTCTTCTTCTTCTTCTTCTTCTTCTTCTTCTTCTTCTTCTTCTTCTTCTTCTTCTTCTTCTTCTTCTTCTTCTTCTTCTTCTTCTTCTTCTTCTTCTTCTTCTTCTTCTTCTTAATTCTTCTTCTTAATTCTTCTTCTTAATTCTTCTTCTTAATTCTTCTTCTTAATTCTTCTTCTTAATTCTTCTTCTTAATTCTTCTTCTTAATTCTTCTTCTTATTCTTATTCTTATTCTTATTCTTATTCTTTATTCTTATTCTTATTCTTATTCTTATTCTTATTCTTATTCTTATTCTTATTCTTATTCTTATTCTTATTCTTATTCTTATTCTTATTCTTATTCTTATTCTTATTCTTATTCTTATTCTTATTCTTATTCTTATTCTTATTCTTATTCTTATTCTTATTCTTATTCTTAATTCTTAATTCTTATTCTTCTTATTCTTCTTAATTCTTATTCTTATTCTTATTCTTATTCTTATTCTTATTCTTATTCTTATTCTTATTCTTATTCTTATTCTTATTCTTATTCTTATTCTTATTATTATTCTTCATCATTATTATTATTATTCATCATTATTATTATTATTCATCATTATTATTATTATTCATCATTATTATTCATCATTATTATTATTATTCATCATTATTATTATTATTCATCATTATTATTATTATTCATCATTATTATTATTATTCATTATTATTATTATCATTATTATTATTATTCATTATTATTATTCATTATTATGATTATTATGATTATTATGATTATTATTATTATTATTATTATTATTATTCATTATTATGATTATTATGATTATTACGATTATTATTATTATTATTATTCATCATTATGATTATTATTATTATTATTCATCATCATTATGATTATTATTATTATTATTCATCATCATTATTATCATTATTATTCATCATCATTATTATCATTATTATTCATCATCATTATTATCATTATTATCATTATTATTCATCATCATTATTATCATTATTATCATTATTATTTATCATCATTATTATCATTATTATCATTATTATTTATCATCATTATTATCATTATTATCATTATTATTCATCATTCATTATTATTATCATTCATCATTCATCATTCATTATTATTATCATCATTCATCATTCATCATTCATCATTCATCATTCATCATTCATCATTCATCATTCTTTATTCTTTATTCTTTATTATTCATTATTCATTATTCATTATTTATTATTCTTTATTATTCATTATTTATTATTCATTATTCTTTATTATTCATTATTCATTATTCTTTATTCTTTATTCTTTATTATTCTTATTATTCTTATTATTCTTATTATTCTTATTATTCTTATTATTCTTATTATTCTTATTATTCTTATTATTCTTATTATTCTTATTATTCTTTATTCATATTCATATTCATTATTCATTATTCATTATTCATTATTCATTATTCATTATTACTATTATTATTCATTATTATTATTCATTATTATTATTATTCATTATTCATTATTCATTATTCATTATTCATTATTCATTATTCATTATTCATTATTCATTATTCATTATTATTATTCATTATTCATTATTATTTTTCATTATTATTTTTCATTATGGGTCATTCCGTGTCAAATCACCTAAGGGTCCCCTGCTGACCCCCTCAGATTTGGCTGAAAAAAATTGAAAACATAGCTTCATCCTTCAAACTCAGACAAACAAAATTTCAGAGCCAAATTCCAAGTGGATTGGGATTTACAGCCCTCCAAAAGGGGCATGTCACCTCCCTTTTTGACAAATGCAAATGTTGCCTACACTTTTACACCAATTTCATTTGCTCATAAATACTAATTTGAAAAAGATATGAATCTCAAAGTTGATTTATTGGGTAAACACTGCCTGTTCTCTTCATAAAAGGCATCAGAAATACTGTACCTGCATCACATCTTGAGATATTCTCACTCGAAAACCCTGCTTTAATTCTTCGACAAGTACATTGTACTTAATTGGAATTTGGACCCCCCCTATTCTTCACAAATAATTTCAGAAATGTTATACAACACTACATTTGTATAATATAGCAACTGGTGTATCATATACAGCAAGCACATCAATTTTAAAGGGGCATATATGTGTTTAATGGTGGGTCAAATATGGTCCGTAGAGAAAAGAATACTAAAAATCCCGTTTTTCTGACCCAGGGATGACCCCGTGGTCAGTTAAATTTTTGTTTCAAATTTTAACAGTAGAAACATACATATGTAAACTCCATTTGTGCCAAATTAAAAGTTTTGTTCTCACCTCCTTCATATTTAATTGATTTTTTGAAATATCACCTCCAGCATAATTTGGCCCTATAGGAACGCACACGTTGTTGCCTATGTACAATGCATACTATTGTTGGAACAGAAAAATGAAGTTATTTGCTTTCCCATGAAAGAGGGAATTAAAATGAATAATACTGTACCTACAGTTGACATTGATGACTGTGCTAAAACAAAATTAAACATGGCTTGGAAGGAGTGTCTGTAGTTGTGCCAGTTCTTCTGTTGGGAATTTGTAGTATCGGCCACCATGACCATGAGCAAGGGGAGCATCAATGACACTGATAACATGAGCGAATGGCACCCAGCATTGGTTTCTGGCAGAATCTGCTGGCCAGGACAGAGTTAGTTTTTGCCGTTTCATGAACTTCACGTTTACATCACGATTCTCCTCAGAGCGTTCAACGATGACCCAATAAAGAGCTCCCCATCATAACTACAAGCAATGTATTTTCCAGGCAGGTACGCAGTTGTGTCCACTGGAGTTGGAGATGGAACTTTTTCATCCTCATTATGAAGTGAAACATGGCTCTTTATTGGGATCATCGTTGAACGCTCTGAGGAGAATCGTGAAGTTCATGAAACGGCAAAAACTAACTCTGTCCTGGCCAGCAGATTCTGCCAGAAACCAATGCTGGGTGCCATTCGCTCATGTTATCAGTGTCATTGATGCTCCCCTTGCTCATGGTCATGGTGGCCGATACTACAAATTCCCAACAGAAGAACTGGCACAACTACAGACACTCCTTCCAAGCCATGTTTAATTTTGTTTTAGCACAGTCATCAATGTCAACTGTAGGTACAGTATTATTCATTTTAATTCCCTCTTTCATGGGAAAGCAAATAACTTCATTTTTCTGTTCCAACAATAGTATGCATTGTACATAGGCAACAACGTGTGCGTTCCTATAGGGCCAAATTATGCTGGAGGTGATATTTCAAAAAATCAATTAAATATGAAGGAGGTGAGAACAAAACTTTTAATTTGGCACAAATGGAGTTTACATATGTATGTTTCTACTGTTAAAATTTGAAACAAAAATTTAACTGACCACGGGGTCATCCCTGGGTCAGAAAAACGGGATTTTTAGTATTCTTTTCTCTACGGACCATATTTGACCCACCATTAAACACATATATGCCCCTTTAAAATTGATGTGCTTGCTGTATATGATACACCAGTTGCTATATTATACAAATGTAGTGTTGTATAACATTTCTGAAATTATTTGTGAAGAATAGGGGGGGGTCCAAATTCCAATTAAGTACTTGTCGAAGAATTAAAGCAGGGTTTTCGAGTGAGAATATCTCAAGATGTGATGCAGGTACAGTATTTCTGATGCCTTTTATGAAGAGAACAGGCAGTGTTTACCCAATAAAACAACTTTGAGATTCATATCTTTTTCAAATTAGTATTTATGAGCAAATGAAATTGGTATAAAAGTGTAGGCAACATTTGCATTTGTCAAAAAGGGAGGTGACATGCCCCTTTTGGAGGGCCGTAAATCCCAATCCACTTGGAATTTGGCTCTGAAATTTTGTTTGTCTGAGTTTGAAGGATGAAGCTATGTTTTCAAAAAATTTTCAGCCAAATCTGAGGGGGTCACCAGGGGAGATGTTGAAAATGTAGGTGATTTGACACGGAATGACCCTTATTGTTTTTCATTATTGTTATTCATTATTATTATTCATTATTATTAATCATTCAAAATCACGCCATTTTTACTGACCCGATGTAATATCTCATTTCAAAGTATATTGTTTCCTTTTCAACAAGGAAATTATCAACGTCCTAATGGAAACAAATAAATCATTTTAATTCCTTTCCTCAGGTTAAATAACAATTTTCCGAGAAATAATCAAATTACCGGATAAATAGAGAAAAAAACACCGGGTGATACAAATTAAAGCGAATTTAACAACTGAATGACGATACCCTAAATTAAATATAAATTTTCTGAATTTCACACTACCAACTCTTTCTTTACATTATTACGATGCAGAGAAACTTTTAAATTCAACAAACACAAATTAACTGACCACAAATAACACCTGGTTGGTTAGTTACCAATTTCTGTATGAAATGATGTAATTTATATTTTTCCTTTATTTTATCTTTTTTACAGACTTCCCTTATTGTCTGGTAGCCTTTATTTTATTTAATATATGGATTTAAGCTGATTCAGGACTTTGCAATATAACCTTAATTTTTGCTATCCTTAAGACATGGGTTTGAGCTAATTCATGTAATCCAATTAATTCGACCTTTGTCAAAGGGAATTTAATATATTTATTTATATATATATCTATTTTGACGTCCAAATAATTGCCAACTTCACAAAGATCAGACCTGCAATATCCGTTTCCAAGCCCGTTTATTTCTCGCCTGGTTACAATAGACTTTTAAAATTCACCAAACACAAATTAACTGACCACAAATAACACCTGGTGTGGCAGTTTGTCTGTTAATATTGCAATTTTATTTTAAAAAATATGTTGTTTAAATATGTATCGCTCATGTTTTTGTTTTTTGGTTTGTTTTTGTTGCTATTTTAACGGCACCTTTCCCTATTTTAATGAAAACGAAATGTTTTTTCTTAAAAATGTTATTTTACGGGTCCCGTCATGAATTTGTTTGGCCGTTTGCTTTCTCTTAAACCAAGCTTCTGACAACTATTTTGTGAAATATATAATTTTGAAGTATTTGTAGTCCTTTCTAATATAAATATCAGAAACAAACGGAAATTGCCTGTTATTTGTTATTTTTTGGTAGTACACTTCCTCAATGGATTAGCTCGATGCTGTAATGAACACTTGGTTAACCGACCCTAATGTTGTGTGTATTTCTTGTCATTACGTTTCAGCACCAGTAGCAACGGCATTAGCACACAAGGTTGGTGGCCGTAAAGTGATTGTATTTGGTGGACTACTCGATGGAGTTGGCTTGTTACTTGCATCAATAACTGACAGTGTCTTCGTTCTTGCTGTTGCTCTGATATTAATTTCAGGTACGATTTATAATAAGGGAACACAAATTTGTCACACAGTCTTCACTGCAGGTTAATTACCGGTTTTGGGTGTGGTCACAGGAGATAAGGATCGAGCTGACGGTGATAAGGACCGAGTCAAATACCTTGACCACGCCCGTGAGCATGCACAAAACGGGTGATTATCCTGTGGCCATTCATCAATGCCCGTATCGATTTCAAAAGGTACAAAAAAATAAATAATAAAATACATATCTGAATAAAGCCAACTAGAAATGGCTAAATTCATGTTTTGTCAACGAATCATCGACAGTCTGATTGGCTCAAATCCGCGTCGCACAAAACAGCTGGCGAACAGCTGGTACATACGCGCTGCTCTGATTTTGATAAGCCATGTCTTTACCATCCGTTAATATACCCCCACGTGACCGTCCAATCAGATTGCCTAAATTGTCTTGGGCATTATGAATTGTCAGTATTGTTTGTTACCTTTTAAATGTTTTTATTAATAAATTTTGTGATGACCACTTCAAGGCGCATTATATTATTACCCCTGCTCATCAGGCTCATAAATCATTCCTGAAACCATCTCAGCTCCCTGGGGAGTATACAGCTCAATTGCTGCCATTACAGCGCATATAGGGCTAATGAAACACAATAACCAACTCTGCCCTCACAGGTACCCATTTTCCCCTGGTTGGAGAGAAGCAATTATTGTAAAGTGTCTTGCTCAAGGACACGAGCACCATGGTCGCGGTTGGGATTCGAACCCACATTCCGACGACTCGGCCATCAGAACACAAATCCGATGCACTAAACCGCTCGACCATGGCACTCAATGCTTTAATATGTAAAATAAATTTACCATAATTCTACACACAATAATGGGACAACAAGTAAAACACTTTATCGTGCACATGTATGTATTATGTACAATTAAGGATTTCAGATCCACATTTAAAAGTATATTCGTCACCGGTCTCACGAAGTGACACAACCTTGCCCACTAGACAAAATTTACATTTGAAGAAAACGGCGTTTGAAACGTAAACTGTACAAAATCCAATATGCATTTACAATGTAAAGTTTGTGTCACTTCGTGAAAACGTTTTCCTGGGTCGGCCGCGGCGTTCACAGTGTATTTTCTACGGTGAATTGAGTTAGTGTTAGTTCGTGAAAACACAAATGTTCACTTTCACGCAAGTTTTGTTTTTGCTGGTTTATTAGTCAAGTTAAGAAAGTACAACATTTCAAGCTTCAAAACTTGGTGATATTTCGCCAAATATTTAACAAAAAATCTAAAATCTTGAATTTTCTACACTTGTGTCACTTTGTGGGACCGGTGACGATGTGTATCTATTAGCATTATTTGCTCGCACAATCATAACATTTTTGTAATATGTGAACTAATTAAAAATTCAATTTTTTTTTCACGGGTCAATACTGTTTGGGGTAATGTATTTTGTTCATCATTTTTTTGTCGTTTTGTTAAATTAATCTTTCATCACTTCTTAACATGGAAAATGAGTAATTTGTGTTTTTGCTTTCATTTATTTCAGGGACAGGAACTGCATGTGTCCATGATACACTGCGTGGAGAAATTGCTTACTATTTCAAGGATAAATTTGCTCTAGCTTGTGCCGTTTCAATGGTAGGATGCCCTGTGGGAATAATTATATATGGACCAATGACACAAGTTCTTCTGGATACGTATGGTTGGCGTGGAACAATGCTTTTATGCAGTGGATTAAGCTTCCATTTAATTGTGTGTGGTATGGTAGTAAGACAGCGTGAAGAATATTACACAGAACTCCAATCTAATGATATCTCATCTGATGTGAATACATCTGCACCACCTGATCAATCAAAAATAGCGACATGCAAAGTATTTTTCACAGCGCTTGGGCTAGACAATTTTCTTAATCTTCAATTTAGTATTATGACATGTTCATCAATGTTCCTTTACATTGGATATGCTGGGCTTGTCATTTACATGGTTCCTAATGGTATTTCACTCGGGCTCAGCTCAGTTGAAGCGTCGTACCTGACTGTTGGTTTTGGAGTTGGGAGCGTAGCTGGGATAACATTGACGACTGTCTTGATTGAAATAGGCATGTTATCAAACCATACCATAGTATACATTGGTGTAGGCATTGCTGCTTCGTGCTATGCTATGAAGCCATTTGTTTCAACATTCGTTGGCCAGTTAGCAATTATAACTTTGGTAGGATTTGGAATTGACTCCTTCTTACAGGTCACTTTTGTAATGACCAGGCTCCTGCCTAACGGAGGTCAACGACTGGGCAACATGTTAAGTTGGCAAGGTTTCATGTCGGGAATAAGCTCTTCATTAGGTGGAGTACTATCAGGTAGGTAACCATATCAAATGAAAACCTCAATATTTGTGTTATATTTGCTTCATGAGCAGTTTATAGAATTTTGGAGATTTGTGAACATAAAATTAATTAGAGTGCTTTCAAAGATATTCGATAAATATATTATATATTTATTGTATATATACATTTATATCACTATTTTGTAGATACCATCAATTTAAAAATACACTTTAATATTAAATTAATAACTTTGCCCACACAAAATAGCACTCAATATTAAATTAATACTTTTTCCACACAAAATAGCCGTCAATATTAAATTGATATCTTTCTCACCGTACCACACACAAAAAAAGCTTCTGATATTATCACTCGTTGCAAATGTTATAACAAGTTATGCAACGAATGTCTTAGAATACATAATATAGATATAATACAACTTTGAAAATTTCTCAAAAGTAAAGAGGTGATGAATATTAATTTATTTATAAAGCAACCAATGGTCAATGGTTGCGGATTGAACCTTTTCTTGTTGAAATGTAACTCCGAAATATGGATTAAAATTATCATAATACCGAAATCATACACAACAAATCCCATGCACCTATGGCCAACAACAAAGTCAATAAATCCCATGCACCTATGGCCAACAACAAAGTCAATAAATCCCATGTACCTATGGCCAACAACAAAGTCAATAAATCCCATACACCTATGGCCAATAAAAAAAAGTCTCCGGTTTCTGGTCTCCGCGCGCGTCTCCTCAGACCCGCTCGTCGGCATTTTATTTTATTTTTATTTTTGCTATGAAACGGTGTCTAATTGCAGCCCAAATTGCTGGATCGATTGGAATTCTGCCGTCATGTGTTTTAAACGATTTTTTCACATAGGGGTATGAACATTTGCCCGATATGTGAGGCCTCCCTTAGGCACCATACTTTGTGTTTGGGAAATTTGTTCTGGTCCCAATAACCGCGTATACATGTATAAAAAAAATAAAAATAAAAATAAAAAATAAAAACAAACAAAACAAACAAACAAACAAAAAAAAAAAAAAATTAAAAAAAAATAAATAAAAAAAAAAAAAAAAAAAAAAAAAAAAAAATAAATAAATTTAAAAAAAATAAATAAAAATATAAATAAATAAAAATAAAAAAATTTAAAAGAGAGAGAGAGAGGGAGACTGGGAGACATTTTTTTTACCTTTTAATTATTTTTGTTTTTACATGTTTTCATCGAATGTTTGCTTATTTCAGGTTGGCTTTATGAAGCTACAGGGAGTTTTGAGGCAACTTTCTTTATGTTTTGTGGTACTACGGTCGCCTCAGCATTGTGTTTTGTAATAGAGTATCTCTTCATCAGTTATCAACAGTATAAGAACAAGCAAGTAGTGACTAAGTGATAATGTTTAAATGGATTTTCCTTGTGGCAAAGCCAGCATACACTTGTTGCGTTTGAATCCTTACTTCCTTGCAAAATGAAAAGGTGTATGTTTTACTAATTTTAAAGAGAAAATATACCTGTGTCTGATGCGAGAGGTTTCCAGTTCCAAGGTTACTCACGTTACATTTTTGAGGTACTGGGCCTACTCTTAATTAATTTTCACATCATACTGACACAATAAAAGTGCTATGGCTTCAATTTATCACTGTATATAAGTTATACATATTTATTGAGAAATATAAGTTGATGCGTTTTTAAATTCCGTGAGTGTATTTCAATCATCAGTTTTTTTTCACAGTAGTTGTATTATACCCAGACCTTACTCAGCGCAAAACATAGTTTCAGAAATTTGTTATTCATGTGCTGTACAAGAGAAAAATGGTGGACATGTCGCATTTTATCTTATACAGCATACATAAACACATTTCTGAAATTCTTATTTTGTGCCGATTAAGGTCTGGGTATAATGCAACTAGTATGAATAAACTAATGAGTGAAATAATAACCAGATTATCATATACAATATTGGTAATAACCAGATTGTCAAACTGAAAAATAACTGTAACAAATTAACTGGTACAAGTATGAATTATCCTGAGAAATTATTTATGAAATGTTTTCATCTTCAACAGGAATTGTTATCATGTCGAGTTTACAAAAAAATGACATCCGGTAAAACCTTCGTTTTCTCAAAAACGTTACATGAAACATTTCTTGAAAACTAGAGTTAGAAGTGAATGTACTATATAAAACAATGTTTCCCTTCCCATTCAAATTTGACGTGGCCCATCTCGCTTTCCACAACTGTGAATTACTATTACATAGAAAGGCTGTGCATCTGAATTCATTTTGCTGTGCTTAATTAAATATGTATAAAAAATGTATAACCAAATTATGAAATGTTCTTGAGTTCTTTCGGGAACACCATCTCCTGACGCTAACTAGAGCAGACTAGTCGAAACGTCTTTTTTTTCAAAAAGAGATCATTACATTGTGTACCGAAAACAACTCAAGAACATCTAACTCTCAATTCCTACACAATAATGAAAATGTTGATAAACCTAGTCTTGGTCTGGGTACCTTCTAAGCGGAAGGCGGGCGTTCTAACCAAAAGACTACTGTGTCACTCGATTTCTATGCTGAATTAATTATTGAAAGAACCGTTTTAAATTAGATTTATATGCTAATTTCTAAGCCATTGACGAAGTAAGCTGCAGACCAAAAATAGTCCGTGGGGAAAGCAGGGCATCGACACATCACGTGATGATCTCTTAAATTATTTCAGTCTGCTCTGATTGGCCAATAACCGAGCATCTGGACTGAACAGTATTGTTGTTCTTATGAAAGGAAATAAAGAGTGTGGCAGGTGCGCTGGCAGGATGCCAGGACGGTTCGCGCCTTTTCATATTTTCGCCTTTTTGTATAAAGAGTGTTGTTTGTAATTGCATGAGGTAGTTTAAAGTTGAATTGATTAATAAATAGATAAGTTCAGTTGATATTCTGTGTTGTGCTTATTATGTTAGGCGAGACGTTTTGCAGCAGACTCAATACGAACTCAAATGGGAGTACACTACAGTATGATATCGAGAAGAATGAAAACAACTGGTAAGTCTGCTGCCATCTAGCGTCTCAAAGGTGTCTCAAAAGTAGCCTGAAGATCTGGCGTAACGCTTCGATGCTCGTGAATTACGCAAGATACTGGCCTACAGGCCCCATGTTTCCCGGAGATTCAACTTTGACCTTGGTTGGTAGCTTGCGCGCCTCAAAGTGTGAGGTCAGATGAGCACAACGTATCCAATGAAATTCCTTGAATGGTGCAGCCGGAGCCTGTCTCTATCCTTGATATCATAAAGACAGGGCACCAGTGTATCCCATTAGTTGCATTGCCGATTGGAAATCCGTACCACGGCTATAATTAGGGGAATACATGGATAATCAATGGAAGAAGAGAGGTCCAATTTTGGCGCTGAAACGGTAAGCCAGAATGCCGTGCAGCTGATTTTGCGCAACACTTTAGTGCGTAAGTTGCTCAATGGTTTATGATCGAAACTTACGTGGCGTAATGTGGCGTAAGTTAAACGATTGCGTAAGTTGGTAAATTATGTCGTAAAAGTGGCTTGAGCAGAACTATTACCAAGGTAATGACTGTAACAGCCCCAAATTTTGGATCCACCGGTTCGCCAGGGTCACCAGTCAACCAAAATTATGCCCGCATTAGTTAATCCTTCAAAATACATATATACAGTTTCAAGGCATTTGTAGGGACCATTTATTTGAACGTCTTCAACACGTTGGACCAATAATAACTTTGACTCCCATCCAAAATCAACAAAAACATTTTTATCTAAAGAGGGGCAGACGACGAAATTAAAGCACAAACTTAGAAAACAAAAATGAAACTCAATATATGCGGTTCTAACTTATAAAGAAAATTTTAGGTAAAACTTGTAGCTTTGCATGGTGAAGAGGGTAATTAAAACTAATTGCCGTGAAACCACGTGAAATTCTCTATTGTGTAGTAATAATTAGTTCTGAAAAGAACTGGAGGTTACAACTCGACGTTTTGAAAATTTTGTTTCACAGTAATAAATTTCTTGCCATTTCATGTTATTATATTGTTCAATAACGACAGCACTTTCATTGTTGAACTGATCTAATCAAATATAATCATTTATTGTTTTAAGTGCACAACATACAATTATCACAGCACACTGTACACCTGTATAATAGCCCTTTCTATTAAAACAGTTCCAGTAGAAGTTAAAAAGTTAAAAAGATAAAAGATAAACATTTAAGTAAACAGCGACTACCATAATAAGAACGGAACAAATGAGTTTTAACTAATGACTTAAAGGATTCATAGCTGCGGGCTGCATGAATGTTTGATGGAAGATCATTCCATACCATGGGAGCAACAACAGAGAATGTTGGATTACCATAATACTTAGTCATTATAGATTGCACAGCAGGTGGAGGCTCCAAACGAATCTCATTACTCTGCCTTGTTGATCTCTGTGGAACACGGAGCAGGTTAGTGAGGTAGATCGGCGCTGTGACATTCTCAATTATTTTATAAGTAATGGCAAGGATTTTAAAACAAATCCGCTGTTCGACTGGCAACCAATGAAGATCCCGAAGCACAGGAGTAATACTCTCCCGAACTCTGGTTCCAGTTACCAGTCGAGCAGCGGAATTCTGAATGAGTTGTAATTTTTTCAGTTGATTTGAATGAAGCCCAAAAAGCAGACTATTACAATAGTCCAACCTGGAGGTTACAAAAGCATGAACAAGTTTCTCAGTTGAAGATTTTTCCAACATTTTTCGAACCTTCCCAATCTTCCATAAGGCAATTGACGCCGATTTACAAAGACTTGTTATATGGTTCTCCATGCTCGCAGCAGAGTCTAAAAAAACTCCAACATCTCGTACTTTGGACGAAGGATGGACCTGAACATCACCCACCCGCACACCGACCGCGGCAGCACCGTCAGACACAGTCTTAAACTTTGACGAGAACAAAACTACCTCTGTTTTACTGTCGTTGAGTGCGAGCCAATTGGATCGCATCCAACGTCTAATCTCGTGAACGCATGCCTCAATGGAGGCAATGACTGATGTATCCGCCGGCGTATCACAGGCGATGTACAGCTGGGTGTCATCAGCATACACGACACTACTGAGACCATGACGGTCGATAATGTCTTCAAGTGGCACCATATAAAGGGAAAAAAGGACAGGGCGCAATATAGAACCCTGTGGAACACCAAATTTCAACTGGGCCTCATCTGACACCATCGATCCAATACACACACGCTGGGTACGATTTGTTAGGTACGACTTTAGCCAGCTTAAGACTGTTCCCCCAATACCAAAACGGGAGCACAGTGCGCCTAGTGAGAATATCATGATCGATGGTGTCAAATGCGGCAGAAAGAGCTAACAATACCAAAATAACGTCACGGTGCCGATCAAGAGCGAGTGCAACATCATTCTGCACTCTCAAGAGTACAGTCTCAGTGCTGTGTCCCTCTCGGTAAGCGGATTGACATCTTGCATACATGGAATTTGTCTTGAAATAGCAGTTCAACTGTGATAAAACTATCTTCTCGAGCAACTTTGATAAAAATGGAATGTTAGACACTGGTCTATAATTAAGTAACTCATTTCGATCCAACCCAGGCGCACTAGAGCTGACTTACACGCAGCTGGGAAAACACCAGATTTGAGTGAACTGTTAGCGATGCGACACAGAATAGGCGCCAACTGATCAGGAAACTCCTTTACAAATTGGGTTGGCATTGGATCAAGAGAACATGTTTTATCTGTCATCTTACGTACAAGTAAAATAATATCATTGGGTGTTACCAATGTAAATGAATTAAAAGACAAATTGTTTTGCACAAAATTGTCCAAAAACTCCGGGCCATCCATCAAAGCCATTCTAATATCACAGATTTTCTGTAAAAAAAAAGTCCATACATTGTTGTAGTAGTAGATGAGGACTAATATCGGGTAAGATCAAAGACGATGATTTCTTATGACCAGAAATTTCATCTACGATAGAAAACAGAGTCTTCTGATAATTAACCCTTTCATTACCAGCCACTTATCTAAGAGAGTACCCTTCTTTACCACAGCAATTAGAAGCCCAATGTCACTTCAGCACCAGTGAGTTTTTCACAATTTCATTGAAGTGTGCCCTCACTCTGCAGTGATAGTCACTTTTTTTTACATGTGTACTGTACATACCAAATAGCTCAGATATATTTGTATGTAAAATGGTCAAAATGAGTATACAAAGGGAGGAAAATATTGTGCATCTATTTTGTAAGTGTAAAAGCAAAACAATGAAATAATTAGATCAGTATTTACACTGAAGAAAAGTAATACAAATATGTGATATTTCAGCGAATTTGTACATGTATCAGATTTCTTTTCCATGTGAAAAACAATAACTTGGATGAGATTTTTGGGGATTTGTTTTTGTTTTCTTCTTGGAAATGAACCATTTACTTGTAATCAGTGTACATACATCACAATCCATGCTCTAAAAGTTGAGGGCGCTATGATCGAGTAAACGCGCTTTCTTACGAGCTCTCCTCTTAGCTTTAAAATCCAGCTCCAAATCCCAGCATTTTAACATCTTGCTAAACAACCTGATAAGATCTGCGATCTTTAAACATAAGAGCTTCAACATATTAATCACCATGCCTTCTGGACGTAGAAAACCAACATAATCATCGGAACCTTCTCCACCTCTGTTGTCACCTCAGCCGTCGGTGCGTACCCGACATGACCATTCAAGTGACCATGCTGCCACCACTGATGACCATGGGAACTTCGAGCAGTTCGTCCGGGCGGCACTGTCAGACATACGCCAGGGTCAAATCGACCTTAACAATCGTATAGATCGCGTGGAAGAGAGCCTGAATGCTTCAATTGAGTTTGAATCCAAACAGATCAACGACCTCGAACAAAAGGTTAAGGAGCTGGAGAAAATGGCCAACATAGTGGTTCAAGCAGAACGCCGGATTGCTGATCACGCTGAAAAACTGAACAAGCTTGAGAGGTTCAGTCGACGAAATAATCTTCGAATCATTGGCTTTCCTCAGGATAAGAGTGAAGACTGTCTGGCGCTCACCTCCACGATGCTAAAGGATAAATTTGGATTTCAAGATGCCAAACTTGAGCGTGCCCATCGTGATGGACCTAAGACCCCTGGCCGTCCTCAGCATCTCCTTGTAAAATTCAACTGCTGTCAGGATAAAGTCCGTGTTCTTCGCCAACAACGCCAGGCCCTGGATGATTGTCCATACTTTTGTGTCGAGGATCTCACAAAGCAGGACCTCCAGAAGAAACGACGCTGGGCACCTGATGTATCCAAAGCATACAAGGAGGGATTGAAATATTGGTTTGTGGCTGGTAAGTGGCGCAACAATGCTGGAGCACTGGCTCACTTCTACAACTCGTGAGGCTATACTGCACGCATTGCATCCTACTATACATCCCATCCATAGCTTTGTATCATTCTGCCATCCCATCCGCCACTTTCATCGGATTTTTTTTTCATCTCTCTTCCATCGCATCAGGAACTTTTGTTTGCATTGAGCTTCTATAGCTAAACTGCTTATTTAATCATTTTGCCGCTCGTATTTATCAATAATTACGTTTATTAATTTGTAATTTTATTAATTTGCTTGCATGATTTTGCCTTAATTTGTCAGCTTTGTTCAGATGTAGCTACATTATTATTATATTTTGCTATTCATTATCTCCTGCTTGTACCATTGTGCCTATCATAACTCATTTTCAATTTTAATTTGCTCGTCTCAAGCGCGATATTTTCATGTTGCATTTATTGACTTTGTTTATTCCGAGTCATTTGCATGATTTTTTTTTCATTGTCTTGTCTAAAACACTTGTCTTTTTCCGCTGATGTTTTCTGACTTTGTTGATGATCATGACAGCAATAGCAGCAGTTCTTATTACGAGAGTAATGAATTTAATAACTTAAATGTTTCATCTATTGGTACTTTTTCGATTTTTCACATGAATGCCCGGAGCCTATGTAGCCATTTTTTCGACATTCAGGATTATGTGTCCCCTCTCAGTCATTCCTTCTCAATATATGGTTTTACTGAGACATGGTTTAAAGAAACACCCCCTCCTTACATTCACATGGATAACTACAGTCTTGTTCACTCGTCACGATCTCATAAGACAGGCGGAGGGGTTGCCATGTTCGTTAAAGACACGTTGAATTTCAAAATTCATGGTGACCTCGGTTCTACTTCAGGTGATTTTGAATCTGTTTTTATTGAAATTCAACGCGACCATGCCTGTAACATCATTGTCGGCAATGTCTATAGAGCTCCGGTTAGTTCCCTTGACAAATTCAATGCTTCTTTTGATTCTTGTTTAAATGTCATTATAAACGAAAGGAAGCTGTGTTACACAATGAGTGATTTCAACTTAAATCTACTCAATTGCTCGGAGCATCAGCCTACTGACGATTTTGTTAATTCCGTCTTCGCTAATGGCTTTCACACTCTAATTGACAAACCTACTCGCATCACACCTCACACTGCTACACTTATTGACAATACACTAACTAATTCTGATCAGGATATACTAGCTGGAATCTTTTACTCTGATATTTCTGATCATTTCCCTCTCTTTCAGATAACTTCTTCTTGCTTTTCAAACGCCAAGACCACTCCTCAGAAGTCTTTAACTACAAGGAACATTAATCCTGCTACCACTCGTTCCTTCCAATCAGACATAGCTGGTGCTGACTGGCACCAAGTCTATGAAAGTGATCAACCTGACGCAGCTTATGATTCCTTCCTCTCTATTCTCACTTCTCGGTATAATCTTCACTTTCCTTACATTACCAAAACACTTGGCGGTACCAATAAAAACCAGCCTTGGATTAGCCAATCTATTATTGATTCTTGTCGTTATCAAAACAGGCTATACAGGCGCTTCCTACGTAATTCTAACGAGGTTAATGAGCGTAATTATAAAACTTTCCGTAATCGGCTTACCGCTACTGTTCGGAAAGCGAAACAAGATTATTACGCCCATAGATTGGATCTCCGTAAATCAAGTGTTAAGCAATTATGGCAGGAAATCAATGGTATCCTAGGTAAAAAAAAAAGAAGCAGACGTCTTTTCCTGACGAGTTCACTGATGGTGAGCGTCTGTATTCCAATCCTGCTGACATTGCCAATTCCTTCAATTCTTTCTTTACTAACATTGGTCCCTCATTGGCTACTAAAATTCCTCCCACCCACGCTCACTTTTCGAACTACTTGCACAATTCAAATGCTTTCTCTTTCTTTCTCACTCCAACTAATGCAGCAGAAATAATACGTGTCTGCGATACACTGAAGACTAATACCAGTCCCGGCTTCGATGGCATTAGTTCTTCTATTGTTAAGTCTATCACTTCTCTCATTGCTGAGCCTCTTGCTTACATCTTCAATCTTTCCTTTCTCTCTGGATCTGTTCCTCTGAATCTTAAAGTCGCTAAAGTTGTTCATATCTTTAAAAGTAGGGACAATAAAGAAGTCGGCAACTATAGACCTATTTCCATTCTTCCTTGTTTTTCTAAACTTCTAGAGAGACTTGTTTATAATCGTCTTTACACTTTCATCTCTAAATTTCATCTTCTATGTGATCAGCAATATGGCTTTCGCAGTAAACATTCCACTGATATGGCTCTAATCGAGTTCATTGACAAAGTTATTACTGCCCTTAGTAACAAACTCTTTGCTATTGGCGTATTCATTGATCTCTCTAAAGCCTTCGATACAATCGACCATACTATTCTTCTTTCCAAGCTGGAGCACTATGGGGTCAGAGGAGTCGCTCTTCAATGGTTCGCTGATTATCTTAACAACAGGCAACAATTTACTACGTTTAATAAATGCGACTCTTGCCATCTTAATATTTCTCATGGTGTGCCCCAAGGCTCCATTCTTGGTCCTCTTTTATTTCTTCTCTACATCATTGATTTGTATCTTTCTTCTTCCTTATTATCTTTCACACTATTTGCTGATGACACAACTATTTTCCATTCCAGTCCTAACTCTGCTACTCTGATCCACACTCTGAATTCTGAACTTGCTCGAGTCTCTATGTGGTTAAAGGCAAATAAACTGTCTTTAAACCATTCCAAAACCAGCTTTATTTTCTTCCCCAAGTCTAATCTCTCCATCAATCTTGACCTTCCACCTATTTTATAGACAACATTCCTATCACCAGGGTCTACTCCACAAAGTTTCTTGGTGTCATTATTGATCACAAACTTTCCTGGTCTGATCACATTTCTTCTCTCACAAAAATCACTTCTCGTAATACCGGTGTTATGTCTAAACTGCGTCCTTTTCTCCCGCCCTTTTCTATGGTCTTACTCTATAATACTCTTATTCTGCCCTACTTAAACTACTGTAATATTGCTTGGGCTCGGTCAAGCAATAACAAACTGCACTCCCTCATTGTCACTCAAAAACGGGCTATCCGCGTTTGTACTTCTTCACATCCTCGTGCACACACTGCACCACGTTTTGCACAGCTCAACACCCTCACACTTTCTGACATAAACAAACTTCACACTGGGATATTTATGTACAAGTATTCCAGAAATCTTCTTCCTAGTACCTTCTCTTGTTATTTTTCTTCTGTCCAAGACTTGCATTCCTACTCAACCAGATCTTGTCATAATCTCCTGGTTCCTTACACCCGCACTACCTATTCCATGAACACCCTTCGTTTCTATGGTCCTCGCTTATGGAATGCCATTGACGAAGAAATAAAAAGTCAACCGTCAGTGGACCGTTTTAAAGCCTCCTTCAAAGGAGTCATTATCTCCCAGTATGTAACAAAGCTTTCTTTCCATTTGCTGCTTTGCGAGGTACGTCATCATTTGTCCCTCTCCAAAAATATTATTTTCATCTCATTACAGTTAATTAAGCGTTTTTATTGTTATTGTAAAATATTTTGCTCATAATTTGTACGTCCTCTGTTTGTCCGTTTGTCTTGTCTTTGTCTGTCCATAGGCCGATTTTCTACAAGCCTTGGCTTCTCAAATCGGCCTCCATACTGTTTTCTATCCTTTGATTGTTTAAGCAGACTACTCTGTTTATTATATCACTTTCTTTGTGACAGTATGGAAATAAATGTAAACAAACTGAAACTGAACCCCCCACCCCCCAATTCAATGTTGGTTTGGACTGTAATCTGCGGCGCGTCCAACCTTTCCCAACATTGAATGGGGGGGGGGGGGCTTGGAGGCAAATAGTACAGATTTCCAATCAAGTGGTGTGGCATTTCTCAAAGCAAGGAACTATGCAGATAGGTTGTGTACATTGTTTACAGATCATCTTTGTTTGTTTTCGCCTGCCTAATTTGTGGTTAGTGCAAACAATGCAGTCGCGTTTCTTTCCATTGGGGTTTTTGCCAGGATAGTGCTGTTGCCCTGTCAACTCAATAGGAATATGGTATCTCAACTGACTTGTTGCATTACGTTCCCAACCCAACAGCAAGCCCTGTACAATCCCTATACGAAAATCAAGGTTACTAACATTTTTGTTCCCTGCTATGCTGGTGAATATTACTCTGCTATTGACAATGCAGATATTCAGCATAATATGGAGAAAAAAAAATCTTTTCCACCATTTCAAGCTTCTGTGTGTATGACTGTAGTACTGAAAACATTGGTCGGCAAGATCAGTTCCACCCATGTTTTTGTTGTAATCTTCAATACAATCACAAAATCCACTTGTGCTCTTATTACACCGAATTTGCTTTTTGGACAAATCACTGTTGCCTACATTAGTTAGAAGTGTTACAGATTTTTTGGCTTGCCAAACGATACACAATTGCCCACCTTTCACCAAAAAAAAAAATGGGTCATCTCCTTTCTTCATTTTATGGTTTTTTGGGTTTGCGGCCTGGGGTATTCCCTGTGTAGTTTAACGAACAGTTCCACAACATCCGAATCCTAGTTTAGACAGTTTAGCTAAAAGAGCTGGGCTAGTATAGTAATTATCACAATATATTACTTGTCCCTTATTCTCAAGTCCATGAACCAGATCAATGACGACTTTTCTTTCAATGACGAATTTCTTTGGAGTTAGTGTTTACATTTTAAATAGAAGCTATAGGATTGGTATCGTAACGTCCCCCCAATAAAAAAATAAATAATAAAACAAAACAAAAACATTATCGACAGATGATTACAAGTGCTAGACATTCCCTTAAATGTTGTGATATATAGTACACTCACTGGCCATAAGTATTGCAACATTGAAATTCACACCAAAGTTTAGTTTGGAGAACTGTGCTACAATAATTAATTTTATATAAGACTTAAGACTTTGCCTTTGTTTTGAAGTCAATGTTCTTTTTTACTGTTCTTGCTATGTAATACACGATCGATGAAATCGGATTAAATGATTATCTCACCTGTTACTGTAAAGTGCTATTTTGAGCATGTTGCAATACTTTTGGCCAATGAGTGTATAATAGCCTATACTGCAAATGGTCACGTAACCAATGTTGAACTTTCCCTTTAAAAAAAGTGAAATTTTTGCCAATAAGAAA
The DNA here is from genome assembly GCA_029582265.1 of Zoroaster sp. YZ-2022. NCBI lineage: Eukaryota > Metazoa > Echinodermata > Asteroidea > Forcipulatida > Zoroasteridae > Zoroaster > Zoroaster sp. YZ-2022. Next base: position 10,969,646 of record CM055827.1, on the reverse strand, counting down.
ATAGACCTCATCGTGTGCCGAAAGAAGGCTCTACGACCTTCTTCTGGGCACACGAAGTACATTTGTTTTGTCCCAGCAGAGGGTCGTAAGCAATAAAATAGCTCTTTTGAAAAAAAAGTAGGGTATAACTGTTAAATATTTGTTGCTAGAATTAATCCCTCCAAACTTTCACACTCAGTTTTCTTGAAACACAATTTTGCACATTAATTGCTTACGACCTTTTTCCACTAACACTTTCGTTACGTCCTTCTCCAGGGCACACGACGACCTACTCTTCCCAAAACTAATTGGCAAAAACTACTTGATTTTGTAAGTAAGTAAACATTGATTTTGGACCAAAACAGAAAATAAAATAGCAGTTGCCTGGTACCTGAGGTGTGGGCGTTTTCGCAAGAGGTCACTGCTTCATGGCCGATTTCGGGCCTATGCGGTTGAAATGACAGTAATCAATGATGCTTGACAATGACAATAATACAGACTTGACGTGTTCAAATAACCTTTAAAAACCTTGAACAAGTGAAAAGCTGACTGAACACAGTGTGTGTGAACATATATAATATTACTATATGTATAATTGCTGTACGTCTGCCACTATTTTGCCACTATTGAAGATTGCCGTTGGCTTCCTGCTGCAGAATCAGCCTGTTATGGTAAGGAATTCCACTATGAACCAAAATGCGTTATAAGTGTGTGATAGTGAATGGATTTCAGGATTTCACTAATTTGTCACTTATAACCAAAATGGGTGAAAATATGCTGTGCTTGCGTGAAAAGTGTGTGAATGTTACTTACTTACTTATCCTCTTCGTGCCTTGTGGCACATAAGGCTGATATATCTTCTTCCTCCACTTTCCTCTGTCCTGGGCACACTGCCTTGCATCTGCCCAGTTTTTCCATCCGAGGGAGTCTCTTTCTTTCAAAACAGATCTTCTCCATGTTGTTTTTGGTCTACCTTGCTTTCTCTTTCCTTCTGGTGTCAATGTAAGAGAGATGCTCTGGTCACTGTTGGTATCCATTCTCAAGACATGGCCTATCCATGTCCACCTTCTTTTGGCAATCTCATCTTCAATGTTCTGTTGTCTTGTAGCTATATATAAGTCAGTATTTGAGATTTTGTTTGGCCAGAATATTTTCATGACTTTTCGAAGGCATGTATTGTGGAATGAGTTCAGTTTTTGGAAGTCACTTTTTGTGTATCTCCATGTTTCACAACCATACAGGAGAACCGACTTAACACTGCTGTTGTAGATCTTCAATTTTGTTTTATGGCTATAGACTTGAGAGTTCCAAATATTTTTTAGCTGGTGAAATGCATTTCTGGCTTTTCCAATCCTTGATTTTATATCCAAATCTGTGCCACCCGTTTTGTTGACGACAGTGCCTAGGTATGTAAATTTGTCAGTGTCTTCTATGTTTGAATCATAGATGGTGATTGGTGTGTTGGATCGGTTGTTTAGACGTATAATATTGCACTTCTTGACATTGATTTTCAGACCTGTTTGGCTAGCAAATTTGCCCAGTATGTCTGTTTTGTCCTGCATTTGCTTTGTGCTGTGTGAAAAGAGTGCAATATCATCTGCATAGTCAAGATCATCCAGTTGGTTCTTGAAATTCCATCGTATGCCTCTTTGCTCCTCTTGAGTTGTTTTGTTCATGACCCAGTCTATTATTAGCAAGAAAAGGAATCCAGATAGTACACATCCTTGTTTGACGCCTGATTTTATTTTAAACCATTCTGAGAGATTGCCATTATCAGAAATGCAACATTCTACATTCAAATACAGTTGCTTGATGATATTTATCAGTTTGTTAGGTATTCCGTAGTATGCAAGAATTGACCATAGGCTTTCGTGATGAACACTGTCAAAAGCTTTTTCAAAGTCTATGAAATTAATGAGAAGGAATCGTTGCCACTCATTACATTGTTCAATAATATTCCTGAGAATGAAGGTGTGATCTGTACATCGTCTTCCTTTGCGAAAGCCGGCCTGCTCTTTTCTAAGTGTGAATGTGCAGGGATTTAAAAATTTCATTTATCCCTTGGAAATAGCGCACATTAACGTGTTGTGATACACGTTCTTGTAGCTCTAACTTATATAGTAGCTTAGGTACCTCATTACGAACGTTTAACAATAACAGCAACGATTCATGTCATAAACCGTATATGTTGTCGGGTTAGGGAGTTTGTATGCGTCATCAGCCAAAACCGTTTCCATCTGAAAGCAGGAATGAAATTCAACAATTCCATTGAAACGCCTGGAACATGGCGCGCCATGAAATTATTTTTTATAGCTGCAGTTACTGTATCTGAAAAGTCTTGTCATTGAGTCGAATCAGACCTTAGAGCTAAAAACTTTTCCATAGGAAATTAGGGAGACCAATCTTATATGGGTTCCAGACCATTGGGATTGGATGACTTCATAATACAAAGTGAGTTCTGTCAAAGAGTATAAGAGACCATGCCTACAAACATGAGCCCGGCCTTTTGCTGTTGCTGTTGCTGTGTTGCTGCTGCTGCTGCTAGCAAATAAACTTTTGTGTCTGTTTGTAATTAATAGGCAGCCGGTCTTTATCAGATTGTCTTAACTGTCTTGGTCATTTATGAATGACGGATAATAATGCATGCTTTCTGGACTGCTGTACAGCAGTCAACAACAACGACAACGACGACGACGACGACGATTTGTAGCGCGCACATATCCACCCTGCTGGACGCTAAAGGCGCGGAAAACAAAGAAAAAACATGAATACAAACAATACAAACAATTTAGTTATAATATGACAAGATTTGAGTTTAGTTGGAAGATGATTCCAGAGTCTCGGAGCCGCGACAGAAAAAGACCTATCACCCCAGTTCCGTTTTGAAGTTGGCTCTGCGGATCTATTAGATTCCTTACACTGGCTCCAGGTCAAGGATAGAATATATTTTAAAATAATGTTATTTGTATACAAATGTATGATGGATGTCGCTCCACCTTATCTGAGTGACCTTATTACTTTATTTAGTGACACATTTACGGATGAGAATAGGCCCAGACTCCGCTCCTCATCGGATACTACAAGGCTCTCGGTTCCGCGCTCCACGAAGAGAGCTGGCGATCATTCATTCGTTGTTGCTGCTCCACGGCTATGGAATGACTTGCCAATGCAGTTGAGGGAGGCGACGTCTGTGCCTGTTTTCAAACGTCTTTTGAAAACACATTTGTATAAATGTTAGATGTTTTGTTGTTTACTTGTCTTGCTTACATTTTTTGCTTGTAATTTTGTAAGGCGCTGTGCTCTTTGAAGAGCGCCATATAAGTGTTGATTAATAATAATAATAATAATAATAATAATAAGTTACAATATTTTCTATGATCAAAGGCATACACATAATAACAATACAGTATAGATTCATAGTAGATTAATAGATTTAAGGTATTTACAGTGCAATGTGTTTATTTCTTCGTAAAACATGCACGTAAACATGCATCTACGTTTTTTTGTACATTCTTTATCCTAGCCCTTATGTGGAAACATAAGGGATAGGATCATCCTAGCTAGACGCTAACATAACCTGACATTCTAGGGCCAGTATCCGGAAATCCGTATCCTTGGCCTCAGCCCCACATGTACAAAGAAGGCGATTTTTTAACCTTTGGTCTGCTAATTATTACTATTGTAAGATAGGTAATTTTGGTGAAATTTAAATTTTATTATAATTGTTATTATTTTTTAATTTGAAAAATGTTTTGAAAATTTCATGAAAGTGAGATATCCTAGAATAATGCATTTTATGCCAGAAGTGTCTGATTGGGCAAGGTATTTAATTACTAAGCTTTAGATTGTAATACTTAGCAAATCAAAAGTTGAAAAAAATAGCTCCATTTTTGTACATGTCGGTTCAAATCCAAGCCGCGACCGGGTGCTTGTGTCCTTATGCAAGACACTTTACCATAATTGCTTCTCTCCACCCAGGGTAAATGTGTACCTGTGAGGGCAGAGTTGGTTGTTGTGTTTGATTAGCACTATATGCGCTGTAATGACAGAAATTGAGCTGTATACTCCCCAGGGAGCTGAGATGCTTTCAGGAATGATTTATGAGCCTTATGAGCAGCGAGGGGTAAGAATGTAATGCGCCTTGAACACCAATTTGGTGGATACGTGCGCTATATAAGTCCACATTATTAGGGCCAAGGATACGGATGGAGTACAGTGCATTGGCCGTAGAATAGAGCTAACGCTAACAGGGTTCAATCTCATCTATTCTATCTCGATTGAGATGTCATGGAAGTAAACGAACGCTGACATAGACGTGTTTAAGTGATACTCTTGCATGAATATTAGGGGATGCGTTCAATCGTATTTTATTAAAACTTTATTAACATGACAACAGTTATGGGTTGGTGAAATTCTTGCGTCGGGAGATAAACAGTTGATTTAATTTTGCCCTACACTGACGTGTGTGTAGCACTGTATACTCAGTGCTTTCCGAGTGTCTGTGAAAAAACTACACAGGCGACTCGGGCGGGATTCGAACCCACGACCTCCTGCTTACTAGTGCAGACGTCTTAACCTCTCGACCACCGAGCTTGCCCGATGACAATTGGCCGGCTAGAATCCCATATAGCAGCGGGTTCCGCAATACATATAGGTTGGTGAAATTCTTGCGTCGGGAGATAAACAATTGATTTAATTTTACCCGACGCATGTATAGCACTGTATACTCAGTGCTTTCCGAGTGTCTGTGAAAAAAAAAAACTACACAGGCGACTCGGGCGGGATTTGAACCCACAACCTCATGCTTGCTAGTGCAGACAGTTATGACAACAGTGCATGCCAACAGTTTGCACGACAAAGTTAGCTACTTTAATTTATAAATATTCTCAAATTTTCTTGCAGATTTGAATATTTTGGTCTTACAATTATGCCATCGATCCGACCACACCAAGAAGGAGGATGGGGCTGGGTCGTTGTTATAGCTTCGTCCCTTTCCGGTATGATCATCTTTGGAACTTTAAAAACCTTTGGAGTTCTCTTAATTGCTTTGAAGGATGACTTTAATACTGATTTGTGGATCATTGGCTCAATAAGCTCTCTTCACTTTGGTGTGCATTGTCTTTTTGGTAAGTTTTTTTTAAAATTTAATCTTTCCTAGCCCATTTCAATTTTATTTGTTCAATTTCGTTAAAGAACATTCAAAATCACGCCATTTTTACTGATTCGATGTAATATCTCATTTCAAAGTATATTATTTTCTTTTCAACAGGGAAATTATCATTATTATCATTTTTATTCCTTTCCTCTGGTAAATATGTAATTTTCCGAAAAAGAATAAAACTGCCGGATAATTAGATAAAAATACCGGCGGTACAAATTAAAGCGAATTGAACAACTGAATGACATTATTTTTGTTTACATTGTTACGATGCGGATAGGCTTTTAAATTCAACAAACGCAGTATAATTGACCACAAATAACGCCTGGTGTAACGGCAGATCATTTCCCCCGTTAAAGTTGTATTTTTTAAAATTAAATTATATTGTTTAAATACGTATCTCTCATCTATCGCTTTTTAACGGAAATTTGGTTGTATATCACAACCCCACCATTAATTTAAAAAACAGATCAAGAAATAATGGGTATATGTAGACAGCTCCCCTCATCCGCTCCTCGTGCCAAATTATCCTTGTCACACACAATTGGTGGAACGTGCATTAAGAACAAACTTTCGTACAGATTGTCCTCTATAACTGTGTATGTGACAACCCTATTGGAGTGGGGTTTGTTAAGCAAGTTAATCAACCTTCAATTCGCACCTTCACCCAAGGTTTGTTTGAAGGCGAATTAGTTTGAATCTCGCTCGGTAGCCAACACAGCGTGAGGTCACTGCCTGTAATCCCATGCAATACATGTGTGTGTGGGTTGGTTTTCAAAAAGCATAGCTAGCTTTCAAACTGCAACTGGACGGATGAATAACTTTGAATATGTCTGTTCTTTTTAATAGAATATGCAGACCGCAACCCTCATTGTTACTCATTTCAATACGTTTTATATGACTAAAAATACAAGAAAGGATCTGCACTTGTTTTCTTTCACGCCTACGTGTTTGCGTGGGTTCTAAAGCGACTGTAACTTAAAAAAAAATATAAATCTGTGCAGCTTACCCCGCTACAACACTTCATGTACTTATCTGGAACAATATACTATGTGAAATCACGGAGGAAGAGAACATTCCTCCATGATAAAATGCTAAAATGAATGTTATTATGTCAGTTTTCTTTTCAAGGAATGATTTATTATTATTTAGGAGGATTAGATTATTTTAACAGTATAACAGGATGCCGGGATGGATTCACTGTTCTTTCTTTCCTATAGGATTTTCATCTGAGCATGCATATCACTCTATACCCCCTTACATATACACTGCACACTCTTGTACACAAAACCAACTCACACACATATTTATTGCATTGGATTACAGGCAGTGACCTCACTCCTATGGGGTTGTCACATACACACTGTAATAGAGGACAATCTGTACGAAAGTGTATTTTTAATGTGGAGTGAAAAACGGGCAGTTCATGATACCAAAGAGACGGCTTTACAAGGCAAAGAATAGCATACTGATGACTAATACAAATATTTTCTTCAAAGAAATACTTCAATTCCTACATATAGCCTACTGTAACCTTATGTGTTTTATGCATGCGTTTCTTTAAACATGTAAATTCAAGTTTGGGCTCACAAAATTATGCGTGGGATATCTCTGCAACTTATTTGTATCTAACTACACAAGAACAATATTCTCCAAACATTTTGTACAGGTAAAATGCAACAGAAAACACATTTAACAAAGTGCACATTGGTCATTTGTATCCCTGACATAAACCATATAGTAGTATGACACTAACCCCAAATGACCGTATTTAGACACAATCCAGAGACCTCTTAGTGTACTGGAATTAAATTTAAACTCTTGGAAATGCCTATTTGTGAGGTCTCTAGAGCCTGGAGATTCTATTTGAAAAAAAAAATAAACAAATAAATACAAATTGTATGTATTTCCATACATAAAATCAAGCACTTGGTGGAATGTCTTAGATATTGCCAGAACATCATTTAAGGGTATTCAGAACTTAAAATTCCAACTTTTCAAAAATTCACTACACCCTAGTGTGCATTTCTTGTTATTACGTTTTCAGCACCAGTAGCAACGGCATTAGCACACAAGGTTGGTGGCCGTAAAGTGATTGTATTTGGTGGACTACTCGATGGAGTTGGCTTGTTACTTGCATCAATAACTGACAGTGTTTTCGTTCTTGCTGTTGCTCTGATACTAATTTCAGGTACGATTTATAATAAGAGAATACACATTTATCGCACAGTCTTCACTGCAGGTTAATTACCGGTTTTGGGCGTGGTCACACGAGATAAGGATCGAGCCAACGGCGATAAGGACCGAGCCGCACAAAACACCTGGCGAACAGCTGGCACATACGCGCTGCTCTGATTTTGATAAGCCATGTCTTTACCATCTGTGAATACATTCCCACGTGACTGTCCAATCAGATTGTCTAAATTCCCTTGGGCATTAACGCATTAACAATTGTCATTATTGTTTGTTACCTATAAATTGTTTTTATTAACACATTTTGTGATGACCACTTTATAACAAACACCTTAGAATATGAGACAAACTGAATAGAAAAGCACAAACATTAAGTGCTTTATTGTGTAAAATTAATTTAGCATTAATCTGCACACAATAATGGGACAACAAGTAAAACACTTTATCGTGCACATGCATGTATTATGTACAGTTAAGAATTTCAGATCCCACATTTGGGTTGAAGATTTAAAAGGAAATTATTATTATTATTATTATTATTATTATTTATTCGGCCAAAACATTCAAAATACAAACATGTACATTCAAAGTAAGAAAGGGCATACATCAGGGACAGTTAAGATGAGAGATAAATTGTATAACAAATACCAATCAAAAAGAATAGATGTATAGGTACGGTAGGTAAGAATGAGATGGGGAAGAGATGTGGGTGGGGGAGGGGATGAGGAAGGTATAGAAGGGGAGCGGATTGGGGAAGAGGGGAAGTGGGAGGGAGTTCAACAAGCAGAGAAGAGACAATCCAATCTAAGATGGCCAGGATGAACAAAAGTGAAAACACTGTGACTCGAAAGCCTGGTCATCCAATCCTATGTTGGTAACATGAAATAACTTTCCAAATAAAAAATAAACTATTAAATACAAGTAATATGAGAAGTTATAAAAAGATCTGGAAATTAAAAAGAACGTATATATTTTACATGCCATAATTCAGGGTAATATATATGAAAAATTAAATAAGTAAATAAATATCTGCTAAATAAGTAAATGAATTTAAATGAAAATATAAAAGTAGCATAAATAATATAAATCAGTAAGGAACACAATTAGTGATAAACAAGTAAGCAATGAAACATACAAACAAGCTGAAAAATGCATCAAAACAAAGACACGAACACCCCGACAAGATACCGTACACATGCAAACAGACAAGCAAAATTACAATTATACAAACAGCCAAATACAAATGGAACACAAACAACCATATTAAGAAACAACAAACAAACGACAAACATTCAGACAACACATTGTAAACAAACAAATATCAAAAATAACTAACAAACTATTATACAGAAAACAAACAACCATATTAACAGACAGACAGGTAACACAGACACACAAACAACCATGAAAGAAAGGAAACTGACAGGTATAATTTGAAATGGACATTAGTTGAGCAAAGAAATCCGACCGAACCAGGACCCAAACCCGAGACCCCTGGACCACCGTTCCAGCGCTGGAACGGCAATCCAGAGGTCCCGGGCTCGAATCCCGGCTCAGCCAAACTTCCCCGCTCAACCACTATTCATAACAAAATTTAGGTCAAAAGCAACTAATAGACAAACAGAAATAGACATTTAACCATCAAGAAAATGTGCACATAATTTACGATTAAAACACTGAAATGAATCAAGTATCATGGAGTCCTTAACGTGGATTGGGAGATTACTCCATATACGAGGAAAAACATGAACAGGGGAGTTCCTTAGACTTTGGGTTCTGGCATAATGATGATTAAATGAAACTGTGTCCAGGTGGCGGGTGTTGACTACTGTATGGGATGTAATACTAAGACAATCAATGAGGCCAAACAAACATTTAATGACAAATTGAACCGTGAGTTTGTTTCGTCTAGTTGCAAGGCTTAACCAGTTCAGTGTATGCAGTCTGTCCTTGTAGGTCATGGCTCCTCTCTGCTGGTTTAGAATCATCCTAGTGGCTCGTCTTTGCACTCGCTCGAGTTTGGCGGCCAACGTCGCTGTATATGGGCACCAGGCAGGCAACCCATACTCGAGCACAGGCAAGAATAGGGTTCGGTAGAGTGACAAGAGAGCCTTTGACGATGATCCACCGGCGATATGCCAAATGAAGCCCAAAGTGTTGTTGGCTTTAGACACAACAGCATCGACGTGGTCATTCCATGTTAGATTATTGTTCACGGTTATTCCAAGATACTTGAAGGTAGGGGAAACTGTGAGGGGCATTCCTTGGAGAGTGTAGATTGGGAGGACTATTGTTTTCTTTGTACGCGTCATGTGCATTATCTTGGACTTTCCCTGGTTGAGTTTCATTCCATTTGATATGCTCCGATGGGCAAGAGCGTCAAGGTCCGACTGGAAGTGGAGTTCATCACTGGGCGAAAGAATTTGCTGGTAAATGAGGGTGTCATCTGCAAAAAGCAGACACTTAGATGGAAGGTTATTAGAAATATCGCTGATAAACATGTTGAATAGCAGAGGGCCGAGCACACTTCCTTGGGGGACGCCGGATGTGACTGGTGACCATGATGAAAAAGAGTCACGATACATAACACGTTGCTGACGCCCAGTCAAGAACGATTTCAACCAGTTCCAAGGTTGACCTCGTATGTTGAAATTGCAAGCGAGTTTTTCTAGTACCGTGTGATGAGGCATCATGTCAAATGCCTTAGAAAAGTCTAGGCAAGCAATGTCAATTCTAGGTGGGCGTGGCTTGTCCAGGATTGAAGCCCAGTCGTGAATGGTATTAGTTAACTGTGTCACACACGATTTTCGAGCTGAGAAACCATGTTATTTATCATTACCAAGGCAAAAGTCGGACACTGATCATGAATACCATCTGCCACAGCCTTCTCAATCACCTTACAAACAACGGAAGTTAGGGCAATTGGACGGTAGTTCTTAATATCAGTTCGGTTGGCGGACTTGAACACAGGTGTGATGTTTGAAAGTTTCCAGTCCATGGGGAGAGTACCCTGTGCAAGTGAAGAATTCATCAAGCGCAACAATGGGGGAGCAATTGATGATGCAGTAGCTCGTAGGATTGTCGGTGAGATTCCATCAGGGCCCGGTACTTTATGAGGGTTGAGAGTTAGCAGCGATTTGGTCAGAAATCCTAGATTGATTCTGATTGGAGGGAGTTCGGGAATAAGGAGGGAACACGGTGGTGGAGTCGATGTACAATTGACTGCAGGCGAATGAACTGAAGTGAAAAACTCATTGAAGGCTTCAGCAATATCAGCAGGCTTGTGGATCACCTTGTCGGCTTGACGGAAGGCTGGAGGACACTTGGATTTTCTTTGGTCTATCACAAAGCACCAGAAACTTCGCTTGTTGTCCGCAGTCGCAAATAAACCATCAACATAGTTAGTGTAGGCTAATTTAGTCGAATATTTCACCTGATTCCGGACGTTCTTGTAATCTAGCCATGCTGAACTGGATCGGGAGTATTTCGCTTTATTGAATAGTTTATGCTTTAGGTGAATAAGTTTTTTAAGATCTTGTGATATCCAAGGTGAGATCTTACTGCGGCGACACTGCTTACGGGGTATGCTGTCATGGATGGCTGCTTCGAAGATGTCCATAAAGCCTTCCCAAGATGCATCGGGATTGTCGTCATCCATAAAAGCTGACCATGGAGCAAGATGTAGGAGTGTCTCCAAGTGTGCCATGTCACCTTTTTCTGTACTGCAGAAACGAGCGGATAACTGCAGGTTGTGGAGGAGCTTTGATGGCACTAAACAAGAAGGACACTGCGTGATGATCACTACAGACTGGGTTTGCAGCGGACTCCACTGCAGAAAACTTCTCGGGTCGATTGGTGAAGATGAGGTCAATAGTAGTTCCTATAGAGGTAGAGTTGCTTGAGGGTCGAGTCACATCTTCCACTATCTGCGTGAGGCCAATGGAATCAGTGATATCTCGCAGATTAGCAGTGGAAGTAGTATCAACTTGCCAGTTGATATTAAAGTCACCTAGCAGGATAATGCCTTCATACTGGGGAAGATCCAACTGGACTGCATCACAAGCATCTTGTAAAGATTGCAAGAATGTTGGGCCAGAGTTAGGAGGTCGGTAAACAACCCCTACAATCCATTTGGAGCACTTGACAGTGATGGAAAACCAGACCAGTTCAATGTCTTTATTGTCAAGGTGTTTGAGCTGCAAAGGGAGTAGCATGTCATTGACGAGTGCCATGATGCCACCACCCCGACCGTCACGATCGCGTCGAATAGATGAGTATCCCGTCAAGCAAGAAAGGAAATCGGTGTCATCAGCCATCATCCACGTTTCAGTGATACAGACAATATCTAAGGGGTTGAGTTCCAAATATGATTGCATGTCCTGCTGTTTGCTGCGGATGCTGCGAGCATTGATGAGAATACCGGAGATTGAGTTACTGTGAGTATTCTTGGGAGGTACATGTGGGTCGAGATTAGGGGCAATTCCCAGTGATGCATCATGGTCCGTTGGGCCACCGTAGATGTCCTGGAATGATGTATCACTACATGACATGAAGGGCAATAGTGGGGTGCAGCTAGGGCAGAACCAGTCAATTGTGCTTGATATGAGTGTTGAGTACTGAGCAATGGACACATCAGGGAGACATTTCTGGTGCCAGTATTTGTTACAGTCTTCACAGAGAAGGGATCTTTGATTGCATTTTACAGGACGGTTGCATCCACCACAGGGATCCTTGATTGGACCTGGGTTGGGTTCAATGTCTCCAGAGACAGTCAGAGGGCGATTAAATGTTGATGTGGAGTTGGGATAGTAAGCAACTGGGGCTCTACCAAACTTACTGCGTTTGAAGTGATGATCTTCACTTCAGAGGTCCGCCATCTTGGTGTACATGTACATGTATGTAGAAGCTTGGTATAGCACACTGATGCCAGGGGAGAACAAAGGATGATTGGCTCTACACAGTTGGCACAATGGGTTCGCTCACGCGTGCACTGAATAGGGCAATTGGCTTGAGTCACTGGCTGAAGATGCTGGAAATCTTGATGAAAATCACTCCAGATTTCACTCACGCTGACTGGAATTTCTTGATGAAAGTGATCAGTTTGATCAGTGATAAATACTCTCTCATGTGGTATATAATTTAACTCACTTTGAGAGCTATGGACAGTAAGACTAAGTACAAAAGTGAGAGCACAGCGCAAGGCATCAAATAACTGTTATAATAAAAATACAATTACTAAATAAATAGAGCAAGATGATTGATTATTTCGTCACCGGTCTCATGAAGTGACACAACTAGACAACATTTACATTTGAAACTTAAACTGTACACAATACTTACGTATTTACAATGTAAAGTTTGTGTCACTTCGTGAAAACGTTTTCTTCGGTCGGCCGCGGCGTTCACATTGTCTACGGTGAATTGAGTTAGTGTCAGTTCGTGAAAACGCACACGTTCACTTTCACACAAGTTTTGTTTTTGCTAATTAGTAAAATTAAGAAAATAGCACACTTCCAGCTTCAGAAATTTCTGACATTGATGAGTACCGCCTCTGATGAGTACCGCCAAGTATGTACAAAAAAACTTAAATCTTGAATTTCTGCACTTTGTGGCACTTCGTGGGACCGGTGCCGATTTATACTTACTAGGATTTGGTTGTATAATCATTAATTTTTAAAATCGTGAATTAATTACAAATTCCTTTTTTTTTTCACGAGTCAAGACTGTTTGGGGTAATATATTTTGTTCATCGTTAATTTGGAAATGTTGACTAATTTGTGTTTTTGCCTTCATTTATTTCAGGGACAGGAGCTGCATGTATCCATGATACACTGCGTGGAGAAATTGCTTACTATTTCAAGGATAAATTTGCTCTAGCTTTTGCCATTTCAACGGCAGGAGCCCCTGTGGGAATAATTATATATGGACCAATGACACAAGTTCTTCTGGATACGTATGGTTGGCGTGGAACAATGCTTTTATGCAGTGGATTAAGCTTCCATTTAATTGTGTGTGGTGTGGTTGTAAGACAGCATGGAGAATATTACACAGAACTCCCATCTAATGATATCTCATCTGATTTGAATACATCCACACCACCTGATCAATCAAAAATAGCGACATGCAAAGTATTTTTCACAGCGCTTGGGCTAGACAATTTTCTTAATCCCCAATTTAGTATTATTACATGTTCAACAATGTTCATTTACATTGGATATGCTGGGCTTATCGTTTACATGGTTCCTAATGGTATTTCACTCGGGCTCAGCTCAGTTGATGCGTCGTACCTGACTGTTGCTTTTGGAGTTGGGAACGTAGCAGGGACAACATTGTCCACTCTCTTATTTCAAATAGACATGATATCAAACCATACCATCGTATGCATTGGTGCGGCCATCGCTGCTTTGTGCTATGCTATGGGGGCATTTGTTTCAACATTTGTTGGCCAGTTCGTAATTGTAACTTTTGTAGGATTTGGAACCGACTCCTTCTTCCAGGGCACTTATATAATGACCAGGCTCCTGCCTAACGGAGGTCAACGACTGGGCAACATGTTAAGTTGGCAAGTTTTCATGTCCGGAATAAGTTCTTCATTGGGTGGAGTACTATCAGGTAGGTAACTATATCAAAGGAAAACCTCAATATTTGTATTATTTCCTTCATGAACAAACCTCCAAAATTAGAGTGCTTTCAAAGATATTCGAGAAATATATTATATTTTGATGATACAATCAATTTAAAAATACACTTTAATATTAAATTAATAACTTTGCCCACACAAAATAGCCGTTAATATTAAATTAATAATTTTGCACACACAAAATAACCGTCAATGTTAAATTGATGTCTTTCCCACCGTACCACACACAAAAACCTTCCGATATCACCATTCATTGCAAATGTTATGACAAGTTATGCAACGAATGTCTTAGAATACATTTAGTGTAACATAATCTAGATACATTACACTTATTCAGATTGTTTGCATTCTCGCAACTCTGAAAATTTCCCAAAATTTCCATCTAATTAAGTACGGTAAACTATACTGAGACGCAATAGAAACTTACCGCTTTTTCGACCTTAAATTATCAGTAATCACAATGCATAAATGTAATATGTGCACTTATTTTGGCAACGTGACCCTCTGCCGTTTCGCAGTGGAGTGGATACAGATGGGATCGAGTAGTGGACAAAACGTGGACATTTCCTCAATAAAATGCCAACATTTCTAATCCAAATTGTTGTGTTGTCTTATTTTGAACCATTTCAATTTTATGCTATTCCAAAACAAGTGGTAAGTTTCTATTGCATCTCAGTATATTTCCTGAAGTAAAGAGGTAATGAATATTAATTTATTTATCATAACAATAATAACAAACAAGAACAAACAAGAACAAACAAGAACAAACAAGAACAAACAAGAACAAACAGGAACGAACAGGAACGAACAGGAACGAACAGGAACGAACAGGAACGAACAGGAACCAACAGGAACCAACAGGAACCAACAGGAACCAACAGGAACCAACAGGAACCAACAGGAACCAACAGGAACCAACAGGAACCAACAGGAACCAACAGGAACCAACAGGAACCAACAGGAACCAACAGGAACCAACAGGAACCAACAGGAACCAACAGGAACCAACAGGAACCAACAGGAACCAACAGGAACCAACAGGAACCAACAGGAACCAACAGGAACAACCAAGGAACAACCAAGGAACAACCAAGGAACAACCAAGGAACAACCAAGGAACAACCAAGGAACAACCAAGGAACAACGTGGACTTATCGTATCCACAGCAGCAGCAGAATACGCGTCACCGCACTGATTTTGAAGCCGACCAGAAACTGGAGACATTTTTTTTGCCTTTTAATTATTTTTGTTTTAACATGTTTTCATCTAATGTTTGCTTATTTCAGGTTGGCTTTATGAAGCTACAGGGAGTTTTGAGGCAACTTTCTTTATGTTTTGTGGAACTGCGGTCGCCTCAGCATTGTGTTTTGTAATAGATTATCTCTTCATCAGTTATCAACAGTATAAGAACAAGCAAGTAGTGTCTAAGTGATCATTTTTAAATGGATTTTCCTTGTGGCAAAGCCAGCATACACTTGTTGCGTTTGAATCCTTACTTCCTCGCAAAATGAAAAGGTGTATGTTTTACTAATTTTAAAGAGAAAATATACCTGTGTCTGATTCGAGAGGTTTCCAGTTCCAAGGTTACTCACGTTCGTTTTTGAGGTACTGGGCCTACTCTTAAAGCCATCATTTCCTTACTTATATGTTTCACTCATCAGTTTTTTTTTCACAGTAGTTGCATTATACCCAGACCTTACTCAGCGCAAAAAATAGTTTCAGAAATGTGTTATTCGTATGCTGTATAAGAGAAAAATGGTGGACATGTCGCGTTTTATCTTATATAGCATACATAAACACATTTCTGAAATTCATATTTTGTGCCGATTAAGGTCTGGGTATAAATCAAAGCACTGCCGTGCATAGGATACTGCCGTGCATAGGATACTGGCCAAGAAGTTAATGCCGAAACATAACATTGAAAAACAAATTTGCGGTAAATGACAGCAATGATTTAACACAATTAATTAATTTAAATACATCTTCCATATGCATAGTGCCTCATGTAACACCAAAAGAAAGCCAATGAAAAATAAAAACAAATTTTCTGAAACATGTTTAAAGTTAACTAGAGCTTCGGTGTTCGAGTCAACTTCCGGTTCAATCAAATTATCATCGATGATGTCAATATCATATTGTGCAAGGGTTTATCATCTTTTATAATAATAATATCAATTTCATATTCAAAACACATATCAATTTTGCGTTAGAATGTGTTGAATTTGAACTTCCTGTTTGGACAGGAAGTAAAGGTCACATTAGGTGGTTTGAAGGTCATATATGACCTCCTTATGATTATGAAAAAATAACAAATTTGTCAACTTATACATCAAATTGAAGCTATGAGATATGTCCTTTTAAAATTTGTAAAAATCGTTACTTCGTGTGCCACTAATTGGACCATTGGCAAAGCATTTATGGTAACTCATTTCACAAGAATTACAAGCTATTAATGTAAGGAATTCAATTGTGTTTTTTGTTTTCTAATAGGTCATTTAGTTCTTGAGATATTGGCTGTTGAACTTGGAAAAGTTGGGAGATTTAAGCAGTAAATTAGAAATTAACAAGTGTGACTTGGAACACAATGTTTTTTATTTTAAATATTGACACTAGCCCAACACATGCTTTTCAAAAACCATGCTAGATGATAAATCAACATTAAAAATCACTGATATGAAAATAGTTTGCCAGGGTTGTAGGTAGCCAGATCAACCTATTCAGCGTTATTATGGGCATAAAGTCACAAAGTTGATTTAGGGTAGAAGGGGACTACATGTATAGTAACTGGATTAAACTTGGCTGCAAATTCAAAGAGCAGGAAGTGTGGGTTAAATTGTTTGGGGGAGTTAGGGGTTACTGAAGACACTGAAGCATGGAAGACCATATAAATATTTCCCCTTTCCTTTCCTTCAGCTAATTAGCCTTTCATTAGAAAACAAGCTTATAACTACTACATGATAAAGTTGGAAGAAAGCTTGCATCCGTGCTTTCCATCTTCCCCTGCCCCCCGCAGAAGAGTTGTCAAAAAGTAGATAATTCCCAATTCAAACAAAATTAAATGTAATTATATCCACTGGATCAAATCTGATAATTGGTTGCCCTTTTCACTTTGTTTATGGACAAACTTTTCAATTTTAGATTTAAATGAAGCCAACATTGGTATTTATCTCTTGGTATTAAGTCTTGTACAAAAATAAATTTAATCTTTATTTATAATATACTTCACTTTCAGGTTAAGTATATAACAAAAATATAATGATAGATTGACAATGATAGTGACACTGTAATCAAGCATCTCCTTATTGTGACATGCTTATAAACTGTCTTTGTTTTCACCTATACTGCAAATAATTAAAAAATAATTTATAAAATTTGAAAACAAATTCTACATTGATTGTTACATTTTCAAGGTTGTACACATGATTGGTAAAATGTCTGTAGCTGCATCCATACTACAGAATTACAACCTAAATATCAGATGCCATTTTGTACATAAATTGTTAGACATTGAAATAATCAAAGAGTTGTATGGGTGCTTTTAAATTGCTAATAAAAAATGAAATACATATTTATTTTAACTGTCTGTTGGGTTTCATGACTTGACTTTTGTGGTTACACACTTCCCTCCCCCACAATCAATTGAAACCACTTTGCTGACCTGTTTAACCTACATGTAACCAATCTAGAAATGAGTGTACATGGTCTTACACATGTAACAAGTGAAATGACTTCAGTGTTTTTATTAACACATTTTGTGATGACCACTTTATAACAAACATCTTAGAATATGAGACAAGCTGAATAGAAAAGCACAAACATTAAGTGCTTTATTGTGTAAAATTAATTTAGCATTAATCTGCACACAATAATGGGACAACAAGTAAAACACTTTATCGTGCACATGCATGCATTATGTACAGTTAAGAATTTCAGATCCCACATTTGGGTTGAAGATTTAAAAGTAAATTATCAAATAACTATAACAATAAAAATACAATTACTAAATAAATAGAGCAAGATGATTGATTATTTCGTCACCGGTCTCACGAAGTGACACAACTAGACAAAATTTACATTTGAAACTTAAACTGTACACAATCTAATACTTACGTATTTACAATGTAAAGTTTGTGTCACTTCGTGAAAATTTAATCTTTATTTATAATATACTTCACTTTCAGGTTAAGTATATAACAAAAATATAATGATAGATTGACAATGATAGTGACACTGTAATCAAGCATCTCCTTATTGTGACATGCTTATAAACTGTCTTTGTTTTCACCTATACTGCAAATAATTAAAAAATAATTTATAAAATTTGAAAACAAATTCTACATTGATTGTTACATTTTCAAGGTTGTACACATGATTGGTAAAATGTCTGTAGCTGCATCCATACTACAGAATTACAACCTAAATATCAGATGCCATTTTGTACATAAATTGTTAGACATTGAAATAATCAAAGAGTTGTATGGGTGCTTTTAAATTGCTAATAAAAAATGAAATACATATTTATTTTAACTGTCTGTTGGGTTTCATGACTTGACTTTTGTGGTTACACACTTCCCTCCCCCACAATCAATTGAAACCACTTTGCTGACCTGTTTAACCTACATGTAACCAATCTAGAAATGAGTGTACATGGTCTTACACATGTAACAAGTGAAATGACTTCAGTGTTTTTATTAACACATTTTGTGATGACCACTTTATAACAAACATCTTAGAATATGAGACAAGCTGAATAGAAAAGCACAAACATTAAGTGCTTTATTGTGTAAAATTAATTTAGCATTAATCTGCACACAATAATGGGACAACAAGTAAAACACTTTATCGTGCACATGCATGCATTATGTACAGTTAAGAATTTCAGATCCCACATTTGGGTTGAAGATTTAAAAGTAAATTATCAAATAACTATAACATTTTGTGATGACCACTTTATAACAAACATCTTAGAATATGAGACAAGCTGAATAGAAAAGCACAAACATTAAGTGCTTTATTGTGTAAAATTAATTTAGCATTAATCTGCACACAATAATGGGACAACAAGTAAAACACTTTATCGTGCACATGCATGCATTATGTACAGTTAAGAATTTCAGATCCCACATTTGGGTTGAAGATTTAAAAGTAAATTATCAAATAACTATAACAATAAAAATATTTATTTTAACTGTCTGTTGGGTTTCATGACTTGACTTTTGTGGTTACACACTTCCCTCCCCCACAATCAATTGAAACCACTTTGCTGACCTGTTTAACCTACATGTAACCAATCTAGAAATGAGTGTACATGGTCTTACACATGTAACAAGTGAAATGACTTCAGTGTAAATGAACCCAACCATGATCCTTTGTTGACAAGAACACAGAATGAATCTGCATTTATAACAAATGTACGCTTTGTATGTACGATTTAGTGACAGTTCAGAATGGGTGACATTCAGAGGTTGTCATTGGAATCGGTAATTTTGGAATAAAATGTCTGTCCCCTCCCCCAAGTTCTTGGTGATGACATGTACTGCCACTGGTGATGAACCAACACATTTGTTTTCTAAAATTCTTTGGTCTATCATTGCAGCACTATAGAATCCAAGAACTAGGGAAGGGGAGGGGCAAACAAGTAATAAAAGTATAAGGGGACCAAATTACCAATTCCATTGACTGACGACTGGTGCTTCATTATGTCAAAAATCACACCCAGCATCAGTTCTGCATAGCTGAAATTGCAAGATGTTTCTGTCCTCTTTCTTAAAAAGATTTAAGATTGAAAATAGGAGTAAGGGCTTAGATTTAAATAAATGTTGTTTAACTGACATGGATTGGAAAGGTGGTTATCAGATACACACCTTCTCTTGGACTGAAATGCCAGTACTGCTATAGCAAAAAATAATAACAAATTATACTAAACCTTAATTTTTTGTAATAAACAACCATTAAAACTAAATGAAATGTTCATCATTGGTATGAAGACCCCTTCTCAAACGATCTGTTAACGTAAGACGTTAAACCATACCATCATGTAGCCTAGAAACTGAAGATTGTTGATGACTTGAACAGTTACGATACTGCATTTGGATGTGGTGTCAACGCTGTGTCAGGGTGCTGTAGGCTGGAACTCAGTCTGAGCCATGATACATCGGAGTCAACATGCTGTAAAAAATAATAGTTACGTTTTAATAAGTACATGGACCAAGAATAAAGTATTTGAAATTTCAGAGAAGTTCTAATTTATGTGAATGAGGAAAATAATATGTCACAGTGAACATCCTGTAAAAATAATAGGAAAGTTTTATAAGTACATGGACCAAGAATAAAGTATTTGAAATTTCAGAGGTTTTATAAGTACATGGACCAAAAATAAAGTATTTGAAATTTCAGAGAAGTTCTAATTTATGTGAATGAGGAAAATAATGTGTCATAGTGATCATGCTGTAAAAAATAATAGAGACACAACATGAGACGTGTGTGAGTTTAAAGCTCCACAAATATTACACCTAAAACACCATTACGGTCGTTCGTAGGTGGCTTAGCTCCTCATCAGATTGCTAGTTTTGCAGCCAAGGTAACCGAGGACTGAAATTTAGGATAGTCAACCTCAGCCATGAGTGATACAAGATCAAAGAAGCCCAGACGGTCTCCTCGCTCACCCACTCGCACCAACAAAGATGGCGGCACCAACAAAGATGGCGGCGGTGTACAAGACATGGCGCTAAACACCGAGCGGAAGTCATTAGAGTCCCCGATCAGACCAGATACACCAGCCACTAGCAATCCAGGAGTAGTTACCCCTATGAACGACCTTAAAGACAATCTTACCAAGGTAATTCTGTCAGATCCGGCCATTTTGACCCCCATCATTGAAGCGGTAGCAGAGGCTCTGGTCACCAAGCTCCTATCCCCAGATCGCATCGACTCCATTGTTGACAGGCTGGCCAAATCCGAGCCACTAGTAACATCCCTGGTGAAATCGCTGGAGCCTGAGGTCAAACAAGAAGTGTACCAATTTCTCCAGATGGATTCTGAAGATATGGGTGACGCCATAACAACCCTAGAAAATAAATATTCCACTCTTCATGAGACACACAAAGCCCTCCAGAATAAGCTCGATGACCTGGAACAATACAGTCGGCGGAACTTATTATTATTGGTCATGGTCTGGATGAATCGAATGACTACAGAGAACCACCTGAATCTGTTGTTGTTTCCAGATTAAACACAGCTATGCCCAATCTACACATATGCATGAAGGATATCGATCGTGTTCACCGACTCGGAAAGCCACAGCAAAGCCCACATAAGTCAAGGAAACAGCGATCAAGACCTATGATCGTCAAATTCGTGAGCTATCGGCATCGAGCCAAGGCCTTCCAGGAAAAACGTCTCCTGAAGGGCACCGGAATGGGTATAACCGAAAGTCTCACCCCAGCCCGCCTCGCCTTGCTCAAAACAGCTCAACAGAATCCAAGAGTCACCAGCGCCTAGTCCCTGGATGGCCGTATCATCTGCCTCCTTCAGAACAACCACAAGGTAACTGTATCATCAATGGCTCAGCTTGAAAACATCTAACTCATAATTCCATACTCAGCTCACTGTTCACTCAGCTGCCACTCTGCTTAATTCATCATTGTTATTATTTTTTGCTTTAACTCATTACATCTGCATTGTCGTTAATTTGCATTAATTTGATTTGTTTTACCTTCTATGCGGTGTCAATTCATGATTTCTTTGTAACAATTGGCTTTATCTCTATTTGCTTTTGTTTATGTTGATTTAATTTAAGTTAATTGTCCTTGTTCAATATATATATATTCATTTCTGTTATTGTTAACAAGTTTTGTTTTCTGTAATGCCCATAAAATCCCCCTGTGTTTCTTGTAATCGTCCTGTTAAGGTGAATCAACTACGATCATGTTGTAATTTCTGTAACAAATGGGTTCATTTAAAATGCACGACCCTATCCCCATGCGAATATGACACATTATCTACCAATGATGTTCCCTGGCTTTGCCCAGTATGTTTGTCTAATTCATTTCCATTTAATTCTCTAGACAATGATGATTTTCAGAACGTTGTTGACGACTTAAATTACAATTCAATGTTTCATACCTATGACCCGTACCATAATTCAACTGATGACGTCAATCCATTTAATCTATGTATATCTAACTTTGATAGTCTCCTCAACCCTGACCCAAATAATCCCAACCCTGTCGTTAACAATTGTCTTTATTCTGCTGAAGATGAATTCATTAATATTTCCAAATATCCCGATTCAAACTGTTCAATTATTCACTTTAATATTAGAAGTCTCCCTAAAAATTTTGATCATTTTAAACTTTGCCTTCAATCTTTAAGTAAATTCTCAATAATTGCCCTTTCAGAAACCTGGTTGAAAGACTCATCTCCAGACATGTTTTCTCTCCCTAATTATAAACCGATTACCAATAATAGACCTGATAAAATAGGAGGCGGTGTTGCTCTGTATGTCTCCTCTGCTATCCAATACAAGTTGAGGCAAGACCTCAGTCATTCCATCAATTCAATGGAATCGCTTTTTGTTGAAATTTCAAATCCTTTAACCAAAAACACTGTTCTTGGAGTTATTTATAAACCGCCCCAAGCATCACATAACAATTTTATGTCCATTTTTCAAGAAACTATTAGTCTCCTTGCTTCTGAGAATAAGAACTGTATTCTCACTGGTGATTTGAATATCAATCTGCTAGATTACGATAGTAATCCAGCCACCCCAAAGTTTCTGGATACCATTTTTTCTCATTCATTCTTACCTCTAATTGATAAACCCACTAGAATTTCCAAAAAATCTGCCACCCTGATTGATAATATATTTACAAATATTCTACCCCCCTCGAGGTCTGTAATTTTAATATCCGATATTTCTGACCACTTTCCTGTATCCACTTCATTTCCAATCTCTAAACTACAGTCTACCATCCCCAAAACAAATCACACTCGTAAATACACTAAAGATAACCTGCAATCTTTGCATCAGGATCTTAGGACTGCTGATTGGTCATCTGTTTTCAATGCAAATGGACCAAATTTGGCTTATGATAATTTTATTAGTATCTTTAATCATATCCATGATGCAAATAGCACTTTCCCTACAACCAAAATGAAATCCAACAAACACGTTCCAAAATTGCCATGGGTCTCTGATTCTCTTTTGAAGTCGATAAACCTAAAAAATAGACTTTACCGTAAGTACCTTAAAAAACGTACTGAAGATAATCTCATTGCTTACAAAAGATATAAAAATGTCTTAACGAATGTTCTGAGAGTTGTTAAGAAAGAATATTACTTTTGTCAATTTCATAAGGAGAAAAATAATATTAAAAAAACCTGGAAAATTATAAACTCGGTTTTGAACAAAAGTCCCTCTCAGAAAATACTGGGTATCTCTCACAATGAAAACTTAAAGATCCTTCCGCCATGGCTGACATTTTTAATAACTACTTTGTTAGTATTGGCCCTAACTTAGCCAATAATATTCCCCGATGCAAGACCAATTTCACTGGTTACCTTTCTGATCCTAATCCCCACTCTATGTTCCTTAACCCGGTTACTAAAGAAGAGGTCTGTGATATTGTTAATAATCTAGCTAGTAAAAACAGTTGTGGCTTAGACTTTATTAATACGTTTGTTATCAAAAACGTTATCAGTGCAGTTGCCGATCCTTTTACTTACATTGTTAACGTTTCCCTCTCTACCGGTGTGGTTCCAAACGATATGAAAATTGCAAAAGTCATTCCAATCCCTAAAAATGCCGAATCTGAAAATGTTAGTAATTATCGTCCTATTTCTATTCTTTTCGAAAATCTTAGAGAGAGTTGTTTATGAACGCTTGCTTGGCTTTCTTCAGAAACATAATATCCTTTCCAATTATTAATTTGGGTTTCGTGCTAAACATTCTACTTCACATGCAATTCTCCATTTTATTAATAATGTAGTGACAGGAATCGACAACTCACAACATACTTTGGGTATCTTTCTTGATTTCTCTAAAGCATTTGATACACTAAACCATGACATTTTGCTGTATAAATTAAACCATTACGGAATTCGTGGAAAATCACAAGAGTGGTTCACCAGTTATCTGTCTAACAGGAAGCAGTGTGTTTCAATCGATTCTACCATATCCACCTGTCGCACATTATCATGCGGGGTACCCCAGGGATCAATTCTAGGACCCCTGCTTTTTCTAATTTACATAAATGATATCACTAGTTCGTCCAAACTTCTATCTTACGTTCTATTTGCCGACGATTCTAATTTATTCTATAGCCATAACAATATTGTTACTCTTGTTAATACCATAAATTCAGAACTTCGTTCTGTTTCCGACTGGATAAAATCTAACAAATTATCCTTAAATCTCAAAAAGACTACCTGTATGCTATTTAGTAATAAGCACACTGTACTTCCTATAGATATTTGTACTGATAATACGGTGATCAACTTAACAAATAGTGTAAAATTCCTAGGCTTATAAACACCTCAAAAAAAGAAAGTCCCCACCTGTATGTTTTAAAAATATTTTTAAATTTTAGAGACTTATGAGCATAAATATGATATGACGATTTAGCCTGATCATCGACACACATGTTGCAAGCAAGATTTGTGCGGATAACGTTGCGCATCAGTGCACACAACTCGGTTGATTGTGTGGGGGTACCTGTTCATTTCTCACAACTTTGCATTGTGGCTCAAAATAACGCCCCTGAACTCAAGCAAAATGGGTTATCCCTTTTGTCATCAGCTTTATTTGTCTGTAACATAATGTCTTGGAGCACTTTTAAACTAAAGACCTCATTATTGGAATGTTCATTTGCATGGGAAGGTATTGCCTAGGTCCGCATCCGTCGCCTCATAAACAGTATGCACCGAAGGTGTCGGGCAGCAATCGACAATCGTGGCGGTTATACCCCTTACTGAACAAACCCAACATGCTGCTTATGTCTTAAGTATTGGTCAATAAAGCTGATGACAAAAGGATAACCCATTTTGCTTGAGTTCAGGGCCGTTATTTTGAGCCACAATGCAAAGTTGTGAGAAATGAACAGGTACCCCCACACAATCAACCGAGTTGTGTGCACTGATGCGCAACGTTATCCGCACAAATCTTGCTTGCAACATGTGTGTCGATGATCAGGCTAAATCGTCATATCATGTTTATGCTCATAAGTCTATAAAATTTACAAATATTTTTAAAACATACAGGTGGGGACTTTCTTTTTTTGAGGTGTTTATATTGATAATAAATTATCCTGGAAATACCACATTGATTACTTATGTAAAATAATTTCCCGTAATATGGGTATTATTAATAAACTTAAGGCATTTTTTCCACATCATATTTTATTTTCTCTGTATAACACCTTAATTTTATCCTATATTAACTATGGTATATTAGCATGGGGTAGTGCTGCCGCTACAACAATCAACAGACTGCTTATTTTGCAAAAACGAGCCCTGCGCATTGTTAACAATTCTCATTATTTTGCTCACACAAATCCTTTCTTTGTTAAACATAAATCCTTAAAAATTAATGATCTATACAATCTGCAACTTGGTAGCTTTATGTTTCAGTTAGTACATAATGAATTACCAAAATGTCTTATCTCAATGTTTACAAGTAATAAACTGGTACATTCATATTCTACACGCCAGGCCTCCCTTTTCCACATTCCCTTAACTCGCTCATCACTTGCCCAAAGAACTACTAAGTATACGGGACCAAAACTGTGGAACTCTTTCGACAATTCTCTTCGGAAACTTAACAATATCAAGTCCTTTAAGAACAAATTTAAGGAAATTCTTTTAAATAAATACAAGTAGTTCCCAACACATCCATAATTATCATTGTTCTATCAATTCTTCGTTACCCCACTTTAAACTGAAATTAATTCGTTATTTATCACTCCTTATTAGTGCATGAACTTAATATACTAGTTTCACCGCTTTGCATTATTTGCGTTGGGGTGTTTGTTTGTTTGTTTGTGTTTTTTGGGGGATGTTTGTTTGCTTGCTTAGGTTTCTTTGTTCATTGTCTTTCGTTCATTGATATTTGTACTCATTTCTGTAACCAAAAATGTTTGTTTTTATTATTTATGCTTTAAGTCTAGATTTAACTTTGAGCACAAATAATATATATGAGGGGGTTTGCACCCGACAAGCTTTGCTTCTTGCAAACCCCCTCCACATCTTTGTTTAGTCTTATCTACTTTTACACGTATGTTAACTTATTTCAAGAATGTACTTCTGGTACTTATTGTTTGCATTGATGTGGAAATAAAATGAATGAAAATGAATGAATAAGTACATGGACCAAGAATAAAGTATTTGAACATTCAAAGAAGTTCTAATTTTTGTGAATGGGGAAAATAGTGTATAATTTTGGAGTAGCTGGACCATTGAAATTGAAAAGGGCATTGGTTTGTTTTCAAAATTGCACACAATTATTCTTGACAATGTGTAATAAATTAAAGAAACGTTCTCGCACGAAACTCACATCAAAAGAGAAAGGTATTTAAGGAACTTGCCGAGTCTCGTATACTCATATAGTTTCATGTGATTGTGAGAGATGTCTGAGAGAGGTCTCCCCAGGGAGCACGACCTACAACAACAAGAAGTACATGTATTGTGTCATGATTATTGTGTATTTTTCCTGTGAAATAATTTCTATGTAAGTTGAGTTGTATCTGAGAAGGGTAAAACATTTAGGAAAAGTGCAGTGAACAATCACTACTTAACGTTAATAATTTGTGCACAAACTGAAGATTTTTGGAGAAAACAAAAATTACAAAATATGGCATAAAATTTCTACTGAAAAATTGCCATAACCTTAACAACTGAATTTTTCTATCCTTATTTATATTCTAAATACATTTTGGTGACATCTGTTCATAGTTTGTTAGAAAAGTGGCGAGTTGTTTACTGTCCAAAGTATGTTCACGTAACTAACGTTAACGTTAAGTTAAACAGGCACAATGCAACGACGAACTCTGTAGTCCCTGTAAAAAAAAAAGGCTTTTCTTGTATAAAAACACGAAGATAAATACAGGAAATCCTCTTAAAAATTAAATTCAAGATACCTACCCTTTATGACTGTGTTGGCGATCCATTTTTACACGAAATAATCCAAGATCTATTGGGTCAAAACTCCCTCAAAAAGACACAATTTAGTAAAAAGAATTTGTGTGGGCACCACACGCAAACACCGTCGATTGTACATGTATGATATAGCGCCTTGCACGAGTTGGTTGGAGTACGAGCTGGTCGGAGTACGAGTTTGTCGGAGTACGAGTTGGTTGAAGTACGAGTTGACCAAAATGAGCACGAGTTGGTTGGAGTACGAGTTGGTTGGAGTACGAGTTGACCTGTTTTCCGCTATACGAACTTTGATTGTAACGATCTCCGCCATGCAACGTAAGTGAAACGTTTTTAGCTATTAAATATTGATTTATCGAAATTCGATATCTGATGACCTAATCATGACGTCACAACTCGTGTTTCATCTACGTGTTAAGTTCTAAGTATATGCCAAGTTTGAAGTTCATGTGAAGTTTGCAAGTATGTATTTTTTGTAGACAATCGATCCGAAAAAGCAGAAGAAAAAGAAAAGAAAAAAAAGAACCGAACAAAAACAATAGGTGTTTCGGGTGCATACCCGAACACCTAAATATATGTTTAACCGTCAAATCGGCAGAAACACGGGCTATGTGTGTGTGTGTGTGGGGGGGGGGGGAGGGTGGGGGTGTGTGTGGGTGAACGTGTACATGGTTCCTTGTGGGGTCCAAAACACAATGGAACAATTGGACCCCACAAGGTAACTATAGAAAATCTTGTACCCCACAGGAGAATTCTAAGGAAAAGGGATAATAGAACGAACAAAGGAATACCCCACAAATCAGTGTGTGTGTGTGTGTGTGTGAGTAAGCGTACCATTCATTGTGTGGACCTGAGAACAAAAGAGGTCCACACAACGTATGGAGTGTTTGCGCTGTGTGGACTTACACACGTCCACACAACGTTTTTGGACTTTGGAAAAGTACGAATATCTCGGAAATTAGAGATTTGTCTAGGCAGGTTCTTTGACTTAAATCGAAGGATATTATTAAAAGGGAAAAATAGAACGAAAACCGCTCTCAAAACACTCTTCTGTGTGAAATGGGAACGATTTTAAGAATTTCCTATCCTTAAGTACACGAGAACAAAGGAATGTCCACACAACGATAGCTACGCTTACCTGTGTGTGTGTGTGTGTGTGTGTGTGTGAACGTACACACCATTCGTTGTGGGGTCCAAAACACAATAGAACAATTGGACCCCACAAGGTAACTATAGAAAATCTTGTACCCCACAGGAGAATTATAAGGAAAAGGGATAATAGAACGAACAAAGGAATACCCCACAAATCAATGTGCGTGAGGGTGTGAACGTACACACCATTCGTTGTGGGGTCCAAAACACAATAGAACAATTGGACCCCACAAGGTAACTATAGAAAATCTTGTACCCCACAGGAGAATTATAAGGAAAAGGGATAATAGAACGAACAAAGGAATACCCCACAAATCAATGTGCGTGAGGGTGTGAACGTACACACCATTCGTTGTGGGGTCCAAAACACAATAGAACAATTGGACCCCACAAGGTAACTATAGAAAATCTTGTACCCCACAGGAGAATTCTATGGAAAAGGGATAATAGAACGAACAAAGGAATACCCCACAAATCAATGTGCGTGAGGGTGTGAATGTACACACCATTCGTTGTGGGGTCCAAAACACAATAGAACAATTGGACCCCACAAGGTAACAATAGAAAATCTTGTACCCCACAGGAGAATTATAAGGAAAAGGGATAATAGAACGAACAAAGGGATACCCCACAAATCAATGTGCGTGAGGGTGTGTGAGTGTGTGTGTGTGTGAACGTACACACCATTCGTTGTGGGGTCCAAAACACAATAGAACAATTGGACCCCACAAGGTAACTATAGAAAATCTTGTACCCCACAGGAGAATTATAAGGAAAAGGGATAATAGAACGAACAAAGGAATACCCCACAAATCAATGTGCGTGAGGGTGTGTGTGTGTGTGTGTGTGGGTAGGCAGGCACTGGCTCCGTTGTGAGGACATATAACAAAAGGGAAAGGCAAGGACCGTAGTTCTGGGGACATTTTCATGTCCCCACAACGTCCCTGGGTACGTTTTTGTCCCCACAACTAAGTGGGTGAACATAAAAATGTCCCCACAATTACGGTGCGTGACTGTGTGTGTGTGTGTGTGTGTGAACGTACACACCATTCGTTGTGGGGTCCAAAACACAATAGAACAATTGGACCCCACAAGGTAACTATAGAAATCTTGTACCCCACAGGAGAATTCTATAGAAAAGGGATAATTGAACGAACAAAGGAATACCCCACAAATCAATGTGTGTAAGAATGTGTGTGTGTGTGTGTGTTTGTGTGGGCATTCAAACCGGGGACCTATAACAAAAGGGACAATACGTCCCTGGTTGCTATCACAATGGAGAACAATACGTCCACGTTTGCCAGGACAAAGAAATTGGACAAAGGAAGTCCAAGTCATCGTTAGCATACAAGTTGTTCATTGTTGATGTAAGCTTCGGGATCTATTGTGACTTAGCTCTCGACTCTCAAGTATCAAAGATACCAACTAAATTGCGTGAATTCTAAAGAAAATTATTTGTATACACTTAATGTTCCCAATCTTTATAATAATGGTGTGCTTAGTCAAGCAAGCAACACAAATTTATCATATTTTGTATCATCAACATCGATATCGTAAGGTCGGTTCCTGCCGCGAGCTAGCTAGCCTTGAACAAGGATGTTGTCGTAGTGTGCACTTACCACGGTACTCCCATCCCACCCTGTGCCGATTTCTGGCCCGATAAATTCAGCACCGACACACGGCCGGTGCGCCGTTCCCGACCCCGCACACGTACACTGTACAGCGAGATCAATAACTGAGTCGTGGATACGTATGTTTGAACTGAATCAACAGCCTTGCTCCTTCTATAATCGAAAGCTTATGTGTTTCTTTATTTTTCCATTGGAATTCCAATGGAAAGTCATATGCAAGAATTGTAGATTTGTGGGCGGTTTATATATATCATGATTATACTTAAAACTTATACGTAATATACTTGCTATACAAACAATCATTTTAACACTTTGAAAACAGGTCTTTGTATCCAAGTGACAATATAGCTAATTCTATCATGTTGGTCATGACACTTTTTTTAATTTTTATAAGTGATTTTAAAGCTACTTTTAGCATGCTGGTATACTTTAATTAAAACGACACTTAAAACAAGTATTTTATTAAACAAAGACACCTAAACACTTTTGTTCAACACTTCAATAAAACATCAACAGTCACACGTTTATTTGAATGAGCGGCTAATACAATAAAGTGTCAAGTTTCTGCTAAATATCATTGTATGATATTGGTTTATATAGATTTTACTATACATTATGATTACAGATGAAATGACAGTTTTCTAGCAAGTACATAGCTAATTCTACCATATTGACAGTTTCATTAAGCATATTAACACGTTGAATACAGGTTTTTGTATCCAAGTGACAATATAGCTAATTCTAAATAACATTTTACCAGCATATCTTATGACCAAATAACAATAATAATTACAAAATAATGTTAACAGAAGCAAAAAAGTATATTATTAAATTTCCATTTTATATCTAAAACAACATATACTACTCAAAACAATTTAGGGAACAAAACAATTTAGGGAACACCTGATTTACTGCAAGAGGTGGTCACACCCGTTATTGAAATGTTCCATGAACCGGGATTTTCATTTGCAACCCCCTCTCTCTTTCAGTAGTCATGTCATGTGTAGTCATGTGTAATCACTACATTCATCCTTTATCATCTGTTTCATTGTGCAGTTGTTTCTCATCAATTCTGTGAAACATTGTGTTTATCTGAAATAAATGATCTTGCTTTAACTGAGAGTATTCCGGTGTTCCCTAAATTGTTTTGAGTAGTATATATGAAATGTCGATACTACTGATGATAAATCTTTGTTAAATCAGTACTTTCTAACAATAAATTGAAAACGTCGAATACACCTCTTTGTATCCAAGTGATAATATAACTAATTATGTAATGCTGATTGTTTAATTAAAACGACACTTTTGCTAATAAGTATTTTAACACGTTAACAACAGTTCTTTGTACCCAAGTTATAATTTAGCTAATTCTATTATGCTGATATTGTCATTCAAACGTTGAAAACTGTTGTAAATCCAACTGATGTTAAAGCTGGTAGTTTCATTACAACGACACTTTTCTGGCAAGTATTTTTACATCTTGAAAACAGCTTTTTGTATCCAAGTGATTATATAGCTAATTCTAACATGCTGATAGTTTCATTACAACGAAATTTTTCTAACAAGTATTTGAACGCGTCGAATAAAGCTCTTGGTATTGCAAGTATTGTTAATTTGATAGTTCACTAAAACGATACTTTTATTCACAAATATTTAAACACCATTTAAATACATCTCTTAGTATCCAAGTGATGATATAGCTAATTATAAAATGCTTGTTATTTAATTAAAACGACCATATTGAGTTGAGAGTGCCACCATTGGCTGAAATGAGGGAGGACTATACAAACAGTACCGCGACCTTTAAAGTTAAATTAGTGTCGCGTGGGAATAATCTGCACAATATGTTCACTTGATTTCTGATACCTAATATATTACAGATGATCTCTATCGAATATCAATTCCTTACACGTACATATATCGATTTAGTAAATGATGCACGATATAACCATAGACAGCATGAACTTTTATGCCGATTTAACAAAAAACATGAAAACATATAAACATTTCAAAGTTAAATATGAACATATAAAAGGTAATGCAGGTAAAGATAACAGTTTGTCGCGCGGTCATTGACCTGTGGTAACGACCAAGCGTCAACCTGCTATTCCCATTCGATTTCGTTTTCAGTGTAAAAAAAAAATGTTGAATAAAGAAAATGGGCAAATTCACATTTTGGGGACAGACAAAACACTTCCAAAGTACATGGGTCGGGTGCGTGATGCCAAACGTCGTCACTCTGATTGGTTGAAACCCGCGGTAGTGCGTCGCACAAAACAGATGGCGAACAGCCGGCACATACATGTACGCGCTGCTTAGATGTTGATGAAATTTCAGTAAAAATTTTAAAGTCATTTCCAGGTAACTGGAACCGAATATGGAACAGGGTATCTTTGCATAGATTTGATTTTATACATATCTCTTGTGTGGCTGCAATTACATTTTACCAAAAGTGAATACAGATTTGAATCAGGAATATTCAAATTACAAACGAAATTAAGATAAATTCAAAGGAAACTTTGTGTTTAAAGAGATGGTATTCGCTGTCATGTTCTACTTGAACGCTCGTATGTTAAACACGAAGTACGCTTATGTCAGCTAATGCATTTGCATTCTTTTGATTAGAGTGAGGGCGCCCTTGGCCGTGGACTGACATTATTATGCAACCTCTTCTACTGAAATGATCAATAATTACCGAAAGATTCGCCAGAGTAAATGCTTCGTATCTGCTGTTGATTCAGCAGACTGTCAAATACCATCAAATTGCTGTATGCAGCTGAGCCACTGTACTCATTGGATGAATAAATTTTGTTGCATGTGTTAGCCATACCCATGTATAGCTTATAGTGCAACCATCTGAGGCAATTCCAAGTTCACTACTTGAAATTGCATCTCGGTTAACCATCTCTCCATTTATAAATAATTGTAAAGTGTCACTGGGACTCACTTTGAGGCTTACGGTCAAAGTAATGTAAAACCATTCATTGGTTGGTATCATTGTGGGGAGATATTTCTGACTAACAGTCAATTTGTCTGTGTTCACAGTTAAAACAAACCTGCTTTCTCAGCACAAACCAACCTTTGTAGCACAAACCAACCCCTCGTGCCAGGCTCGTTTGACCACCAGAGCTGAGGTAATATCTATTACCAGTGAAGCCTGATGACGTGCTGATCTTCAGCCAAAGAGACCATGTCATACTTTGAGATTCACAGTTACCCGGATCAGAGATACAACTCCCACTGAAATCCCCGAGATCCAGGTAAGACCCCGCCTCTGCATACACAGCGCATGCGTGATCAACTACACTAGGAGAAGGAACCAGCTTCACCAGGCTCGGGTTACCAGCGACTCGGTACTCATTGCTACTGACGTTTACTTTCTCACACGATCCATCGATGTCCTTTTGACCAAAAGATCGGTAGAGAATTAAGTCCTTGTAAAGTGAGCCTATAGGATAAACAAAAACATCGTGAATATTATCATTGCGGATGGATTCTTTTCCTTTTCTTAAATACCAAAGCACACAATTACCCGCAATGTGTTTATAGACTCCCACTGAGCTGTTTGCGGTTTGGCCAACGGATAAGGTCTCAAAGCCCTTTGTGGTTTTGAGAAGCCAGGCAATGTTTACGAAATGTGACATACCTGATTTATATTCTGAGAGTACTGATCAAGGACAATCTAGTCTTACTTGATGTCAATGAAATCTTTCCGCAAGTTATCCCGGAATAGTTTTGAGAAGGTGTCTCAGTTATTTCGAATGAATACATGTCAGTCCAACAACAGTCCTCTTAGGACCTATTGAGCAATCGTTAAACTGTTGGCCCAAAGGATTCATTTAGCTTACTTTATTCGTTGACCAGATTTGAAAGCATTGGTTCTGAGTGGAACAGCTTCTGGAAGCAGACAACAGAAGTGATGATAGACAGTTATTTTACCTAATAGAAAACCGCTGCTGTAGTCTGAAACATCAATGGCACTGCCTCTGCTAATCCTTCAATAATAGGCAGTAATCCCTTAAAAGCTTTTGACTGACCCAGTTGGGCTGGGTGCATTCCAGCATTGAAAAAACTATCCTCTCTAAATCGATCTGCTGTTGAATCGTCTTTCAATAGCTTAATGATTGCTCAATGAGCCATATAAGGACTGTTGGCCTAGCAGTTCAACATCCTTTTCGATCTCTTACATTAAATTTGTCACATATTTACAATTGAATTGCTTAGATTTTGTGTTGGAATTATTTTGTATTCATTGTGCTGCTACAGAACGGACATTGCCTCAAATACATTGTTCAGGAAAAAGTTATTGTCGAACAATAGATTTAGTGTATGGTTAAAAAAAACCTCCACAGGCGACTCATGCGGGATTCGAACCCACGGTAACGATTGGCCGGCTAGAATTTATTATAGCAGCGGGTACCGCGATATGTTTATATTGATTATGACAAACAATACTGATTAAAATTTTACGTTAAACAAATTTGAACAAATTCGAATATTTTGAACCTTAAAAAATTGCTTCGATTGGGTGGGGACTGGAGACAGACTACACTGTAAAAAGAAACATGTAAATTTACAGCAATATGTAGGCAACTATTTCCAACAATTTGCTGTACTACAATTTTACATAACAAGTGTGTTAACCTGATTTACACAATTTCTGTAAACGCTTAATAATAAAACTGCAGTACGTTTGCATATTTGTTTGTTTTACCCATTCTGATTCTCTTTTTCGGCCCTCAAAGAAAATGTCCAAACATTATGGGAACGTACTGCAGTTTCATTGTTACAGAAATTGTGTAAATCAGTTTAACACACTTCTTATGTAAATTTTTAGCAAATTATTGGAAATAGAGTTGCCTGCATTTTGCTGTAAATTTACATGTTTTTGTTGACATTATTAAGGTGTGGTAGTTATTATGAATGAAATGTCATCCCCAACCTCGGGCAACTAATTCCAGGGGTCGAAATGGCCACTGGCGCACTAGCCTGAGGCTAGTGGATTAACAGAAGGACTGCTATATCTGCTTGGTTTCATAGTCTGGGGGCGAGTGTTCTCGCATTAGAAACACATCATCACAAATCAAAAACTCATCATCACAAATCAAAAAATTGTTAATATGAATTTAAATAAGACTAATTGCGGTGACACCATGTGGAATCTCAATTGAGTAGTAATTAGTTCTGAAAAGAACTGGTGGTACAACTGGACGTTTCGATCAGTATGCTCTGATCGTCCTCAGGAGAATGCCGGACTCTGGAAAATGCTGCTGCTTAAGTAGACTGCTGGAGGATCATCCCATGAATGGATGCTGGAGGATTAGTTCATTGAGGCGCGCAGGTGGGAACTGTTGAGACTAGGATCCTAGGGGGTGGGGAGAGGAGTGTATGCTCACTGAACTGAATCAGTTGTTGACAAGCACAGGGGGATGGAGGGTGGTTGACTTAGGATATGAATTTGTCAATTGTTGAACTAATTGTATAGCTCTGTAAATATTAATACACATTAACTGATAAAGCTAACTGTTTTTTTAAATTTGATGATGCTGTTTGCATTATTATTTAATGACCGTTTAAAAGGCTACTAAAACTAAGGATGACTAGTATGATTAAAGATCTGTATGCAGCCGTGTTAGTCAGGTAGAATAAGATATATATAATTCGATGTCCTTGTATTATTGATTATTCATGGCTCCAGCTCTTCCATTCATAAAATCTAGAGACCCAAGTTACCTGGAGTTACCTCAAGTTACCTGGAGTTACCTTGAGGACCCGCAAGGTTTACATTGTGTTAGAATTCGATGTCCTCCCTTAATCATACTATATTATATATATAAATGGTAGCACTTTTAAGACTAACTAAACTTAAAACTAGGCATAAGCTTTCGTAGCTACAGCTATTTCATCAGATGCAAGTAGCTGTAGCTACGAAAGCTTATGCCTAGTTTTAAGTTTAGTTAGTCTTAAAAGTGCTACCATTTATATATATATATATATATATACAGTGCGTATCAAAAAAAAGGTAATCCGAATTCAGGGGGTTAATATGCCAAGGTTATTTAGTTTGACAATTTACATGTAGTGTACCAAAGAAGAGGAACTCCTCAGCTTTCCATTGATACCTTTATTGACCCATTGCTGTCACACATGACCGAGTACATTGTTATTGAAAATGACAAATTCAAATCGCATTTTTGCAAGTTTGGGTAATCAGTGCAAGGCAGGATAATTAGTGAAAGTCAGTATGATAAACCAGATTTTCTTTAGGAATGACTGGACATTATTCAAGAAGAATCTCTTCTAACATTGCCCTTTTATGCACCCACACCTTAAACATGTCCACCTCCCCTTTCGACACAAAGCTGACAGCGACGGAGCATGTCCTGCACTGCTCGTCTCACCATAGCCGGATTATTGCGTAAAGCATCCACTTCATTTCGAATACGGCCCTGCAATTCATCAAGATCACGGGGAGGAGTTGCAAACACCTTGTTCTTCAAATGTCCCCAAAGGAAATAGTCACATGGTGTGAGGTCAGGTGATCTTGGTGGCCATTCCACCTCATGGTTGACGGCGATGACTCGTTCACCAAAGAGTTCCCTCAGACGATCTCGGACAGCGATAAGGCGATGTGCTGGGGCGCCATCTTGGGCCCACCAGAGTTGTCTGAAGACCCCACGAACCTGTCGCTCAAAGTGTTCCTGCAGCTGCGGTAAAACGTTATCATTGAGCATCTGCAGATGCATGTTACCATTGACATTCCTTTGAAAGAAAAACGGTCCGATCAGCTGACCACTTCCACAAAGTCCTAACCAAACAGTCCACTTTTGTCGACTCATGTTAACCTCAAAATTGAATTCTGGGGGTGTCTTGCTGGTGCATATTCAAGAACATTATGCGTATTGACCTTGCCGTTCATGGAGAAAGCAGCTTCGTCGCCGATTACGAGATTCCGCAGAAAATTGACATCTCTCTCGGTACGGGCTATCAACCATCTGGCAAACGCCAGCCTTCTAGCAAAATCTCCTGGCGTAAGTTGATGTCGGATGTGAATCCGATATGGATGCTGGTGGAGGTCCAATCTCGTGATTCTGTTGAATGTCGCCGAAGGCAATCTCAGCCCATTTCGCCTTGCGCTGGTGTCCCTAGGATGCTCCAAAAGTTGCTGCCTTACTGCTGCAATGTTCCCTTCTGATCGCCCGGTGCGCCTCCTGCCAGAATTCCCCTTGTTGCGGTTGAGGCTAGTGCCATACTCTTGATATTTTCTAACATTCGCCCAGATGGTTTTGGCTGCTAGGGGCTCCCGTTCTGGGAAACGTTCCCTGAAAGCATCGCGAGTTTGCTGCAAACTGTGAGTTTGGTGAAATGTTGTAATCACGAAAACTCGCTGTTCAGTCGTTAGTTGTACCATCTTTCCAACTACCTGTCCCTAAACCCAGGTCCTTCTTAAATACCCAACTTGAAGAAAAGGATGTCGTAACAGACGATTACCGCACCAGCTTAAAAATCTTACATAATCATCTAGGCAGTCAAGTGATGCGTCCATTTCAGACTGCCTTGAACTGATTACCCAAACTTGCAAAAATGCGATTTGAATTTGCCATTTTCAATAACAATGTACTCGGCCATGTGTGACAGCAATGGATCGATACAGGTATCAATGGAAAGCTGAGGAGTTCCTCTTCTTTGGTACACTACATGTAAATTGTCAAACTAAATAACCTTGGCATATTAACGCCCTGAATTCGGATTACCTTTTTTTTGATACGCACTGTATATATATATATATATATATATATATATATATATATATATATATATATATATATATATATATATATATATATATATATACAGGGTGTCCCCATAAAAAGTATACCGAGATAAAAATTACTGTAATGGCAAAACTACTTTATATATGGGAAAGATAAATATATCTCTAGAAAGGGCAGAATGTCCTCTTTGCAATGGTATACAGTTTGTGATGTTATTGACACAGATGAGTGAACAAACTAGACAGATGTTAAGGGTACTGAAAGCAGGACTGTGACAAGTTTGCATATTTGAATAACAAAGCTCAACCATGCAAGTGTGCAGAATACCAAATGCCTTTGCTTTTTCAACACATGAATGTTCATCCTACCTGCATTGTGTAATGTGCTTACTGGATGCAGCAAAAGCATTGCATGCTGTAGGAAACTTTCACTTCATCAGCAAACATGGTCCAGTTCACAGTTGAGCAGAGGGCATTTGTTGTCCAGAAGTACCATGAAACAAAAAGTTATGTTGCAACTCAAAATGCCTTCAGGATTCGTTTCCCGGACAGGGAACCGCCAACAAAACGGACTATCTGGAAAAATGTTAAAAAGTATGGCGAACATGGCACAAGTTTAAACCGTAACACAGGTCGATCTGGACGTCCACGAACTGGAAGGTCTCAGGAAAACATCGAATTGGTAAGAGAAGCAGTTGAAAGAAACCCAAGGATTAGCAGCAGGAGAAATGGTACTGGTATACCACATTCAACGTTCAACAACATCACACGAAATGATTTACACCTTCATCCCTATCACATCCATGTTCAGCATCAACTCCTGCAAGCAGATTATGACAGAAGAGTCACATGGGATGAACAGTTTCTTCAATTCTTTATCATTGGAGATGAGGCAGGTTTTTGCATGAATGGAACAGTTAACTTCCATAACGAGCATGTGTATGCTGAACGTCGTAATCCACCTGCAGCTGCGTCCTATGAGCGAAACATGAGCAGGGAGAGAGTGAATGTATGGGTTGGAATGTGTGGTAATGGATCATTATTAGGACCATTTTTCTTCCAAGGAAATTTAAATGGACAGGACTATTTGAATCTGATTAATTAATGAATCTGTGGTGCCAGCAATGGAACAGATCTTCCCGAGACAACGACGTGAGCTTTCAGGAGGGTGTGGTGGGCTCAGGATGGCGCCCCACCTCACAGACTTGTTGCTGTGAGGCAACGTCTGGCAGAACTTTTTGGGAACAGAGTAATTGCTGTTTACAATGAGGTTGAATGGCCGCCACGTTCGCCGGATTTGACACCATGCGATTTCTTTTTATGGGGTGACCTGCAGAACAAAATTTTCACTACACCCCCAGCCAATGTTCAGGAGTTACGTGCAAGAATAGTGGAAGAAGTCGATAATCTCCATCAAGACCCTGGAATGATCAGACGAGCAGTAAGGGACATGTTACGAAGATGTCAGATGTGCATTGACAGGAATGGTGGCCATGTGGAGGGCACAGCACATTAAACTTTTGAGGTAAGTAGCGAAA
This sequence comes from Zoroaster sp. YZ-2022, assembly GCA_029582265.1. Classification (NCBI taxonomy): domain Eukaryota; kingdom Metazoa; phylum Echinodermata; class Asteroidea; order Forcipulatida; family Zoroasteridae; genus Zoroaster; species Zoroaster sp. YZ-2022. Next base: position 10,930,432 of record CM055827.1, on the reverse strand, counting down.
ACAAAGCAGATTACATTGTTTTAGGTACATTCCTTGTTTTCAAGAATGTGTTGAAAAAGCAAAGGCATTTGGTATTCTGCACACTTGCATGGTTGAGCTTTGTTATTCAAATATGCAAACTTGTCACAGTCCTGCTTTCAGTACCCTTAACATCTGTCTAGTTTGTCCACTCATCTGTGTCAATAACATCACAAGCTGTATACCATTGCAAAGAGGACATTCTGCCCTTTCTAGAGATATATTTCTCTTTCCCATATATAAAGTAGTTTTGCCATTACAGTAATTTTTATCTCGGTATACTTTTTATGGGGACACCCTGTATAATTTATATAATGGTAGCACTTTTAAGACTAACTAAACTTAAAACTAGGCATAAGCTTTCGTAGCTACAGCTACTTGCATCTGATGAAATAGCTGTAGCTACGAAAGCTTATGCCTAGTTTTAAGTTTAGTTAGTCTTAAAAGTGCTACCATTTATATATATAATATAGTATGATTAAGGGAGGACATCGAATTCTAACACAATGTAAACCTTGCTGGTCCTCAAGGTAACTCCAGGTAACTTGAGGTAACTCAAGGTAACTTGGGTCTCTAGATTTTATGAATGGAAGAGCTGGAGCCATGAATAATCAATAATACAAGGACATCGAATTCTAACACGCGGTAAACCTTCCGGGTCCTCGAGGTAACTCGAGGTAACTTTGGTCTCCAGATTTTATGAATGGAAGAGCTGGAGCCATGAATAATCAATAATGAAAATGGCCAACATGTGGGCACAATGGTGACAGTAGATAAGTTTTAATCCCATTGTTAAGATATTATGGGGTTAAAAGGGCAGGCACTGGAGGGCTTTTTACAGGATGGTAAATCTCAACTGGGAAAAAAGGGAATTCATCATTAGTAATTTGATAAATGTTGTTTTAAATGAGATAATGTACAGGCATATCAGGATATTTTTTAAGAGTGATCTGTTTTGATACAAGTTTTTGTATCAAAGGCACAACACTCCCAAAATCCAAACACAAAGAACTTAGTCAACCTTTTGACAACTTACAACGGATTAGTAGGGGATTATGGTGCGATAAATCATGGTCCTTTGTGCTACTGGCTGGATCTGCCAGCTCCAGCACTGGCCATGAAGATGCCCAAGAATGTGCAGTGCCCCGTAGATAATGAGCCCCTTACTATTCAGCAGGCGTGTACCTTGTGGTACCTTGAGGTACCCAAGGTTTAACCGCAGGTTAGAATTCCATGTCTTTCCTAAGTTGTTACTGGTTCTGCTGGTTACTATACAAATCAAGTTAATTTCGACCCCTGAAATTCACAGCACTGATGGTTACTCACCTCTCAAACAATTCAGCTCTTTTTGAATCTCCATCGGATCAGTGCTAAGCAGAAGACTGTCAAGGTAGGTTACTTTGAAGGGTCTGCTGGTCGTTTTGGTGTTAGTCCCTCCAAGGTGGATCTGGGTGCAGTAGCATGGATCCTTCACAGGAATAACCCAGCGGTACATCTTGTTGGACTCTGGGGTGAGTTCCTTACCGATCGTGCAGATCATTCCTTCGACCAATAAACAATAAACAAATTCATACATTACCGAAGGTGGGTGTGGAAGCATTACTTTATATGCAATAAATTGCTACGAGCTAATTTTATCCCAACAAAAAGTGACGACTTGCTCGACTGACTGAATCACGGGCGATACATCTTTAGCAAATGCTGACCGATTTAAATACTTTTTATATATCCTTTTTCACCAAAAACATGCATTTTTTTATTTTAGAAGTTGAAAATTGGCAACGTCATCAAATGGTATCACTCGGTTTCATTGAATCTTTGATTTAGCAGTTGATATGAACTCATACTGCTTTAATGCATATCCCACTCCGCGTGTCGCGTTTGCTGTTGACTGTTTCAAAATTGCAGCTCTGTATTTTATACGCGTCTTACGTATCTCGAGCGGTTTCAAATCAAACAGTAGAAACATGATTTGCATATCGGAAAGGAAAAATGGTTTTGTTATGTTTTGTTTTGTTTTGTTTTAGTTTCCTCTTTTTAAAATTTCAAATAATTTGAAATAAATGGGGAGTTTTTAAGGGACTTCATTTGAACATTTGTTGACATTATGACTTCAAAGAACATCTTGTTTATATTTGATTTTCCTTTTCTATACAATGACCTAGTTTGCTAAAGCATAAATTCGTTATTCCGCGCGCACCTTCGGCCTCGTGGCATATGAGACTCAGAAGCGCTATATTTTTTTTGCTGGATAACTTATGTTGTTATTGCGTCTGTATCACTATGCAAAGCTGGAAAACACATGCGTCTAAGTACAGACACCAGTCGTTAAATTTTATACAGCAGTTCAGTTATGACACATATGACAGACCTAAGTACATATATTTCAAAATTATTTGTTTCTCTCAATTTCATTTTTTCCAAATGTATACACAAAGTTATTATTATCCAGTTTTGAATATGCACTGTTTATATGAGTCAACAATTGAAACAAAAGAAATTTAATTTACCTGAGGTCTGATAAACCATCATCGCTGTGATAAGATACATCATTGTTAGTACACAAGTTGCCATCGTTGATGTAAGCTACAGGATCTGTAATTGTGACTTAGCTCTCTACTCTCAAGTATCAAAGCTACCAACTAAATGGTCAATTCTAAAGATAGTTGCATATACTTAATTTTCCCAATCTTTATAACTGGTGTGCTTAGTCAAGCAAGCAACAAAAACATCGATATAATTATGAAGGTCAGTTGCTGTTTACTTTTAATTTAGTCTGTTTAATATCCATCGCACTGTAGTTCTGCAATTTATTTGTTAGAAATTCTCATCATACAAATGGATATGGATTGTTTTACCCAATCGTTTAAATTGGTGTGTTCAATCATGCATGGATGAAAAACATCTACTAGTTCATCATTATAGTCAGCCTAATTAAGGTATATTCCTGCCGCGAGCTTGCTAGAATATTAGTCTTTTAGCCTACCTTTCATTATACAAATGGATATGGATAATTGGCAATTATGATGAAGGGTATTTTTACTCTGATGTATAGCAAGGTCGGTGGTTGATTGTGACAAGCTAATGGCTCCACACTCGTGTCTTGTTTGAAATATATTTTCAAATGAGCTGTAAATTTTCTTAATTGCAGAGATTTCTGTTGTTTAAATCGTACATTTAAAGGTCCTATGAAATGGTAATTTTTCACACTACAATTTTGGGGCTTGATATATGGTTTTGTATTAATAAAACATAATACTTACTATTTTTATAAGTTTGCCATGAGTTATATCAATTTAATTTGTCCCCAAAATGTGTGTTGTCCATTTTGATATCGCTTTTCGTGACGTAGACCTAGGCACCGAATGACGAAGGACATTGACAATGCACATTCCTGACCATTATGCTCTGGTATGCTTCATTGCAGCTGTCCAAACAAATTCATTGATATTTTGGATCTGATGGGAATCTGTGCAGACTGACACCATCTTTAGAAGTGTTGCTGCAGTCAGCAACAATACACATTGGCGGCATAACAACAAAAACAGTTACATAAGTTTGCACGTGGTATCATTCATATGTATCGATCGATGCGCGCCAACATACAGCATGTTCCTAGGTCTACGTCACAAATTTGTCCCCTTTTAGGGGCGCGGGTTCATCCCAAATGTTTATTTTTAATTTTGCGATATAAATCTCCAATACATTTTTGTAAAATTGCATTTAGAGGTTAATGTGTGCATATTTTATAGTTTACACTGGAAAAATTCTAATTCATAGGACCTTTAACGATACAGCTCTGAAGTTTGCCTTAAGATCGTTCATATTCTTTCCAAAGTTGAAGGAGAAGAGAGCAGTGAAAATGAAGAAAATTGAAATAAAAACAGACAGTAACACTAAACAAGTTTTCTATTTAAACACGTTTTCTATTTAAACACAAAAATATCACTATGCTTGTTCAAATCCCGTCATCATTGTTTTTGATGATCAAATTTTTGTTTGTTTTTAGTTCAAAACATAATTTCAAACAGTGTGTACAATGTATTTCCTCAATGAAGACGTATCAATATAGACAATGACACATGAATGATTATTACAGTATTTCAATAAAATTGTTTAAATCTAACAGTCAAACGTTTATTTTAGTGAGCGGCAAATACAATAAAAGTGTAAAGTTTCTGCTATGTATCCTTGTATATTAGTTTATATAACACTAGTTTTTATATATTTTACTACATATCCTGATTATAGTTGAATTTAAACACTTCTTTTCTTTTTCTAGCTAGAATATGAACACTTTGAAAACAGCTCTATGTATCCAAGTGACAATATAGCTAATTCTATCATGCTGATCATTAAAACAACACTTTTTATAACAATGTTTTAAGCGTTGAAAATATTTTATTCAAATAAGTCACCAACAGTCACACGTTTATTTGAATGAGCGACTAATACAATAAAAAAAAGTGTAAAGTTTCTGTAAATATAATTGACTGTATGATATTATAATTACAGTTGAATTAAAATGACAGATTTCTAGCAAGTACACTCACTGGCCAAAAGTATTGCAACATGCTCAAAATAGCACTTTACAGTAACAGGTGAGATGATCATTTAATCCGATTTCATCGATCGTGTATTACATAGCAAGAACAGTAAAAATAGAACATTGACTTCAAAACAAAGGCACTTTCAAAAAGTCTTAAGTCTTAAATAAAATAAATTATTGTAACACAGTTCTCCAAACTGAACTTTGGTGTGAATTTCAATGTTGCAATACTTATGGCCAGTGAGTGTATATAATATAACTAATTCTACCATGCTGATAGTTTTATTAAGTACATGTATATTTACACGTTGAATACAGGTTTTTTGTATCCAAGTGACAATATAGCTAATTCTAAATAACATTTTACCAGCACATCTTATGACCAAATAAAATCAATAATTACAAAATAATGTTAACGTGTATTATTAAATTTCCAATATCTAAAACAAATATTTCAAATATGAAATGTTGATACTACTGATGATAATTATTTGTTAAATCAGTACTTGCTAACAAGAAATTGAAAACGTCGAATACACCTCTTTGTATCCAAGTGATAACATAACTAATTATGTAATGCTGATAGTTTCATTAAAACGACAATTTTGCTAATAAGTACTTCAACACGTTCTTTGTATCCAAGTTATAATTTAGCTAATTCTATCATGCTGATACTGTCATTAAAACGTTGAAAACAGTGTTTTAAATCAACTGATGTTAAAGGTAATTTTAGCATGCTGACAGTTAGTTTCATTACAACGACACTTTTCTAGCAAGTATTTTTACACATTGAAAACAGATCTTTGTATCCAAGTGATTTTTATAGCTAATTCTAGCATGCTGATAGTTTCATTAAAACGACACTTTTTCTAACAAGTATTTGAATGCGTCGAATAAAGATCTTGGTATTGTAAGTGATGATAAATATAGTTAATTTGATAGTTTCATTAAAACGATACTTTTGTTATCGTTTCGGTTTGCGGTAACACCATGTGTTTATCTCAACTAACGTGAAGCCGAGGTACAGGTTCTGAAAAGAACTGTATCGCACAACTCGTATCTCAACCTTCGTTAAGTGAGAAAGGTTCAAGGGAGAACCAATTTCGGGCAACTCGTTTTTCTCTACTGTCGCTAAGTGAGAAATATGGTTCAGGGAGAACCATGGGGACTTCACGGGTTAATATGGTTCAGGGAGAACCATGGAGACTTCACGGGTTATTCTCAACGTTTCGATTAGCCTGCTCTAATCTTCGTCAGGAGAATGAAGAGGTTTGCCGATGCAACTCCTTAAGTAGTATTTGCTGGGATTATGTGTAGAATGGGAAGCGTTCCGATTGGTGCCACTGTTGTGTGTTGTGATTGGTTGCCAACGTGGCATTGTTCTTGTTGTGTGTGTTTCCTGCTGTGTGTGAGTTGCCTGCTCGCTGAGGCGTGTCAGTTGACAGTGGGGTGTGGGTGTTGGTGGATGGTAGGATTGAATGCCAAATGTTGCTGATGAAAAAGCCGATGTCCTGGGGGACAGTGTCATGTTTATGAATCTCAATAGCCTCTCTGATACGACGGGTGTACCAGTGCTTTTCCGGGGCTATGATCTTTGCATTCTGCCAGTCAATGATGTGGTCCAAATCGGTGGAGTGTTTGATGATCGCAGATTTGTCACATTCCCCTCTGCGGCCGTGGGCCTTGTGTTCATTGAGCCTGGTCGTAAGGTCTCTGCCGGTCTCGCCAATGTACACTTTCCCACAAGTGCAAGGAATTCGGTAAACCCCAGCTTGACGGCTGGGATCATGTCTGTCCTTGTGGGTGTGTAACTTCGTTTTCAACTTGTTTTGAGTCCGGTAGTAGACCTTAATGTCAGCATCCCTCAGGATACGCTGTGTGAAGTGTGGCCAATGTACGGTAGGACGGCAATAGGTTTTTGAATGCTCGGATGTTGCTGGTTGAGGTGACCGAGGAAGTCACTCAGTTTGTCGGAACCGTGCTGCCAAATGATGAAAGTATCATCTACGTATCGAAGCCATAGTTTGGGTTTGTATCGTGCCGTCTCGAGGGCTTCCAGCAACATCCGAGCATTCAATTCACCATGGAAACTGAGACATCCGACTCGTTGCCTTTCCTTGACGTACTCATTTCCAAACGTGTTGATGGCTCACTTGGGCATTCGGTTTACAGAAAACCTACACACACAGACCGCTACCTAAATGCCCGGTCGTTCCACCCACCATCCGTGAAATGCTCCGTGAATCGCACCCTACTTCGAAGGGCACACACTATCAGTGATAAAGAGCACTTGCCATCCGAGTTGATACATCTTAACGCCGTGTTAAGAGACAATGGGTACAGACCTGATAAGCTTAAGTTCCTCCCGAATAGGAACGCTCCACGATCCTCTGACGCAACCGAAAAACCTATTGCCGTCCTACCGTACATTGGCCACACTTCACACAAAATTCAGCGTATCCTGAGGGAAGCTGACATTAAGGTCTACTACCGGACTCAAAACAAGTTGAAAACGAAGTTACACACCCACAAGGACAGACATGATCCCAGCCGTCAAGCTGGGGTTTACCGAATTCCTTGCACTTGTGGGAAAGTGTACATTGGCGAGACCGGCAGAGACCTTACGACCAGGCTCAATGAATACAAGGCCCACGGCCGCAGAGGGGAATGTGACAAATCTGCGATCATCAAACACTCCACCGATTTGGACCACATCATTGACTGGCAGAATGCAAAGATCATAGCCCTGGAAAAGCACTGGTACACCCGTCGTATCACAGAGGCTATTGAGATTCATAAACATGACACTGTCCCCCAGGACATCGGCTTTTTCATCAGCAACATTTGGCATTCAATCCTACCATTAACCAACACCCACACCCCACTGTCAACTGACACGCCTCAGCGAGCAGGCAACTCACACACAGCAGGAAACACACACAACAAGAACAATGCCACGGTGGCAACCAATCACAACACATCACACAACAGTGGCACGAATCGGAACACTTCCCATTCTACACATAATCCCAGCAAATACTACTTAAGGAGTTGCATCGGCAAACCTCTTCATTCTCCTGACGAAGATTAGAGCAGGCTAATCTAAACGTTGAGAATAACCCGTGAAGTCCCCATGGTTCTCCCTGAACCATATTAACCCGTGAAGTCCCCATGGTTCTCCCTGAACCGTATTTCTCACTTAGCGACAGTAGAGAAAAACGAGTTGCCCGAAATTGGTTCTCCCTTGAACCTTTCTCACTTAACGAAGGTTGAGATACGAGTTGTGCGATACGGTTCTTTTCAGAACCTGTACCTCAGCTTCACGTTAGTTGAGATAAACACATGGTGTTACCGCAAACCGAAACGATATCGATATTCCACCATGCAAAGCCTCAAAACTTATATCAGATACTTTTGTTCACAAACATTTAAATACATCTCTTAGTATCCAAGTGATGATATAGCTAATTATATTATGCTTGTTATTTAATTAAAACGACCATATTGAGTTGAGAGCGCCATCATCGGCTGAAGGAGGACTGTACAATTGAATAGGAACATACAACACCGCGACCTTTAAAGTTAAATTAGTGTCGCGTGGGAATAATCTGCACAATATGTTCACTTGATTTCTGATGCCTAATATATTACAGATGATCTCTATCAAATATCAATTTCTTACACGTACATATATCGATTTCACATGCACGATACAAATATAGAGTTATTCAAATATATATCTTTATGTCGATTTAACAAAAAACATGAAAGCATACAATATTTTAAAGTTAAATTAAAAAATGTAAAAGGTAATAAATAACATTTAAAAGTTAATATATGTAAAGATAACAGTTTGTCGCGCAGTCATTGACATTTGGTAAAGACCAAGCGTCATCCTGTTATTCCCAGTCATAAATGCCCGTATCGATTTCGTTTTCAAAATAAAAAATATAAAAAAAATGTTCAATAAAGAAATGGGCAAATTCACGTTTTGGAGACAGACAAAACACTTCCAAAATACATGAGTCGGGCGCGTGATGCCAAATGTCGTCACTCTGATTGGCTGAAATCCGCGTCGTGCGTCGCACAAAACAGCTGGCGAACAGCTGGCACATACATGCACACGCTGCTAAGATTTTGATTAGCCGAACTATACCAACGGTTAATACACCCCACGTGATTACGTTTTGTCCAATCAGATTGTCTAAACTGTCTTGGGGATTTATGAATATGACAAAGGAACAATTCAAATCTTACCATGCAAGAGCTATTCTTGAATTAAGAGACATAGCAAGAGAATACAATATTGGTATTCTGGGCCATGGCATGCTATACATAAATGAGAACGAATTAACAGGAAACTGTAACTTGGTGTAAAATCAACATCCCTTGAAATAGTCCTGTCTAATGAGTTATCATTAAAGTATAATTTATCATCTTATGTTGCAAATGAATGTTCGTCTTTGTTTGTTGTTCTTGTTAACGACAACAATGAACTGAATCTTATATGGGTTTAAATTTATACATATCTCTTGTGTGGCTGCAATTAAATTTTACCAAAAGTGAATACAGATTTGAATCAGGAATATTCAAATTACAAACGAAAGTTCAAAGGAAACTTACAAAAAGGCTATAACGATTATGCTTAAAGAGATGCTATTCGCCATCACCTTCAGGACAAAACTACTGGAACGTTTGTATGTATAGACGAAGTACGCTTATGTCAGCCAGTGCGTTTGCATTCTGTTGACTTCAGCGAGGGCGCCCTTCGCCGGGGACTGTGATGTTATCATGCAATTCAGAAGCAAAGCCTTTATATATAAAAATAATGATGTTTGTTGAGGATTTGTTTAAAGGAAAATAAAGTTAAAAATCAATTTTTAGTATACAGATGCATATAGTTGACAAAGTGTACTGCAGAAAAAAAATAACACCACGGGAACGATCTGTTGTGTACACGATGTTGCCTACATGAGCAATAGTTATTTTGACCTCACAGAGGGCGCCCTTTAGGAATGTGACATCATTATGCAACCTCCTCTCTTGGCATGATCAATAATTAAATAACAATTGATTCGCCAGAGTAAATGCTTTGTATTTGCTTTTGATTCAGCAGATTGTCAAATACCATCAAATTGCTGTATGCAGCCGAGCCACCATACTCATTGAATGAACAAATATTATCGCATGAGTTGGTCATACCCATGTACAGCTTAGTGTAACCATCTGAGGCAGTTCCGAGTTCACTACTCGAAATTGCCTCTCGGTCAACCAACGCTCCATTTATAAATAATTGTAAAGCGTCATTGGGACTCACTTTGAGGTTTACGTTCAAAGTCAGGTGAAACCATTCATTAGTTGGTATCATGGTGGGGAGATATTTCTGAATGACAGTAAATTGTTTTGTGTTTACAGCTAAAATAAACCTCCTTTCTTTACTTTTGTACAAAAATGCTACCCCTCGTGCCAGGCTCGTTTGACCACCAGAGCTGACGTAATACCTGTTACCAGTGAAGCCTGATGATGTATTGATCTTCAGCCAAAGAGACCATGTCGTACTTTGAGATTCACAGTTACCTGGATCAGAGATACAATTCCCGCTGAAATCCCCGAGATCCAGGTACGACCCCGTCTCTGCATACACAGCGCATGCGTGATCAACTACACTAGGAGAAGGAACCATCTTCACCAGGCTCGGGTTACCAGCGACTTGGTACTCATTGCTACTGCCGTTTACTTTCTCACATGATCCAGCGATGCCATTTTGACCAAAAGATCGGTAGATAATTATGTCTTTGTAATATAGGCCTAAATGATAAACAAAAACAGCATGATCATGAATATGCTTTGTTGCTCTTGCTGGTGTTTTAGGTAATTGTGAGAAAAGTTTATGTCAAGATTGATTGAACTCTTAGTCATTTCTCCTATTCCGCAATAGTTGGATTTGCAAAGTTGTGTTTTATTGCTTATATTTATGCACGTTATGATCACAATCTATAACATTTTTTCGCTGGGAAATTCAAAACAAAAACAAATATATAAGACATTTTTAATAGTTGCTTTATTGTCCATTTATTACAACAGACTTAGTGCATGGTTTGAAAAAAAATACTGTTTACAATTCATATGATTTTGCGCTTACACCGACGTAATGTATGAAATATTGCATACTGCGTGTACGAACAAAGAAAAAAATCCAAAGGCGACTCCTGCTTACTAGCAGAGACGGCTAAAACGTGTTAACTTCTCGACCACAGAGATTGCGCGATAACGATTGGCCGGCTAGAATCTATTGTAGCAGCGGGTACCACGATATGTTTGATGATAAATGTATGCAGTTGTCAATAAAACCTACTTAGTATAAAGCGCATGATTGTATCAATCACACGTGTCGAAATGCACGTGTCGAAATGGCTACAAGCTAGTGGATTAACAGAATGACTACACATCTGGAAGTTTTGATAGTTTTGATAGTTTTGATAGTTTTGATAGTTTTGATAGTTTTGATAGTTTTGATAGTTTTGATAGTTTTGATAGTTTTGATAGTTTTGATAGTTTTGATAGTTTTGATAGTTTTGATAGTTTTGAGAGTCATGGAGTGTCGTAGCCTGGCGGTCAAGGACTGAAGTTCTGGTGTTGTCAGAATTGGGGTTAGAATCCTGGCCTGGCTGATTGCGGCGCTTGTGTCCTTGAGCAAGACACTTAACCATAATTGCTTCGTCCTTCCAGGACAATTATCATGAAAGATAAGTAGCCTGCCCCGGTGTTTCTGGAAAGCATCTTTCTCCAGGACATCAGCAATTCTTTTAGGAGAGTAAAATATCCAAGGTCCAAGTCCTTGAGCTAGTCTACTCAAATTAGGTACACATCACAAATCGAGCAAAAAACAAACAAACAAAACAAACAAAAACAAACAAAAAAACAACAACTATATCAATGATTTGTGCTGACAGCGCGAGGCAGTTCTTTGGCATGGTAGAGAAAAACGCTATAAACTCAAACAATAACTGTTTTGTTTTGAAGACCTTTTAAAGTGCTAATAAAACTAGTACAATTCACTTGTTACTGGTTCTAGTGGCTACGATCCAATTAAAGATAAATTCGACCCCAGAAATTTACAGCACTGATGTTTTACTCACCTGTCAAACAATTCAGCTCTTTTTGAATCTCCATTGGATCACTGCTAAGCAGAAGACTGTCAAGGTAGGTTACTTTGAAGGGTCTCCTGGTTGTATTCGTGTTAGTCCCACCAAGTTGGATCTGGGTGCAGTAGCATGGATCCTCTACAGGAATAACCCAGCGGTACATCTTGTTGGACTCTGGGGTGAGTTCCTTACCGATAGTGCAGATCATTCCTACGACACAAACATGATTAGATTCAATAGCGTCTTGAGTAAATGACATCTTGAGTATTGTCTAGTGTATAGCCAGGTTTATTTGTTATCCGCACCTCTACCTCCACGCACCCTTTGATCTTTTCTCCGGGTAATTATGGTTCAATTGTTAGTACATTTTGTTCGTCTCAGTGCATGTTTAGAGAGCATATATAGGCTATAATTGCTTACATTTCCCATCTGGTGGATTATATTTTGTAGTTGTGCTTTATATTGAAAATCCATACATAACCCAATGTGGTTGTGGAACTATTGGATATAATTAATTTATGTGCCAAACAATATCACGATTGTTTTAAGAAATGTGTAATTTTACAGCATTTATATTCACTTCCTCATGTAAAAACAAACAAACAAAAACAATATTCCTTTAACAATTGCTAACTTAATAAATGACTTGTTTTCACAGCTCCTTTCCCATAAATAATAATTATTTTTGGATGGTGTTAGAAGCAACATCATCAATAATGTAATTACATCTCTATCACTATGCAAATCCATGCAGTCTGAGTAAAGACATTTTTACAGCAATTAAGTTATGATACATGTGATAGGCCTAGGTACACTATATAATTTATATTTCATTTGCCTCAGTTTTTTTAAAACTTTTGTTATCTAGTTATGAACTTATAATATGAATCAACTATTTATACAAAAAAAGAAAAGAATTTACCTGAGGTCTGATAAGCCACCATTGCTGTGATAAGATACATCACCGTTAGTATACAAGTTGCCATCGTTGATGTAAGCTACAGGATCTGTTGTGACTTAGCTCTCTACTCTCAAGTATCAAAGCGATCAACTAAATTGTCGTCAATTCTAAAGTTATTTTTATACACTTAATTTTCCCACTCTGTATAATTGGTGTGCAAGCATCATATGGACGATCATCAATATCATAATTAAGGTCAATTCCTGTTTACTTTTAATGTAGTCTTTTTAAAATATCCATTGCCTTGTAGATCTGCAACTTAGTATTTTTTTATATAAGTATAATCATATAAATGGATATGAATTGTAACCACTCTTTTTACCCAATCGTTTAAATTGGTGTGGTCAGCCATGTATGAAACACTTCTACTGCATTATCATCATTATTGCTGAGAGCTTTCTATGTTAATATAATTTCTGTAATCTTTCTCAGGTCCCTGGGGAGGATGCAACCTGAGCTACGTGCACTTCTGCGGCTTTTTCAACCTGATGTCAACCTGATGTCAACCTGATGTCAACCTGATGTCAACCTGATGTCAACCTGATGTCAACCTGATGTCAACCTGTACAGGTACCCTTTGTTTTCTCCTGGGTACGAGAAGCAATGTATAGTAATGTTGTAGCCAAAATTTAAACTCACATTCTGACCATACAAATTCGATGCCATATACCGCTCAGCCATGGCACCCTGGATAATTTATCATAACTGCTTCTTGGAGTATTCTCAACTTTAAAAAAAAATTGTTGAATAAAGCCAAATAGAAATGGGCAAATTCACGTTTTGGGGACGCGAGAAACACTTTCAATGTACTTGTACATAAGACATTGTTTGTCACTCTGATTGGTTCAAATCCGTGTCGTGCGTCGCACAAAGCAGCTGGCGACCAGTTAGCAAACGCGCTGCTCTGATTGCGATAGGACATTTCTTTACCATCCGTTAATGCACCCCATGTGATTACATTTCGTCCAATCAGATTGTCTAAACTTTCTTAGGCATCTATGACAAATTATCATTGATGTTTTTTCAGAATACTAGTGTTTTAGCCAAACTTTCATCATACAAATGGATATGGATAATTGGCAACTATGCTGATAGGAATTTTTACCCTGATGTAGCAAGGTCAGTGGTTGATTGTGACAAGCTAATGGCTCCACACTCGTGCCTTGTTTGAAACATGTTATCAAATAATAATGTTATTTTGGTTACTTGCGGAAGTTGCAGTTGTTTTAAATGTACATTAGACAATCCAATTTTGACATTTGCATTAAGGTCGTTCGTATTCATTCTAAATTTTACTTTCTTTCTTCGGATTAGGAGAGGAGAGCATTACAAGGGAATTTAAAGAAAACAAAAGTAAAACCAAACTAGAAGTATTCAGTTTGTAGAAAACTAACTCAAGGTGTTTGAGTGTGCATCATATGTGATGACGTCATCACCGCAAGTTGTTAAAAGACAAAATATAATTAAAATGACATATAATGTGCTATACTGAATACATTAACTTCCAGTTCAGTCACGTGCCTGAAGTTATACTTCACACAGAAGTAATACTTCCAGTTTCAACCGGAAAAAAGGGTCAAAATTGAGTGTACGAAATGTCATATAATTCGAGGTCTCTACGATGATGCAAAGATTGTTACTTTATCTGGTGTGGTTCATGAGATATGTATTTTATTTAAATTGATATCTGATGACGTCATCGTGACATCACAACTTCATTATGACATATTTACCTTCATGTCAACGTCAAAGTATGTGTGAAGTTATAAGTTAGTCTGAACGTTGCAAATATGGTTTTCTCTTCAGAAACGTTTCACGACAAAACTTGCATCCGTGGTGCCGCGTGCGACTTGACAAGAGACTATTTATTGCAAAGTATACACATGGATTTCAGTTCGGCGTGCGACTCGACTTAAGACTACTGCCTCGTGCTCTACGTGTACACAAATGATAGGTCTATGTGTGGGAAACGGCTGTGTCCTTGCGAAATGCTGTACAAATACATTAACAGAATCGTGCTCAGATTATTTCTTTACTTAAACTTCTTTTCCGGATAGATTGTCTACAAAAAATACATACTTGCAAACTTCACATGAACTTCAAACTTGGCATATACTTAGAATTTAACACGTAGATGAAACACAATTTGTGACGTCATGATTAGGTCATCAGATATCGAATTACGATAAATCAAAATTTAATATTTAAAAAAATCATATCTCAACAACCACAAGAGGTCAATTCAAAATTGTTGTACCATTGTACATATCGTTAATTGTCAAAAAATATTTACAAAAAGGTGACCCCAATTTGACCTTACTTCCTGTCCAAACCGGAAGTCAAAGTTTAATATTTAAAAAAATCATATCTCAACAACCACTAAAAGATGACCCCATTTTGACCTTACTTCCTGTCCAAACCGGAAGTGAAAGTTTAATATTAAAAAAAAACATATCTCAACAACCACAAGAGGTAAATTCACAATTTTTGCACCATTGTACAGATCGTTAATTGTCAAAAAATATTTACAAAAAGGTGACCCCAATTTGACCTTACTTCCTGTCCAAACCGGAAGTCAAAGTTTAATATTAAAAAAAAATCATATCTCAACAACCACAAGAGGTAAATTGACATTTTTTGCGCCATTGTACAGATTGTTAATTGTCAAAAGTATTTACAGAAACATGACCCCAATTTGACCTTTACTTCCTGTCCAAACCGGAAGTCAAAATTTAATATTCAAAAAATTCATATCTCAACAACCACAAGAGGTAAATTCACAATTTTTGTACCATTGTACAGATCGTTAATTGTCAAAAAATATTTACAAAAAGGTGACCCCAATTTGACCTTACTTCCTGTCCAAACCGGAAGTCAAAGTTTAATATTTAAAAATAAATCATATCTCAACAACCACAAGAGGTAAATTGACATTTTTTGCGCCATTGTACAGATTGTTAATTGTCAAAAGTATTTACAAAAACATGACCCCAATTTGACCTTTACTTCCTGTCCAAACCGGAAGTCAAAATTTAATATTCAAAAAATTCATATCTCAACAACCACAAGAGGTAAATTCACAATTTTTGTACCATTGTACAGATCGTTAATTGTCAAACAATATTTACAAAAGGATGACCCCAAATTTGGGTCATGTCTGTAAACGAAATGTCACATAATTGAATATCTTTAAGATTATATATTTAACTTTGATTTAGTGTTATTTGATATCTGTTGACCTCACCATGACGTCACCACTTTACCTGAAACTATATGTTAAGGTCTTGGGACAAGTTTCACAAAGAAGAATAACCAGAAAAAACCGAACAATATCAAACCCAAACACAAAAAAAATAATAAATAAACAAATTCAAGGTGTTCGCGCTGTAGTTCGAACACCTAAATAGTGTTTTTTAATTAACAATTATCACTATGCTTGTTCAAATCCCGCTTCAGTCATCACTGATTTTGCCCATAAAAATTGTGTTTGTTTTCAGTTCAAAACATAACTTAAAACATTGTATATAGTGTATTTCTTGAAATCTTTCCTCAATGAAGACGTATTAATATAGACAAAGACTCATGACAAATTATTACAATACTTGAATAAAATGTTTTTAATCACAGTCACGCGTTTATTTGAGTGAGCAGGTAATACAATACACAGAGTAAAGTCTGCTGTACAGGGCATATCCTTGTATAATGTTAATTCATATATATTTGTTCTAAGTTCTAAATGATTATAGTTGAATTGAAATGACTCTTTTTCTAGCAAGTATTTTAACACGTTGAAATCAGATCTTTCTATCGTGTTGATAGTTTCATTAAAACGGCAGTCTTGATAACGAAAATGCTAAACGTTGAAAACAGTTCTGTATATCTAACTTTCATTAAAGCGACACTATTCTAGCAAGCATTTTTACACGTAGAATAAAGCTTGTTGTATCCAAGTGATTATATAGCTAATTCTAGCATGGTGATAGTTTCATTAAAACGACACTTTTGATGAAAATAAATTAAAACGTTGAAAACAGTTCTGTATGTCTAACTGATGTTAAAGCTAATTCTAATGTTTACACGTTGAATACAGCTTTTTGGATCCAAGTGATTAGGCCTATATCGCTAATTCTAGCATGGTAATAGTTTCATTAAAACGACACTTTTGCTAATAAGTATTTTAACACGTTGAAAACAGATCTTTGTATCCAAATTATAATTTAGCTAATTTTATCATGCTGAATTGTTAATACTGTCATTAAAACGGAACTCTAGATCACAATTTTTTGTTTTTAATCCAAAACTAGTTAAAGCTAGTTGTAGCATGCTAGTAGTTTCATTGAAACGATCCTTTACTAGGAATGTTTTTACACGTTGAATACAGCTTTGTGTATGCAAGTGATTATGTAGCTAATTATATCATGGTGGTAGTTTCATTACAACGACAGTTTTGCCAACAACAATGTTGACAAGTAGAACACATCTCTTGGTTCCTAGTGATCATATAATATATAGCTAATTCTATAATGCTGGTAGCTTCATTACAACGACACTTTTGCTAATAAGTATTTTAACACGTCCAATAAAGATGTTTGTATTGCAAGTGATGTTAATTAGTTAATTCGATAGTTTAATTAAAACGATACTTTTACTCACAAATATTTAATCACTTCGTGATTATATAGCTATTTATATAATGCTTGTTATTCAATTAAAACGACCATATTGAGTTGAGAGCACCACCATCGGTTGGAATGAGTGAGGCCTGTAGAAATTAACAGGAACAAACAGCACCGCAGCCTTTAAAGGAATTGAGCTCAAATAACATGATATTTGAAAGAAATCATCTGAAAAATGTGCTTTACCAATGGCCATGAAGACGTCACATACAACACCCGGTTAGAATCGGTCTGTACCGCATACGATCGTGTGTAGACAAAATATTCAATACATTTTGAACAATTGAAAAGATAAATAAGTTTTGCATGGAATATTTTCCTAAATTTATGATAATTTACTTCTTGACCATGCTGAAAACATGTTTTTAAATCAATGTTTCGTACGAAACAACAGTGTTAACAGCACTGCTCATTTTTAGAATTTGTCTTTTGCGACTTTCATAAATTGCGTGGGTTGAATTCCTACTGATTTTAATCTGGGATATTCAAATTACAAACGAAATTAAAATATATTCAAATGAACTTTGCAAAAAGCTATGACGATTATGCATAAAGAGATTGCATTCGCCGACAGCTAGTTTTTTTTCTGCATAATACTTCGTCAATGGCTTAAAAACTGGCATAGAAATTAAAAAAATAAAAAAATTCTTCAATAATTAATTCACCGTCAAAGTCGAGTGGCATGACTAGGTTTTTCAACATTTTCATAAACAAAATTATCACATTTTTATTTTTATATATATTTTAAACTACAAAATTAATTTAGAAGCAACGCATTAAATATAAGTAATCACGTTTGTGGAGGATATTTTTAAGGAAAATAAAGTCAAAAATTCTTTTTTAGTATACAGATGCATATACTTGACGAAGTGCACTGCAGAAAAAAAAAATCGCTCGCCGTCATGTTCATGGTAGCTGGTAACACCACAGGAATGATCTGTTGTAGACACGAGATACGCCTACATAAGCTAATGGTTACATTATTTTGACCTCAGAGAGGGCGCCCTTTGGGAATGTGACCTCATTCTGCAACCCCCTTCTCTTCCCATGATCAATAATTAAAAAATGATTCGCCAGAGTAAATGCTTCGTATCTGCTGTTGATTCAGCAGACTGTCAAATACCATCAAATTGCTGTATGCAGCTGAGCCACTGTACTCATTGGATGAATACATTTTGTTGCATGTGTTAGTCATACTCATGTATAGCTTAGTGCAACCATCTGAGGCAATTCCGAGTTCACTACTCGAAATCGAATTTTTTATAAATCGCCCATTTATAAATAATTGTAAAGCGTCATTGGGACTCACTTTGAGGTTTACGGTCAAAGTCAGGTGAAACCATTCATTGGTTGGTATCATGGTGGGGAGATATTTCTGAATGACAGTAAATTGTTTTGTTTTTACATCTAAAATAAACCTCCTTTCTGTGCTTTTGTACAAAAATGCAACCCCTCGTGCCAGGCTCGTTTGACCACCAGAGCTGACGTAATACCTTTCACCAGTGAAGCCTGATGATAATAATAATAATAATAATAATGTGAACATTTATATAGCGCTCAAACACAGAAGAAACTGGTATCAGAGCGCTTAACAAACTATACAACTACAAAAACCCAAAACAAAAACAATTAAAATAGAAAAGTCTTAAGATCTTTCTTGAACTTTGTTAATGATGTAGTGTGACGGATGTAGTGAGGCAAGTTATTCCATAGCATAGGACCAGCAGCATAAAAACCCTTGTCACCAGATTGAGTGTTGGTTTTAGGCACCGTAACTAGTCTATCATCATTGCCTGAGCGAAGTCCGGATTTCCTAGATTTGTAGGGAATGATGAGGTCTGAAAGATACGTTGGTGCCTGTTTGGTGAAACATTTGTATACAACAGTTAACATCTTAAACACAATACGCGAGTGGACAGGCAACCAATGGAGTTGTTGGAGAAATGGCGACGCAAGATCATACTTTTTAGCCTGGAAAACAAGTTTGGCTGCACGATTTTGGAGACGCTGAAGACGTTTGATATCAGAAACATTTATACCATGAAGAAGAGAGTTAGCATAATCTAATCGCGATGTAACAAGTGCACGAACGGCGTGATGGCAAGTAGTCTGGTCAATAAACATTCTAATTTGAGATAAATTGCGGATATGGAAGTTTAGTGACGTTTAGATGACGTGCTGATCTTCAGCCAAAGAGACCATGTCATACTTTGAGATTCACAGTTACCCGGATCAGAGATACAAGCCCCATTAAAATCCCCTAGATCCAGGTAAGACCCCGCCTCTGCATACACAGCGCATGCATTATCAACTACACTAGGAGAAGGAACCAGCTTCACCAGGTTCGGGTTACCAGCGACTTGGTACTCATTGCTACTGACGTTTACTTTCTGACATGATCCAGCGATGTAATTTTGACCAAAAGATCGGTAGAGAATTAAGTCTTTGTAAAATAGGCCTAAATGATAAATAAAACAAAAAAGTGAACAGGCCATGTTTTTCTTGCTACTGTTTTAGGTACTTTTGGGAAAATATGTAATGTATTAACAGTGTTGCACGTAATAATAGTTTGTATAACTGGAAAACGACTGAATAAAACTGTGGATAAAAGCCGAACTACAGACTACTCTATTCAATTTTTTTTCAGCTTGCCGTGTTTTTGTTTGTTATGAATTGTCATATAATTCATTGATGATACGTAGATGACAAGAGTGGATTATATCAATCAATAAGCACTTATTCAAAGTAATTATAATGCATACTGTTTGTGTAAAAAAATCGAAATAACGAATAATACTCACTAGAACAATTAAGCCATTTTCGAATCTCCTTTGGATCATTGCTACGCATAAACGTGTCAAAGTACGACACGTTGAAAGGTCGGTATGGTGTACGGGTGTTAACACCACCAATTCGAAGCTTAGTGCATTGGCAGGGGTCCTCCACTGGAATGACCCAGCGGTAACGATTGTTCATATCGGGATCCGGTTCCTGTCCGGTAGTGCAGATCATTGCTTCGTGAAAAAGAACATGATACATTGTTAGTCTAAATTTCGAATTTAGGTTCTGCGTTATCTATTGAGAGTAAAGCAGAGCCTAACCCCGGGAGAACTGATGCCACTCTTCGAGCCTCGTGAAAGACGTGAGATTCAGGTTTGTGGAGATTCAATTTTTGACCTTGGTTGGTAGCTAGCTCGCCAGCCTCGAAGCATGAGGTCAGATCTTCGGCACAAAGTCTTCTACGACTTCTGTACGGCTGGGGCCTGTATCTATATCCTTGATAGGATACAGACAGGGGACCAGTCTAAGCACAGCCCCGCTTCTCTTTTGGTTAACTCGTAGTTCTTTTCCATACCGAGAGTAATGGTTAGATACAAAAATAAATCAATAAAACGAAATAAAACAAGACACTGTCAGAGTTGTACGTTTGTGTCAATGTCTCAAGTATATCGATTATGTATTTTTTCGTTCGTCGGTATGCAAGAATCCCGGGTTTTGTAGAAATTTTATGTCCAAGATTTGTATTTTTAATTCAATTATACATTTAATATGTGTCATCGAATAAATTTAAAATATTAAATTATCTGATCAAATGAAACAAACAAAATCTCAATGTAAGGACATTTCGTTTTTTCTTTCTTTTAAGTCAATTAATTAACTCTATTAGGTCTGGGGAGGGGTACGAAGTATCCCCTATGAAACCGGCCGCAAAAAATCTGTTACTGTTTCTAATTATTATTTAATAATATATAACCATTATAATATATAATATATTATTATATAATACCATAATATTATATATAACCATAATATTATATATTAATATATTACATATTATTATATATAACCATAATATTATATAACCAAAATATCGATAATAATAATAATGTGTGGACTTATATAGCGCACGTATCCACCAACTGAGTGGTGCTCAAGGCGCATTATATTATTACCCCTGCTCATAAGGCTCATGACGCTCATAAATAATTCCTGAAACATCTCAGCTCCCTGGGGAGTATACAGCTCAATTGCTGCCATTACAGCGCAAATAGGGCTAATTAACCAACTCTGCCCTCACAGGTACCCATTTAACCCCTGGGTGGAGAGAAGCAATTATGGTTAAGTGTCTTACTCAAGGACACAAGTGTCACGGCCGGGTTTCGAACCCACATTCTCCTGCTAACACCAGAACTTGAGTCCGGTAAGCTAGTACGCTCGGCCACGACACTCCGATGCGGGGTGTTCATGGTAAATGAATATGTAAATGAATGTGGCCACCATGACATTAAAGTGAAAAATCACAGTTTGTCTTTTATTTAAATATGTCTTCACCAATATATAAATTAGCAGCATAAACTGTGCTTTGGATGTGAAAATGTCTACCTTTACTGTACGTTTGGGTAAAAACTGATTCACATTTGGCTCAAAATCAATAGTCATGATTTGGAAAAAAAATCAAAAAGGGTCATAGCGCCCCCTTGTGGGGATATAAATGATTTTACATTATTTATTTTACTTAAGACAAAATATGTGCTAATCTTAATGGCTGACCCCAGATGAATAAGGACAATATGGCGACAATTTAATTTTTGACAATATCTTGCACCAAAAAGTGGTCTATCGAATTCCACATAAACCTATGCACAGTGGTTTAAAACCATATGTGAACCAAACATTAGCAAAGTTCATCAAAATAACGGTACAAACATTAATGAAAACCACTTGGCATTCACCTACAGCTTGACTGGACTATAAAAATTTACTTTATCGTCAAAAAAATGCAAATAATTTGTAAGAGATCATTATTTTCAATTGCGCCCTCTGTTGACTATTATTGTCCAGTGGGTGCATATAACGCCCTATTTGAAAATAAAGTTGGACCATAATAATATCATTCAATTATTTCGCGACTGAGAAGATTTTGCAAAATAAGATTTTGCAAAGTAAAATACATGTAGCATTCAGACACTCGGAGAGACAGGCAGCCCGACATTCAGAAAGACACAAATGGACATCATCTTTCCGACTTACTAGGAAAGAGTGAAATCGATTCGGATAAAATGTCACAGAATTTTTGGGAAATCACCCTTGATTAATCAATGCCTTGATCTACTGAAGGAAGAAAGGCAGCAGTTCATCCTCAATATGTATTCCAAAATTTGCCCTTTTCCTATGATGATCACTGTAATAGTATGTACATTGTAATGTGCAATTGTTCACGAGGCGCAAGTAACAAATCACTGGATCTGCTTTCACCCAGAGACGATAAAATACATCAACCATTTTTGCGAGAATCAGAGATGTTCCCGGATGTTTGTGGAAACCAAAAATAATCTGTTTGTTTACTTACAAAGTGCCACCTTTGCCCACTGGTTCCTATTATTCCCCGTATTGCGGTTACAAAAACAAAAATAGAAGAAAAAATGTCTTTTTGAAAGAGGATTCAAGACGAATGGATAAGTTGTCGACATCGGAGGGGTTCGTAAGTTGGCCGGAATCAAGCATTAATGGCTTCAGGCTATAACTACTGTAATTGGTATTGTGCCGTCAGGTCATACCAACTATGGTCATACCCAGGTCCCACATTAATAAATCTCTGGATGGTGTTAGTTTTCTTCTCCAAAGGTGATTGTGCGAAAACCAAAAATGTATTATATAATTCTTGTGCCACATTTTACTGCTTAATTTTCTAAAACATATAGTTTCATATGATTTAATAAAAAACAAACAAACAAACAAACTAAAACAAAAAACACTGTTTAAAAACATCAATCGAACCCACCCCAAAATTGTTCATAAAACATAATTCGACATTGAGCTTCAGTTGGAGTCCGTGATTAGAGAAAGTAAACAGGGGTAAGTACTTGAATTCTGGCAACGACATGAATTTGCTGAACGTACAATGTACAGAACACTAACTGGACATGTTTGGTCAACAGAGGGCGCTAATTACTCGCTCGTTTTTGTCATTTCTGGTTGAAGACGCCCTAGCTAAAATGCATTTTTTCCAAGGTCAGGAGGCATGGCGGCAATTTTGCGGGCGATTTCTTTTATAGCCATGTATTTAATCTACCAATTACCAATTATTAATAAAATAGGAAGATTCACCCAGGCCGTTAATTAATGGCCGATTTTGAAAATGTGTAGCCGAAAATGTTTTGGTTTTTGGGGGAGGGGGTCATTTTTAGTTGGAGTAGTCATTCTGTATTTATTGTACTTTATTAATTGTTTTCCATATCAAAATCTATATCATTGAAAAGAGCACAAAATGGGCTTGGGAAATTTTATTTCAGATCACATATAAATTTTGCATAAAAGCGTCTTTATTGTTACTTGAACTGAACCAGTTTCAATAAGCTCTAAATTTATTGATTTATTATGTGCTGAGTAAAATGTATCAAACAATATATACAATTTATTTACATTTTTTTTTTAGATTGGAAACTATCTGCTTAGATACAGCTGAACAGTTAAGAAGCAAAATCTTGAATTTTTTTTGATGAAATGTCTGGGTCTTAAACCACTGTGTAGCGCCCCTTGTGGGGATATAAATGATTTTACATTATTTCTTTTACTTAACACAAAATATGTGCCAATCTTAATGGCCGACTACAGATGAATAAGGACAATACGGCGACAATTTTATTTTTGACAATACCTTGCACCAAAAATGATCGATCTAACACCACATAGGTAACCTATGTAACTCAACTATGCATCCCAACGAAGTTGACAATATAGAGGGGGCATCATTTTCACATCGCTCGGCTTCTCTAGGCCTGTCTGATAAGACTAAAGGAAACTACAACATTGGTAATGCTGTAGCCGAAGTCAAAGCCTACGTGGCAACCTAGATGCTAGTGGCGGCGCCGCGAGGGTCTTTACCAGTCAGTTCTGATGTTTTTCTTTATATTTTTCTACCGGTTTGGTAGAAAAATGTTAAACATAACACATTAAGTAACTAATTTTGTTATGGTATCACATTTTTAAATATAGGCAACCCTAACATTCTGCCCCATTGTATTTTCTGTATTCTTCAGCCGATTTTCATTTAAGGTTTGTAGGTATGTTCAGTTCGAATGAGACACAATTTACGCATTTTTGGTACTTTCCCTCATTTTTTGTCAACAAATAGTATTTCCCCAAACTTTCCTTGGAATATTTTGTTTAAACATAAATAAATATATTTTTTACCAAAAGTAAAATAAAAGCAGATTATAACTTCCCTGGAGGTGGAGGAGGAGGAGGAGGAGGAGGAGGAGGAGGAGGAGGATGATGATGATGATGATGATTTTGTGACAAACAGAACAAACATGTCACGTTAAACAAACTTGACAAAATTATGCCGTAGGCTTATTTCTGTACAGTTATACAAATGATTTCCAAATTGATTTCGACTGAAAATTCAACACCGCAATGAATATCAACAATCTGGATGTTTCTTGTTCATGAAAAATTAAATACGCCGAAATTGGTTAGGCCAACAGTCCTTTTATAGGAACATTGAGCAATCATTAATTTAAGAAACACAATTCAACAGTGGAACGATTGAGATAAAATATGTTTTAATGCTTGAATGCACCCAGCCCAACTGGCCCTCCTCGGTCAGACATACTGAACGGTTATACTTATCAGTACATGTACATTGTACAAAATATACATGTATATTTTTAGAGTGGTCATATCCGTTTTCACACTTGTATCAAAGCCACAACTCTCCCCAAAATCCAAACACAAAGGCCCTAGTCAACCTTTTGTCAACTTACTGCAGATAAGTAGGGGATTACAGCCCAATAAATTGGTCCTTTGTCCTGCCTGCAGGATTTGCTGGCTCCAGCTAGAGCTATGAATACGCTCACGACGAAACCCCACAATGTGCAGTGACCCGTAGATAATGAGCTCCTTACTTTCCAGCAGACGCGTAACTTGAGTTACCGCGAGTGCCCGCAATGCTTAACCGCAGGTTAGAATTCGATGTCTCCCCTAAACTAGAGGGTATTAAACATCTAATACCCAATTCTGCCCTCCTTGTCACTCTGGATGTTTCCTCCTTATATACAAACATCCCCCATGGTGAAGGCATAAGTGCATGTGCCAACGCTCTCAGATCCAACAACCAAACCAAACCTTCAGTGAGACACCTTACAGATCTTATCCGACATATACTGACTAAGTAAGACTAATTGCGGTGACACCATGTGGAATCTCAATTGAGTAGTAATTAGTTCTGAAAAGAACTGGGGGTGTCACCGCAATTAGTCTTACTTATCATCCTCACCATGCAAAGCTACAAGTTTTACCTATATACTGACTAAAAACAATTTCACGTTCCTAGACAGAAACTTTCTCCAGGTTCAAGGTACAGCGGTGGGCACTAAGATGGTACCATGATACGCTAATCTGTTTATGTCTGACCTTGAAGACAGATTGCTATCTTCTGCCCCCCACCGTCCTCTAGTATGGTGGAGATTTATTGACGATATATTCTGCATTTGGTGTGGTGGCCAAGATAGCCTAGGTGAATTCATCAACTACATTAATTCATTCCACGACACCATCAAGTTCACTGCTAACTACTCTACCAATAGCGTGAACTTCCTAGACGTCACCATCAACAAATCCCCCAAGGCATCTCGACTGATGTCTATTGTAAACCCACTGACACTCATCAATACCTCCTTTCTGACAGCTGCCACCCCAAGCACTGCAAAGAGGCCATCGCCTACAGTCAAGCGCTCCGTATAAGACGTATCTGTTCCACCGATACCTTATACAGGAAACGGTCGTCTGAACTGAGGCAACACCTTGTATCCCGGGGTCATAGCAAACGCAGGGTCCAACTAGCCATCAACAGGGCCCTCTGTACCCACCGTAGCACCCTCTTGGCTACCCAGGGTAACAAGAAAACCCTTCCTAATAGAGTCCCCCTGGTCACGACTTATCACCCCAGATTACCCAGACTTTCATCTATCGTAAATGATAACATGACTATTTTACACTCCTCCGACAGGTTACGCTCAGCCATCCCTGAGCCCCCTTTGATTGCTTTCCGTCGCCCCCGTAACCTCGGTGATATATTGGTTCGGGCTAGGCTCCCTAGCACTAACAGTGACCTTAACATCACTGATCATGAATCACCACAGGGGTGCTCTAAGTGTAACCGCTCGAGATGCAAAACCTGTTTGTATCTCAAACCTGCTCAGAAGGTGAAAAGCCACAGTACTGGTCTCACCTACACAATCAGAACTAAATCCCAGTGTGACACACCCAATGTTATATATGTAATCCTATGTAAAATATGTGGTATACAATATATAGGGGAGACAAAGACCAAATTGTGTCTCCGCTTTGCCAACCATGTTTCATCTGTGAAAACTAAAAACCCTACCCTGTGGCTATCCATTTTAACAGCCCTAATCATAGCATTAATGATGTTGAACTCATTGTAATTGAAGCCTGCACTATATAGCAATGATACACATCACAAACTTAGGGAGTCACACTGGATATATCAACTGAAAACACTTCAACCCTATGGCCTCAATATCAACACAGATATCAAATAACCCAGCTACCTCTACCTATTTCCAGGCATTTGTTGTAACCTTTTATTTTTTCAGGATTTTGTCCTAACCTGTTCTATTTTCAGGTAGTTGTCTTAACCTGTTCCTTTTTCAGGTATTTGCTTTAACCTGTTTTTTTTTAGCTATTTGTTTTAACCTGTTCTTTTTTCAGGTATTTGCTTTAACCTGTTCTCTTTTCAGATATTTGTTTCAACTTGTACTCCTTTCAGGTATCTGTTTTAACCTGTTCTCTTTTCAAGTATTTGTTTTAACCTGTTACTTTTCAGGTCTTTGTCCTAACCTGTTCTATTTTCAGGTATCTGTTTTAACCTGTTCTCTTTTCAGGTATTTGTTTTAACCTTCGTTCTATTTTCAGGTATTTGTTTTAACCTGTTACTTTTCAGGTCTATGTCCTAACCTGCTCTATCTTCAGGTATTTGCTTAACCTGTTGCTTTATCTTATCTTGTATACTTTTACATTTTTTCCAACTGTCTCTCATAGGACTATTTTAATTTAGCTATTTACACCCACACACCAACTCCTCAATTTGTAAGGCTTAACAAAAAACCTTTTTTGTTGTCGTATCCCTTTGTGTATTGTCCTATGTTTATGCCAGCTTTACTAAAAGCTGCCACCTCTACCTATTGTGTGGCTCAATAATCCCTCCTTTACCCTAGCTTCACCATAAGCTGCCACATCTACTTATTGTGTGGCTCAATAATCCCCCCTTTGTTCACTTCTGATACTCCTATTGGCTTTTTCTAGACTGATGCTTATCTTTAATTGGTCACTATTTTCCTGCCTTTTTTGGATCCCGCCCCATGATCCTTTGCTTTCCCTCTTCCCTATAAATGGATGAGTTTTTATGTTGTACTTTGTCAAAGCCTCTGATGGAGGTCCGGATTGGATCGAAAGCTAAGGCCACCCTCCCGATTTAATTGGATGATTGTTTCTACTGAAAGTGCTTCTCTGCAAGAGTTACATCAGTTTCCCCCATTTGTTGCTGATTACGACCCCCCCAAAAGGGGGCGGGGAAATGTAATTTTAACATATTTAACTGCGAGTTTAGATAATTAAGGGAGCGTCTCAAATTAAGGGCACGTTCGAGGCGAAAAATAACGTTCCAGTTGGCAAATGCCGAACAAGCGTTCTCTAAGAACGTTCCATTTGGAACGTTCCGTGGGAATGTTCCGTCTGTACTATTGTTCGCAATTGGTTCACACTCTATGGGTGATCATGTATACCGATATGAAGTTACACACAGGACTTTATCCAGATTTGTTTCATTCTTTTTACAAATGCTCGTTTGATGCCTCATCCTCACGACAAAGGTATGTTTTCTTTGTTGTTATATTCGGTTTACGAGTGAAAATATATTGGTTCCAACCCAGAACTAGCTGCTTGCGATAATCGTAGCGAACGTTTGGGCTTTCATCAATCAATAACAAATGGGAGACGACACCTTGGGCTACGATCGTCGCAGCCTATTACTTTACGTAGAATATGAACACTGCATTACGTTGGCAGAAGTGATGGGTCTAGTATTATTAACAATGGTGATTTCTTTTGTAGACACTTGGCCGATTGTCATCAAGTCTCTCATAACGTTAATCTCGTCTGAGTGTTTGCTTCTTACGCAGTTTTTCGTCAATATTTATCATTAATCTGTCCCTAGTATAATTAAAAAAATAAGTGTATTAATTAAGTATGTCATGGGTAAAAAAAAGCCACAAAATTAAGGATGTTTTTTTCATCTTTACTCACCGCCTCCATGCTCACCACCATCACCTCTGACTCGGGCGGCTATTTTATTATTACATCTGTGTGAGCACAACACATACCGTACCCAAAATCGCAATTTGGTCACATCGCACAGTGGGCCAGGGTGAAAACAAAGTGCGCCAAAAGGGGTCATTTGTGTATGTATCAGATTTGGTTCCTTTTACATGTTTTATGTTGCTAAGACCCCCTACGACTATTTTATAACCATATTAAACTTCAATTAATATTTAATGACTGTAGAACCGCCTGACAATAAATAAATAAATTAAAAAAAAAAAAAAAATTGTGATAAAAGCAGGTTGCTGTTAATAAATTTAAAATTGCCATTGTGGCCTTTTGACAGAAGCTATCGTCATATAAATTGAAATAAACCCAGTGTGTGGTCTATATTTTACCAAAATTTAGTCAATTGTAAATTAGCTTTTTGATTTCATCAGCAAAATTCGAGGAATTTGGTAAAGTTATAAAATATAGCTTGTTTTTGTTCAGCTATGGTGGAACTACAAATTCCCACCGATTCCCGCCTAAATTCTCATATTTCCCCGAAGCTGAACCTTTCAGCAACATTTTGATACCAAAATTAGCTGCGACCTGTGATTTTGTAGCTATTTTTGTAAACCCAATCCCAACAAATTTGAACAATTTTATTTATAACTCGACTGTGAGCAGCGCGCCGCACAGTGAAACTGACAGGACTTAATTATTCCCTCGCGGTTTCCGCCACGTAAACAAAGCGAAGTATTGTGAAATGATTGTCATGAGAAACGATTGTGGAATTAAAATTGTTATCAGTGCCTTAATAGTGGAAAACAAGACGTATCTAAAATTCTCATTCTGTCAGTAAGCCCCTGCACTTATGGTAAATTCGCAAAAGAAAAACAATCACTTATTGGTGTTAAATTGATCGTGGTATAAAGCAGGGATAACATATTTTTGACTCATGTGCTATCAAATTAGTAAAATAGTGAAATAATGTCCAAAATGTATTGCCGTCTCTCCGGAAACAAAAAACAAATCAACGTACGAATGCATACGAAACATCTGAATGCATTTTTATTATTTTCTTGGATAATGACAACAAAATTGGTTGTTTAATGGATATGTTGATTCAAAGAAAGTAAGGATACGTTTTTTAAAGTTTTTTTTTATGTATTGATTTATTTTATTTTTTTATGACATAACTTCTCTCAAATTGGGGAAAGGTCAGTTATTAATATTTACTTAGAACCTCAATTTTAAGGAATGTGCAACATTGATAATGTTGCAAAACAGCATCCATAGGTTTGATTACTTTCTTTGAGACGAGATATGTATTTAAGAGAAAATACATCAATGTTAAGTGGTATCCTACATTAATTTTAACATTGTGTGTTTTTTTTTAATTGATTCTTCCCCATTTTTGGTACAAAATAGTATTGTTTACCCAACGTTCTTTAATTTTCATCCGTTGACTATGATATTTGGCACAAATGTTGCTTTCAGTACAAGCAACAATGTGACGCCACTTAGATATAATAACACTCATTGTGCTATTCATGTCATAATTTTTTTACATTGAGCAAAACAACCCTGAACAAATAAATTAAGGCTATATTGGATTCCCATAATGCATTGGAAGTCGTCATATGACTTAATGTTCTCCATGTCACATGACTCAATGATGTCTACTTCTGAGTTGAGTATTTTATATATTTATTTTTGTTTAATACAAAAGGGATCAACTATAGTACCTCAATATTCCAATGCTTCCAGTTTCATTCAAAACGTTTTCTGTTACTCAAAGAGACTCGCAATTACACAACATAATAGCACAAGGCGAACTCTGGATGCTGTATTGACGGTGTAATACCATTGGTTTAAAATAACTAAACTAGAATGATATGCTGTGTGCCTGCATAATTGCCATTATAAACTATATGCTAACATTTAATTTTCCACAGCTGTGATTTACTACCATACACATTTTGATACTGAATACATTTTGTAACTAGACACAATTTGTTTGTCTTCGGGTAAACTTTTACTTCAATCAAGTGAGCAGTTGATAACATCATAATCTTATTATTGATATTTTACATTAAACTTGGTGTGAGGTTGATGACAGTATCAAATTACCTTGAATATTTCTGTCTAAAGTGTTATCATTTAAGTATACTACAAATGTAGGCCTAATCGAATTAATTTTCTAGATGACTTTTCCACTCTCTGAATTATTCCACATTAGACAGAAATAGAAAAAAATATGAATACATTCCACGATTTTCTCATTTACGGCGATAAGAAATGAGCTGAAACGTTTGGTTTGTATACATAATATAGCTGCTAAATCTTATGATCGAGGTATTATTACAGCAAACATAGTATACACACTAAAAGTGTTGAATCAACATGCGGTGGGACACCTCTCTAAACCATTTAGTGTGTTTGTAAACAATTGTTGTTTACTACGTCATGGAAAACTCAAATTCAGCCACTTTGCATAAGTTCTCTATTGATACAGTGTCTGATAACATGGTAAACAAACTTTCAAGCTGGGGTGAACCATTGACCTGGTATGCAGCTTTCAAAGTAAATACCCCCCTGCCAGCGGACAACCCATTGAACTGTACAGCTGTTATTTATTGATGTTACCGCACTAATCCCAATGCATTCAGACATTCCGGCACCCTGAGATGTTTATTTTGAGGTCTGGTTGTGGGTATTAGAATGGCCAGACAAATATAATCTCTTGGTTTCTCTGTAGAATGTCAGCAGTGCAAAAAATGTGCAAAACATTTGGTTTTGGGTAACAATTTTTTGGGAAGGGATTGTGGGCTGGCACCCATATAAAACTTTTTATTTGGCTTGAAATTGTTTTCTTGGGTCTAGAGGGTCTCTATTAGTCTGTTTACACCATTTGAGAAGGGATTGTGTGTCCCTATATGACTCGGGCGGCTATTTTATTATTACGTCTGTGTGAGCACAACACATACCCAAAATCGCAATTTGGTAACATCGCACAGTGGGCCAGGGTGAAAACAAAGTGCGCCAAAAGGGGTCATTTGTGTATGTATCAGATTTGGTTCCTTTTACATTTGTTATGTTGCTAAGACCCCCTACGACTATTTTATAAACATATTAAACTCCAATTAATATTTAATGACTGTAGAACCGCCTGATTGTGTGTCCTTATATGAACGTTTTACACGCTATTCAAACGTACTAAATGATTTAGTGCCTTCATGTGTGTATTCGTTTATATTGTCTTACTGCACTGCAGTGTTAAAGAGTTCGGTCAGTGACAACTCTTTATAAAGTTGTATTTAACTTTTAAAAGTGTTGAATTAACATTGATAAAGTTAGACTTAACTTGACTCCGTGTTAATTCAACACTTTCTTTAAGTTAAATTTAACTTCATAAAAAGTGTTGTCACTCACCGAACTCTTATATGGTGATTCAACACTTTAGTTTTAAGAGTGTACTATTTAGTTTATAATGTAGACACTGGTATCAAACATCAGTTTAAATATTTCTGTCTAGTCTCAGGTGCTATGGTTTTTGTCAAATTTATTACATATTTTCCAAAATTAATTGCTGTCATCTGAAGACAGAAATTCCACGTTGGAAAAACTACCAATAAACTGATTGCATTTTCTTGTTACTTACACAATGAAATAACATAAAACTTTCACATGTTGGTTTGTGTATTATATCTTTATTCTTGCAATGTACGGATACATTTTCATATATTTTACCAATAGTGTATCTGGCTTTTAGCTATTTATATACTACAGAATGCAATGACTAGATATATCAATAAATTGTTAAACTATTTAATAAAGTTAAAATATTTAACAACAAAGCACACATTTTGACGTGTTATACCGTGTAGTATCTGTATGATTCATTTTACCAACAATGTATCTGGCTTTATTTAAGTTGTTTATCAACTACAGCTGCACGTACTAGATTGTATCAGAAATATCAAGTTATTGTATTGTCCTATTTTGACCCTAGCTTTACTACAAGCTGCCACCTCTACCTATTGTGTGGCTCAATAATCCCTCCTTTACCCTAGCTTTACCACAAACTGCCACATCTACTTATTGTGTGGCTCAATAATCCCTCCTTTGTTCACTTCTGATACTACTATTGGCTTATCTTTAATTGGCTACTATTTTCCCGCCTTTTTGGATCCCGCCCCATGATCTTTGATCTCCCTTTTCCCAATAAATGGATGTGTTTTTTATGTTTGTCAACCCGCGACCTCTGGAATACCGTACGAGCGCTCTACCAACTGAGCTAACCAGCCCCTATGTTGGTGGGCGGTCCACTTATGCCAATTATCTATTGCTCTATGGGGGCCAGGTCAGAGGCCAAACCATATCTGCCGAGTATCCCGGGATCAAGCCCCGGTCAGATGCAAACAACCTGAGTAACGGCAGTAGCGGGGATATACAACGTGGGACACATGCCTTTTATGTGGTTGTACACAAAGTAGATTTATAGGGAGAAACTGACCTGAATATTATATAAACGGGTATCGAGCAAAGAAAAATTGGCTGACGCCTGACTCGAACCCGCGACCTCTCGAATACCGTACGAGCGCTCTAACAACTGAGCTAACCAGCCCCTGTGTTGGTGGGCGGTCCACTTATGCCAATTATCTATTGCTCTATGGGGCCAGGTCAGAGGCCAAACCATATCTGCCGAGTAGCCAGGGATCAAGAAATGTGGTTCAGAAGTGAAAATATACCAAAGTTAATTCATATTTACTGGAAACACCATTAATAAATTTCAGTAACTGTAAAAACCGTAATGTTTCTCACGATTATTATAAGAAATGTGTAATTGTTAATTTGTTTTCACTTTCTTTAGTCCAATGCCAAAATAACATTCCCGGAAAATACCCTGAAAATATACAAAAATGCCAGCGAGCTCTGATCTCGCAATGTTGCCAATGTTAATAATTGTTAAAACCAAGCTCTGGAGAGCTAAATAATTTGGTATGATTTGTTAGTGTTGAGACACTAACCTCTTCAACTAGCTTGGTGATGGAAAGTGAGCAAAATATAATGTATAAAAATAATATCTTTAACAAATAAAATAAATATGACGTAAACATAGTAAACAATAATTCCTTTACTAAATCAAACCGCTGATTATAATTTATATATATAATAAGATGACATAAAACTTTTTCTTTAATATAACAATTTCTTAATGGATAAATATTGTTTTAATTCTAATTTGTATTATACTTGTGCCAGGTGCAATAATATTGATGCCAGTATACAACCAAGATCACTTAAACAATTGGAACAGGCTCAAATACCCCTCTTTACAATAACCACATCGTTTAACATAGCCCAAGATTAAGATCATTATTTTCATTGGCGAGTCCATCGTTAATTCAATAATGGATTTCAACTTTATTTCGGTCGTGAATCTTTTTGATTCTTAAGACGCTGGCCGCTGTTTGATTTTGTTTTTGTTTTGTTTTTTGGCATGACGCTGAGCCTCAACCGTGGTATAGATCGTATACAGATACGGGTTTAAAGATGAATTAATGGGTAGGATGAATACAACAATCCAGGCATACGCGTCTGGACCAATTACCACCGCCCCAGTCTGAGAGAGAATCCCCATGATGATGACAGGCATCCAGCATGCGAAATCTGTACCTACTATGAGTGCCATTTTCACCGCCATTCTGATTTCCCTTTTGCTGTGAGCCGACACTTTAACCTTCTTGGTAGTACTTTTTACCTTGACGAAGATTCCGACATAGCAGCATACAATGATGATAAAACACAACAGGTTAACGCCAAGGAATAAGACGATCGAGTAGATCCAAGCAGGTTCCTTGCTCTCAGGGACTGGGATAGCAACTGTATCCGTCCCAAGCGGACCTCCAATGGAGCTTTCCACGGTCACGTAACTCGTTGTTTTTGTAATAAATGGGAGACCAATACACACATCAGATAACCCATAGACATTTGAATCGGTCCCACTAGTGACAGTTGGCACAATACTGAGACATGAAGCTGCTGCCCACAAGATGAAGACTGTAACAATTGTAGACTTATCTCCAAGTTTGATCTGACGGAAGGGGAACACGATGCAGAAGAAGGTATCCAGACTGATAGTGGTGACAAAAAACACAGAAGCCTCACTGGAAAGCATGGAGAGCACCCCAGCAATCTTACACATCGTACTAGATCGCCACTCATACGCCCCACGCGCGTATGTCTCCCCAAAGTGTAAGTCAGCGACGGCTATAATCAACATATACACCCCCATCATGAGGTCAGATATCGCTAAATTGGTCACTAAGAACGAGTAAGTCTTTTTCCCACTTGTTTCTTTGCATTTGCAAGACCGCCAGACAATGACTACAAAATTGCCCACGAGAGCGCTAATACAAAGAAACCACATAGATGTGCGTAAGAAGTGGTTCTGCATCAGACTACCGCAGAGGCTTAATGGAGGCTGCAACTCCGTTGTCTCACAGTTGGACACTTTAAAACTCTCTAACGCTGAATTAAACTCGCAGCAAAGACGGTAGTCATCTACGTATCTGAAATTAAATATTATTTATTTATTTAGGTTGGTGAAATTCTTGCGTCGGGAGATAAACAATTGATTTAATTTTGCCCTACACCGACGTGTGTATAGCACTGTATACTCAGTGCTTTCCGAGTGTCTGTGAAAAAAAACTACACAGGCGACTCAGGTGGGATTCGAACCCACGACCTCCTGCTTACTAGTGCAGACGTCTTAACCTCTCGACCACCGAGCTTGCTCGATGACAATTGGCCAGCAATTGGTGACAATTGGTCGGCAATTGGTGACAATTGGTCGTGGGTTCGAATCCCGCCCGAGTCGCCTGTGTAGTTTTTTCACAGACACTTGGAAAGCACTGAGTATACAGTGCTATACACACGTCGGTGTAGGGCAAAATTAAATCAATTGTTTATCTCCCGACGCAAGAATTTCACCAACCTATATATATCGCGGAACCCACTGCTATATGGGATTCTAGCCGGCCAATTGTCATCGGGCAAGTTCGGTGGAATGGCCGGCCAGGTCACCGGATTTCACTCCTTGTGACTTTTTCTTGTGGGGGTATTTGAAGAACAAAGGGTTCAACAGTCCACCACGTAACCTTCAGGATTTGCAAGCCCGCATTCAACAAGAGGTCGAAATCTTACGTGATGATCCTGCAATGGTGAGACGAGCTGTGGCTGACATGCGCCACCGTTGTGGACTTTGCATCGAAAGAGGAGGTGGGCACGTGGAAGGTGTTGGTGCATAATTCAGTACTGAACAAATATCACCAATTGATAAAAATCTTGTACGTATCACATGCTTTCAAACGGTTAGATTTCCCTCGGGCCATATCTGAATGTGCTGCTCATGTCTGACCATGAACTGTCCCAAAAGGGTTTTCACATAGCATTTTCCAAACAATGGTGCTCAGTGATGCATGACCAGAGGAATGCAATCAAGATACCACTGGAAAGCATTTTGCTCCTACTTTATGGTAAAACATGATTAATAGCCATAAAAATCATATCTTTGTCAAAATTAACCCTTATTGTCAGAATTATCTTTTTTCTGGGACACCCTGTACAGTGCTATACACACGTCGGTGTAGGGCAAAATTAAATCAATTATTTATTTATTGTTTATTTGTTTGTTTGTTTGTTAGTTTAAAGCATCTTTAACAAGGATCAGGATAACCCATCCAGCTTAGCTGATCATTTAAGGTCCTCGCATTATATAAAAATGCATCAAGGATAAAACACAAACATCAAGAAAACTTTGACAGAAAGAGGCACAAATAAATTAATAAAAAACAACCAGTCTTAACGGAATAAAAGTTGAATAACTAGATTGCACAAGAAGACCTCCTCCCAAGCCTACCACACCAGTTACACACAAAGAGATTACAAATACGAGAATTAGAAATACGAGCGCCCCCATCCTCCCCAATAAAGACCATCAAAGCAAATTAATTACGTATGAAATTTGGCACAAATGTTGTCCTCAGTACATGCAACAATGTGACAACATTTAAAATATCACTAGAGGGCGCTATAAGCAATTTGTGGGTCAATCTGTCCAAAAACATGACTTTTAAATATTTTGTCCCATAATTGGAGGTTTTTTTTTAAACCAAAAGTGCAATAAAGGCAGATATAATAAATAATAATAATAATGTCGGGCATTTTAAAGCGCTTTTAAACAAGGTGTCAAAGCGCTGTACATTATTACCCCTGCTCATCAGGCGCATAAATCATTCCAGAAACCATCTCAGCTCCCTGGGGAGTATACAGCTCAATTGCTGCCATTTCGGCGCATATGGGCTAATCAAACACAACAACCAACTCTGCCCTCAGAGGTACCCATTTACTCCTGGGTGGAGAGAAGCATTGATGGTAAAGTGTCTTGCTCAAGGACACAAGTACCACGGTCGCAGCCAGGATTCGAACCCACATTCTGACGACTCAGCCATCAGAACACAAATCCGATGCACTAAACCACTCAACCATGGCACTCCACAATAATAATAACATCCATGGTACTTCCGATGACATGTATTTATACACTGAACCAAAGAAATTGAAGAAACCCTTTAAAAGTCAGGGTTTGGGGACAAACTAAAAGTTATTGAGTTAAACGTAATGGCGGCCATGTTCGATTCCCAGAATGCATTGGAAGTGGTCACATGACTCAATATTGTCCAGTTCAGAGTTCAGAGTTTAAAAGTTGACATCAAACGCAAACACCCATATTGAATGTTTAAGAGTATCAAAAATCTAGTATTTTTAACAATAAAAGTGGAAATTCATTTGGAACTGTTCCACATAAACGGTTGCCATGGCAACCATGAACACCCATTATCATTGATGTTGGTCCCAATGAATAGGAAAAGTTAGAAAATTTCAGCGTGATCGGACACAGCGTTATGGAGATATTTTTTTTTTAAATGTCATGGGGGCACATTGTGTCCCCCAGGCCTGATAGGGTTAACGGGTAAAGATACCTACTGTCATTTTAAAACATTTTTAATTTTTTTTAATGTTCTACACGAACATGTCTTGTCAAAGTGCATTTCGTCGGTTACTTACAGTTTGTTTAAGCCCACAAGTGCTGTTAGGGCGTCGTCGTCGACATATATCGGGTCATCGGTGGCGTTGCTGCCTCTAATCAGTATTCTGAGAAAGAAACATAACAACATAATATGAATATTTAAAACCCTGCGACGTGCCATGACACTTATACGAACAGCGCGGTTGCATCGCGCTAAATTTGTTAGTAGGTGTGAAGGGGCGCTATAACTTCTGTTGTGTTGAACACTACCAACTCCCAATGGTTTTAACAGATGCCTAGAGGTCCTCTAGACCCTAGAGAACAATTTGAAGCCCCCAAAAAATGTAAGGGCCCTTTAGGTTGATGTTTATTTTAGTTCTGATAACGCTTTTTCCCCTACCCCAAATCGACATAAAATATACCCTATTATGTGTACCCATAGCAGTTATAGGAATAAACATCTCTCATCCTTTGGCTGATGGCTCCTGCTTGTCTGTAATAATGTTCTGCCACACCATAGTGGGTAACTGATAGCCTTTGATAAGCCGCTTAGGAGCTGAAGTCAATGGCCTTGTGTTGACAGATGGGATTAGGATTTGTACACGGTCCTATGGGACCATGCAGGATTTGTACACGGTCCTATGGGACCATGCTTTTTGCAGTAGGATTTTTTGGGTCAAGGGTTCAAAGCAGGCTAATGGGAATTAACCATGCTATTTGGGTATACTTCAACAGTGAACTTACGGAATTTGAGAAATTTCGGGTAAAAATCAACGGAGTAATTAGGTTTTGTTTACAAACCTACTAACAAAATTAGCGCCATGGCACGACGCAGGGTAACCATTATCACCTAGCCATGCACAGACAGCAGCAGATAATGGCGACATTATTCATAAATGACCAGTACAGTTTGAACAATCTGATTTTAACAATATAATTTCTAATAGCCTTCTCCCTCGTACTTTCACCTCTTATTGCACATTATTAATAACCTGAATGTACCATTCACACGCAAGTCATTCTCTGTCGATACTCTGGTCCTCGTCTCTGGATTTCAGTGGATCATTCAATCAAAACTCAATACTCTGAGGTTTCTCATTTCCCTATATGTAACATAGTTTCATCCCTTCTGTTCATCGATTTCCCGTCCAATTGTCTGTCCATGAGTATAATGTGCATGTATTGCCTCTGTGTGCAAAACATTCCTATTTAGTGTTACCTTAATGTTATCAGCGTACGTGAATTAACAAACTGATTGGATGAGTCATGTTCCCGTGGCGGTACATTTACATCTGGTAAAGAAATGGCATATCACGACACGTATTTGAAGCAATCCGGCTGACGAAGTTTGTTTTGCATCACGCTGACTGCAAAAAACAACAACAACGACGACAACGACAACAACGACGACAACGACGACGACGCCGACGACGCCGACGACGCTGACGACAAAACAACATACATAGAAACAAACAAACAAACAAACAAACAAAACAAAAACAATCAATGACCACTTACTTGGTGTTAAATAGATAATGGTATAAGAAATCCCATTAAAAAATTATGTCTAAAACCAGTGAACTCACTTCTAAAAATCATTTCGTTACCAAAGACATAATTTCTTTTATTAGATTGAATACAAACAAATGCCTTGTCAATCATTTGTTGAAGTGTGTAAGCTTTTACAACATTTCACCAAGTGTATACTTGTTGTAAGGTGCATAAACATGTATTAAAAACTGTCCACTGTCTTACAGGTTCTTCAGATTGCGCTCAACATATTCATTAGTGTGGACAGACCCAATTACATCATAAACGTTATTCTAAAAAAGGAGACTGTCTGTGGGGTGAATGGAAGAGGCATTCGGACTTATCATTCAGAATATTTGAGGCCCCCGAGCAAAGCAATGTACTGGGGCCCCTAACCCCCTCGGATAATGACACATATTAAACTGACACTGGGTTGATTCATAGAAAGTAAGGACATTTTAGAAACATTTTTACAAACATTACTAATAGTGTATAATGGATTTAAATTACAAACATATTTAACGATAATGTTATTCTTAAATAATTTACAGCCGTAAAACATACACTCGTTTAGTGTAATTTAAAACAAGTACAAACGCAACTGAGGCTATAAAGCGTGAATTATCAGCGGTCCAATCACAAATCGGTATTTTGATGACGTCATAAATGTTTAGAAACGCTTCCATTGACATATTTTATTACCACTAGGCAGAGTGGCTGGGTTGGCCAGAACTTGTTTAGAAGTGCTGCCAAAGTATTATCATGGTCTAATTAATTTACGACCTGGTTTGTCCAGAGGCATTGCTCTTGGATGTTCGTTTGGTCAAAGCATTGGGGAAGGCATGTGTTCCTTCTCGGTATAGTTTATAACTTTAGTTTGAGCAGTATTATCCAAAGGATGTGATATTGTCTGTAGTGCTCTCATTGTGCTTTTCAGTTATCTTGTCCACTGTCATGCCTTATGGGGGAATAAGTTGCGCATTCAAGAAATCGGTGTGGTCCTCATTAACTTACATTATCACTGTTTACTTTTCACGGCATATCGTAATTATAACTATCTCGTGTATACAAGTGATATTGATACAGCGAACTGCCGCGGTGGTCAGTTAACTGGAAAACAAAATATCACGAAATATTGTCGTTTAATTTATTGGCAGTCACCCAGCATTTGCATATACAACGGGTTTTTATTTAAAGTAGCTATGACACGAGTGGGTATGCCTACCGTAACTGAATGATACGCAGTGCTTCTTTCATGCATGACAGTAAAATTGTTTACATTGATGATCACAAAATACAAAATCG
The DNA here is from genome assembly GCA_029582265.1 of Zoroaster sp. YZ-2022. Taxonomy (NCBI): domain Eukaryota; kingdom Metazoa; phylum Echinodermata; class Asteroidea; order Forcipulatida; family Zoroasteridae; genus Zoroaster; species Zoroaster sp. YZ-2022. The sequence goes on along the minus strand of CM055827.1, from coordinate 10,889,823 downwards.
AATACATTATTATATTGGTTCCCCAGTTTATCATTTGTTCATGATACTGTATTTGCTGTTAACTTTTACATATGATGTAAAATATAGATATACACTTGCATGCGATATAATTGTATAGATCTATTTGTTGAAACAATTCTACTGAACGCTCGATCGTCGATCGAGAAGGTATTAACCGTTGATTTGTACCCATAATAGTTGATAATATAACTTGAACTTCAGCAAGTAAGATCAAACGCAGATACAAACAAACAAACAAACGAAGTAAAGAAGAAACGAAAAAATTAAGAAACTGAGACACAAACGATAGAAAACGAACAAACAAACATCCCAGCAAACGAACAAACAAACATTCAAAGGAAATTAAATTAAACGAGTAAACAAATTAGCGATACTAGTTGATATTATAACTCGAACTTCACTTAAAAAAGAAATTAATAAATGAAGAAAAGAAGTACAACTTTTGTTTGGCTTTCCAAGTGATTACTTTATTGTCAAGAGAAAAAAACATATGTACAGAAAGTAATTACAAATTTAGAAACAAATAAAAAGTAGTAATAATGTATGAAATAGTAAACAAAACATTCAATCCAAAGACCAAGCAAATCAACCATGACTTTTATGATGATAAACTATCAATCAAAAATAATTAAGGTGTGGACTCATAAGCCGCCAGGTATTGGTCATGGCCCACCAGGGTGGGCAACTAACAAGTCTAGGGGACCATTAGAAGAAAAACAGAAAAGAAGACTAAAACACAGATGGACAATGACACAAACAAACTAACAAACCAACACAAAACTAAAACATCAAATGAATTTAAATTAAACAAGTAAACACACAAACAAACATCCAAGCAAACGAACAAACAAACATTGAGTTAAACGAGTAAACAAATTCTCGAACAACCGAATAATCGAATAAATAAACAACCGAATATAAAATTAAAGAATTAATTTATTATTGACATATTAATCTGTGTTCTATTTGTTTAGTTATTGTTATTCCCTTTGAGCTATCCATAGACACTCCTTCTAGATCTGCTCCTAGTATTTATTTCTTTTTAAACCAATGCAGTAATGCCACACATATTACATGTGGTCTTTGGTGCATCTAGGCAGCTCAGCAAACTCATTGAGATGTCACTGGGCAGCAAAATACAAGACCAGTAGAGGGTGGTCTTGGGGTGTTTGCCACGACGCCTTCGTAACACTCGTCACCTATGTAGACGCTACACCCGTCAATGAACAATTCAGCATCGCGGTTGGGGAGTGAGAAGTAATACCAAGTATCCAATGATGGTTGACGATAACCCATCAAGTATACTTCTTTCAACTCATCCAGGGTACAGAGATTAGCATCCACGAGTGAGCAAGCAGCCTCCATCTCAACACGGTCATTCAAAGCGTAGCTCTCCGCCGTGATGATGGGGTACCGAGGGTTTATCAACCCAGGATTTCCGGGGCAGCAGATACCAGGTGAGGTCACCACACTCAAAACTGGACAGCAGCTTCCAAGACTGGTATCGTCTGGCCTCGGTGTGTTTGGCACGACGCCTTCGTAACACTCTTCACCTATGTAGCCAGGGACGGATTAACCCCCACTAGGGCCCCTGGGCCGATCATTTTTCAAGGCCCCCCTTGGCGCAGTGCGTGGACCCTCGGTTTTTTTTCGTTTTATTTTTGGTTTTATATCATCTTTTTGACCTAAATTTAACACAATCAACGGCCAGTGACGGGCCGGCGGGCCGCCCGTCAGAACACAATATAATAGGCATATAGGTCCTATATAACATTTGCAGCAGCAGTTGGCAGCACAGCGCAGTGCGTGCGAAGCCGGGCCTGCCCCCTCCCCCCCCCCCTACCCTCCCGATGCGCACTACCCACAACGGGTGGATACGCAAGGGCCTGTGAGAGACAAGGGCCCCTGCTATCCTACAACGTACAAAGCTGGGCTTTGTACGGTGTAGCAGTGGTCCTCAAAGGGCCCACTTTAAGGGGTCCCCAGCAGGGACCTCCAGCCTGGGGGGGGGGGGGGGCCTGAAGGCCGGGCCCTAGGAGCCCTTGTCAGGGCCTCAAACCCAGTACCGCGCCGCGCGGTCCAGTTTCCCCGAAGGGCCCCTGAGAGCCAAGGGCCCTTGGGCCCCGGCCCCACCGGCCCAATGGCTAATCTGGCCCTGTATGTAGCTGCCACACCCATCACTGAGAATTTGAACATCGCGGATGGGTAGTGAGAAGTACATCCAAACTGCATATGGTTGACGATATCCCCTCAAGTATGCCTCTTTCAACTCAGCCAGGGTACAGAGATGAGCTCCCAGGGCAGAGCAAGCAGCCGCCATCCCAACAAGGTCGTCCTTATCGTAGATCTCCACCGTGATGAGTGGCCCTGGTAGATCAAAGTAGGTCAGCCCGCTCGAATTCAACTCAACCTGACTTTCATGCACTGAATACCAGAAACCGGTGTCAGTGGGTATTTTGCCTAAATGACCCACCTGATAGGATTCCTCCAGTTCCCATGGTTGACAGAGATGTTGGTCATTCCTTTGGCACTCGAACGAAGCCAAGGTGTGCGTGTGGTACATAGAGTCTGTAGGACTTGGTGAACCTTTTGAAGATATTGAAAATGTACACTTTGAGATAGAAGTGACAGATTACGATTTTGTTGTTTTTGAATATTATTTTTGTTTTAGATTTTGCTGATATTTTTTTTCTGATTTCTCTTTTGGAGTAATGAACACATAACTAAATTTTGCTCCTGAAAAATGTAGCCACACCCCTTTTCTCCCTCAAAGTTGTGTCGGTGATTTTTCTTTATCACTTTCAGAGGACTATATCTCGAAAATGGGTGAAAATGTTTTACTTCAAACTGGTAATTGCAAGCAATCTGCTATAATCTGCTATCAAAAGGAGTATATAACATTTCCTTGTTAAATTAGGGGTCTTTCAAAACTCACAATTCGTCCATAATTTGCCATGATAGTGACCAATCTGACTTTTTTCAATTTAAGTTTTCCCGCCAATTAGTACATTCAGTAAGAGACCTATCACTGTATCTAATCCACGTGCATGTATTCCGTATAGTTTTGGAGACTATGCCAACTTAATTCGGGATTGGTCACTATGGCAAATTAGGGACGAATTGGGTGAAAATGTTTTTTTTATTTTTCAAAATTGGTAATTGTAAGCAATCTGCTACAATCTGCTATCAAAAGGAGTATATAACATCTCCTTGTTACGTTATTTCAAAACTCACACTTGAGCCAACATAAGTGACTTTTTGCCACTTTCGGGCATTTATGGTGCCCTCACGAGTGGTCAGAATGCTTTGATATTTTATTTTTATTAACAATTATACTTTCAGTGGAGGTTTGGCTGGGGTCTAAAGATCGGTTCGCAGACCCCCAAAAATAATAATAATAAAACAATTAATAAAAAATAAATAAAATAAAAATCTTCTAATGCATGGTCGACCAGCTGGACCACTACCCATGTAACTGAAACTGTTACATCTTAAAATTATCCTATCTATGCATGTACGAAAATTCAGTTTTCATAGCTTTCATAGCCAGATTATTTTTGTTTCAAATAATGAGGTATTTTATATAATACACATTACATAATACACAGGTTCTGTATGTATGCATATACGCAAAACACTTTTTCACCATCACAATCATCTTGATCAATTGTTTCCAATTTATGTATGTAAGCAAATTAAGTTTAGTATCTTTATTCTTTCATTGTTAGATGAAGTTGAACAATAACAGGGTGTTCTGCCATGTAAGAGTCCCCCTACACATGCTGTGATGCCTAATACTCAAGATTCAAGGGGATATTTAAAATTACACAATTACAACGTGTATGACTCTCAAGCCTAATTGAATTAGTTTAACTGTAATACAGATTCCCAAAATGGAATCAGCTGGTTAATACACTGCATTAGTGTAATAATTGTAGATTGGCCTTGCATGGCCGAAAAGAACTTCAAGTAAAGTTTAATTAGATATTGTGAGATCCATAGTTTCATTACCACACCTCTCTCGATAATAATTTTGCATCCTTAGATGAGTTTCACTGTAGCATGCATAAATGTTATTCCTAAATGCATCAATCTATTAAAAAAAAACCGAACATATAATTTGTTCAGAACAGCCACTTAAGTTATATAAACCAAGAGTTACTGATGGTCAAAGTGGATGATAGTCTTGAAGATGCTCCAAAGTTTACTACACCATAAATAAAGAAAGAAAGAAAGAAAGAAAGAAAGAAATTTACTATTCACAACTGGATCATGAGCTAAAATGCAATCTGAAAATGCTTATTTTTATTTGTTTTTATTTATAAAAGCGCCACCCACAACAAATAACAATTTAAAAAAATAATAAAGTTGAGTTCACGTCCTCCCCTTAAAAGAACTGAAATAATAATAATAATCAATAAATAAATAAATAAATAGTCGTCTAATTGGTGGGGAAATTAAAAGAAAAGAGGTACTACTGACAACTGCAAATGTGAAAATGCTGATATTGGATAAGGCATAAGGGAGTGCATACAAGTAATATTTCTTTTAAATAAAAAAAAATATATATATATATATTCCTTCTCGCAGGTCCGCCCCTCCCCATTTTTGCGAGGGTTCTAGATCAGCCCTTGATTGTGTGTGTTTGAAAGTTATATTTAAAAAAATTGTTTGGGGTGTGCATACACATACAGTCGGTTTCAAATACGGGTGTAACGAACAACCGATGCCAGAATTTGTTTAAGGATCGAAAAATCATCAGTATCGCAATACACGCTTTAGCATCGCGATGCGTATCGTGGCAGTTTTGTATCACGATAATCGATGCACGCGTCACACCTATAATTGTGATAACATAAACCATAAATCACTTACCACATTGCAGCCATTTTCGAATCTCTTTGGGGTCGCTGCTGATCAGAAAGGAGTCATAGTAGGTCACATTGAAGTATCTACATGGTGTGTGAGTATTCATACCACCTGGTTGAAGCTCGGTACAATGACATGGATCCTCAACTGGAATTAACCAGCGGTATATATTGTTTGAGTTGGGATCTGGTTCTCTTCCTATAGAGCAGACCATACCTAAAATAATTAAATAAAAAACAAAGTTTGACAAAATGTTACAATTTTGATTAATGAAATAATAAGCCCTAATTATCCAAATGCAATTACAAAGCAACACACCATACAGAGCAAATATTTTTGTCTTAGGAATAATTAGTTAGCATGTGGCATTAATGTATACTTAAAGCACAAATACATCAAGTTATGTTAAAGGAAATTATTAACAATATGATTTCTTTTTAACATAACTTGTTGTATTTAAGTTATCAACTGTTGCGATTTCGCTGGTATGCACAAGACTGACTATGGAAGATAGACGAAGCACTTCTGTGCATTAAACTAATTAAGGAAAACAATGAAACTATCGAGTTTACCTTCTGAATTATTCTCATGTAGGAAAAGCGACAGAACTGTTAGCATTCCTACAAAAAAGGCCATTGTGAAAGCTGTTCAAGTCACCAATGTAGACCTTCAGTCGACTCCACAGCACTGGCATCAACGTTATAGATTAAACTGAAATTGATATGTACAATACATCTAGCGGGCATGCGCAAATAAGATGCCCTTGAGTGACGATCATGGAAATGCCGTGGAAATATTTTGCAATGAAACAAATTAAAGGGCAATATTGTCAAGATCAACAGGGCATGGAAACAGAGTGTTGGTTTTAGATTAACTCTGTGACTGAAAATAATACCCCAAATGATTAAGTCGTATTAGCCACGGGTGTAAATCCCGGGGGGATGGGGGATATATCCCCCAGGTGTTGGACAGGGGGGATAGTCCATAGGCTGGGTATGTGGGTGTGTGGGTGGGTGGGTGGGTGGGTAGGTGAACATAAATCACACCAAACTATACTAGGTCTAGACACAAAAGCTGATTCATGTGTATTATATCAAGGGCGTTTATTTATTTATTTATTGTTCAAATGAGCATCTTCAAAATGTGGATAAACACGTTCTGTTAATTACCTAAGATGTGATATGATTTTCCAACAAAATAGATAAATACATAAATAAATTTAAAAAAGTATGAGTGAAAAATGTTTGAAAAAGTCAAATATATAAATTAGATTGTTGTCATTATTTTCATACCCTTAATAAACACATCACTCATTGCAACAAGGTGATATAGCCAGTGTATTGCAAGTGTAGGTAAATTAGAAAATTTACCCTATTTTAGAGAGAGAGAAAAAAAACGCACAAGAAATAATCAATTTCGCCGGCGACAGCCTCATCAATTTAACAATAGGCGCTCATTAAAATGCACGTAGCAAGTGAGTTGACCGTAAACCAATCATTTATACACCATATTTGCACACATATTGGCTCTGATGTCATGGTTTTCCCTATGCTAGAGAGAAACGAGTGCATAATAAATATTGTCTACTGTTTTCTTTTTAAAGATGTATCGCCCTCAGTGTTTTCGCTATTTTGAAGACAATTTCCCATCATTTCTTAAAATTTAATTTCTTTTTTGGCATTGCATATTTTCCAAATTGGAACAAAACATTCATTTGTACACTGTTAATGTCCAATATGAATGCTCAACCAAACCAAATTAGTTGAAATATAGTCTTAGCGGAGCGATGTGATCTCTATAAACCTACAATGCAAAACCTCCACCCGGAAAAATGATAAATGTTTTTAATTTAATCTAAAGCCAACCTATGTTTACTTTTAGTGACATTTTATCTAACTTAACATTCTGGACTAGAATCCTGTACCCTCAATGCTTCCTAACGCGCCGGCACAAACTACAGCCAATATGCAAAACACAATTTGCTTATCCGAGGTTAAGACAAGAGACGACACGATTCCTTTGAATCAACCACTCGCAACTGACGATTGCCTGCAATTGAAACATGAAAGCTCTGTTATTGCTGCACTAGTATTTGAAAAAAAAGTGTTTCTCAACCATTTTTATATTCTGACTGAATTTGGTCAAATTAGTCAACTCCTTGTGAAATGGACATCTCATTTTTTTATTTTTTATTTGTTTGTTTATTGATTTATTTTTATTTTGTTATTCTTTCTTTCTTTATATATTTGTTTTTGTATACAATGCTATTTGAGTAAAACAAGGCAACATACATGAAGTGCAACTGAATGGGATTACACTCTTATTTATCAGTCGTACACTCTAATTTACCGGTACCACCATTGGCATCAATTATTGGAATAATCAGTAAGGAGGAGATCTTCCCCCAACCTCCATTTATCGCCCGTTTTTGGCAGGTTCAATCTGGGTTTACACTCTCTGAACGCTACAATAGAAGAGTCCAGCTGTCCAGCAATAGCTATTGTCAAGGGATTATAGCATTAGTTATGGTTGCTGTGTCTTTGTGTATCCACCAGGACCACATGGATTAGGGTGGATTAACTCCTTAGTTAAGTGATCTCTTTGTTTGGCTACGAGGCTCCTCATTAAAATCATATTTTTTGTCTTAATGTTGACTTATTATCTACTACATTTTTAATGTCATTTATACATACTGTTTTGGGTTGTTTCCCTGCATATTTGTGTTTTTAAATTTAGGTGTCTGAAATACATTCTTTTTCATGTATATTGTGCACTTGCTGGTGGCCATTTTTATTCCTAATAATTATTCTTAATTAAAAACGATTTTCCCCAAGGATGATTAGGGATCGATTTTCTTTTAATATATTTGGAGTCAATAAAAATGGTTAACCACCAAAATTCTGTTATAAACTAAAATGTCTGGGTCTTGTCAGTTCTTACTGGACAAACATGATACTTCGTAATAATCAATATATAATAATGGAAAACAGTCTCGTGAAAGTTTCAGCATGTTGTTGTGATACTAGTGAAAATATATTTACATTGTTAGTATTCATTCTTATGTTTGACAACATGCCAAATATAAACACCTTTGACCACTACAGTTTAGACACCTATTGTAATTGTACCACTTCGGTTGCTGATATCAAATTACACGCATGTTATGAAATGTACATCATCCATCTTTTAATATATACAACCGGTTTTTTTTACCGAGTGGATGGAGCGAGTTATGCTATGTCACAATAATGCGCTGATCAACAGGGCATGGAATTGGAGTGCTTATTTTAAAATAATACCCCCGCATTATAAGGTCATATTATCGTTGCTGCTGCATAAATGAGCCAGTAATTTTCAGTCACTGTGTTCATCTTGAACTAGGACACCGGTTTCATGCCATATTGGAAGTATGCTCTGATCGTGACGGTATTGCACCTTTAACGCTTCTGTATATTTCACACTTAAATGAAATACGACAACAAAGGGTTTTTGATTAAATATATATTGATCCAAGTATTCTTGAAGTCTTCCATATAGTACGTGCGTGCGCGTACACGCTGCGCGCTGTCTATCATTGCGTTAGATACGGCAATTACGTCATGACAACTAACCAATCAAATTCGGCCACACGCAGGGGCCTTTGATATTGAGAAATGAAATAGATCATAGTCAGTATTGGGTTGGAGCTCAAACTGAGTAGACTTACATCTAGACATTTTGTGTAGTTTCTGAGAGGGATTTTTATTTACTGATTCTGCACTGGGTTTTGACCAACAATATTGTGCCGTGTGTTGACACCTGAATAAATTGTGTTTACTCAAGATCCTGTGTTTAGACTCGATTTCAGTGTAATCTACAAGGTTGATAACTTGCAACAGCCAGTGCCTTGGAGTCGACTCATGGTCTACATAGGTGACTTGAACAGCTTTCAGAATGGCCTTTTGTGTGGGAATGCTGGTAATTCTGTAACTTTTTCTACATGCGAATAGTACTGAAGGTAAGCTCTACTTTATTTGTTCTTATGTTTCGTCAATAAGCAAATCCACTATTCTCCACTCTCCACAGTCTCAAATAGTCAGAAAATGGAATATGTGTTAATGCCACAAACTAACTACTTATTCCTAACACAACACATTTGCCACTGAAACCAACATATTGCACTAGAATTGTGTGTTCTGTATAGTATAATTACATCTTGATAAGGCTTATTATTTCATTAATCACAATTGTGAAATTTATCACACGGTTTTTGCATTGTTTGGTCTGTTTGGTATAATTACATCTGGATTTGTGGGGCTTATTGTTCCATTAATCACAACTGTAACATTTATCAAACTGTTTATGAAACATGTAAAGTTTATTATTTTATGAATCACAATAATTGTAATTTTTTGTGAAACTTTGTGTTTATTTTTATTATTTTTTGTTTAGGTATGATCTGCTCTATAGGAAGAGAACCAGATCCCAACTCAAACAATATATACCGCTGGTTAATTCCAGTTGCGGATCCATGTCAGTGTACCGAGATTCAACCCGGTGGTATGAATACTCAGACACCATGTAGACACTTCAATGTGACCTACTATGACTCCTTTCTGATCAGCAGCGACCCCAAAGAGATTCGAAAATGGCTGCAATGTGGTAAGTGATTTATGATAACAATATCATATATCTTATTTTTAATAAGGCTCTATCATTGCATCTCAAAACATATTCATCGAGAGTAACACATTTGGCCAAAATAAATGAATAAATGAATAAACGAATAAACGAATAAACGAATAAACGAATAAACGAATAAACGAATAAACGAATAAACGAATAAACGAATACACGAATACACTAATACACGAATACATGAATACATGAATACATGAATAAATGAATACAAAATTGCTGCCACCCAAAAAAAAAATCATTGGAGTTACAGTATTTTTTGTTGGTTTTTTGTTTGTTTTATATTTTGATTGTGTTAGCCGGAACCTGTGACTTTGTGATACCATCAAAATGTTTGTACCAAGTTACAAGTCTGTAAATCATTTCGTTCGGTATTTAAAGGGATTTACATTTTTCATTGTTTTAGGTTTATAATAGATTTAATAATTTTAAATACATCTACACTGTGGTAGAAATGTTTGTGTAAAACTTCCAAGTCTGTACGTCATTCCATTTGGGAGTTATTATGCTTTTTACATTTCCATTGTTTTAGCCCATTAAACCGGAACCGATTTTTATTTTATTTTGTTTTGTTATTTGTTATTTTTTTAAAGAATTTTAGGTACATCTACATATCATAATAAATGTTTGCAAAGTCTGCAAAAGTCTGCAAATCATTTCATTCGGGATTTATAGGGCTTTTTAATCCACTGTTTTAGCCCACAGTAGCGGAACCGGTCACGCTTCAGTGGTTAATTATTTGCCAAGTGACAAGAAAAAACAAATTGATGATAGCGGTATATTTTCTATATGGATATTTGAAAACATAGGGTTTTAGGTATTTACGATTTAATTTTATTTGTTTGTAACCGAACCATCAGCGACCGAAGCATCTACAACTGAAATGCAGACTACAGAAATGACGACTGCTGACGAAATCACCACGCCTGTGACGACTGAAATGCAGACTACAGAAATGACGACTGCTGCCGAAAGCACCACGCCTGTGACGACTGAAATGCAGACAACAGAAATGACGACTCCTGACGAAAGCACTACGCCTGTGACGACTGAAGTGCAGACTACAGAAATGACGACTCCTGATGAAAGCACCACGCCTGTGACGACTGAAATGCAGACTACAGAAATGACGACTGCTGACGAAAGCACCACGCCTGTGACGACTGAAGTAACGGCTAGTGAAGCACCTACAACAGAAGTGAAGACTACAGGTTTGTTAACATTTTATATTTTTACACGTACGGACTTATTACATTCTCATTTTAACTGTAGATGTTATGAGAAAATGTGTTCTGACAAAAAGTTGAAGAAATATGATAAAGAAGAAACATCATTATGGAAAACATAACTTTTCATTATAGATATGTTTTTATATTGTATTTCTGAATATTTAACAAATATAAAGGTTTTAAATATTTATGATTCGGTTTAATTTGTCTTGGTCAGTTGCCTACCCTGTGGTTAACGAAGACGGTGCTAGATGGAGACAGTTCTGGTGGTACAAGGCAAACAGCGGATGGCCAACATCAGTCACCGATGCACTGCAGGGTAAACATATACATGGAAACTCTTTATGGCAAATGATCATAATATCAGCAAGGATTCCACTATTACTACAGTACCGTTAAAATATCCTCACCATTTTCACAAAGGTACAATTTAAAAATAAGTTACCAGAAAATCAAGAGTTAAGTTGATTTCTTTTTTGAAATTACAATTTTTGTTAAACAATTATTTTCACAGACACGCAGTAAGCACTCAGTATACAGCGCTTCATACATACGTCAGTGTATAGGCATATTTCAAAAAGTACATATTTCAAACTTATGCCATAGAACAATTAATTACGACTAACTGATTTTTTTTTAAATACAATGCTCCTTTTGTAAAAACATTTTAATCAAATTTTGTCCAACACAACAGCTCAAAATGTGTTTTCGTGAACACAGAAAAAATAGTGTGCTGTTTATCATATCGTGCCCAGTGGGGAAAAATATTAAAATTAAACAAAATACAATAAAAAAAAAAATTTAATAAAAAAAAAAAAATTAAAAAAAACATTAAATAAAAAAATAAATAAATAAAAAAGAAATAATAAATAAAAATAAATCAATCAATAAACAATCAAAAAAAATAAAAATAAAAAATAAATAAATAAATAAATAACTAAATAAATAACTAAATAAATAAATAACTAAATAAATAAATAAATATAAATAAATATAAATAAACATAAATAAATATAAATAAATATAAATAAATATAAATAAATATAAATAAATATAAATAAATATAAATAAAAATTAAAAAAATCAATCAATCAATCAATTAATCAATCAATAATGGTACCTGTGTATTCTGTTTTTGCACTTACGCTATAAGGGAACATTTCGGAAAGCCGGCATTTGCCGTTACTGTGCAATTTATTGGCATTATATATTGCCAAATTTTCGGAAATTAACCTTTCGTGAGTACAGTTTCACAACATTATATAGCCTTTATTAGCAAAACAAAATAATATCTTTGTCCCACGCTATTTGTTGATCCACTCCGTGTATATTGTGGCCCCCAAATGAGTTCATCGCACTTGTTAGTGCCACTTTTGTTTTTGTTTTTTGTTAGAATTGTGCGCCCTCAACAGGTCATGCACGGAGATGAAATCTACGGTAAACTTATTAAGTATGTTAACGGCAAATGTTCTCGGAGTGGCTCATTAAAATTCGATCATTCTTATACAATTTCTTCAGACAATTATGGCGACTGTGATGTAAATTCTGACTACTGTTTTAGTCGTCTACCGGATTTTCTTCAAGAAAACAGTGCTGAGATACTGGCGAGAGACTCGGCAGGAACGGTATACAGGTAAACTGATTGATGAAAGTATTTATAATTTCAATGTTGGCAAACATTTCAATACAATTTCATCCATCATGGCTAAATGTACTGTAATTAGTATTTCATTACAACTGATATATCAGGTATGTTTCAAATGTATAGAACTCATATCGTGTCAAATTCAAAAGAACTGAGTTCGGCAAATTTGTGGCAATAGTCATGTATTCGAACGTCATAGTTAATTTAAGCGCTCTTTAGTGCAATTAAGTGCTCTCTGCATTCAGTAAAATATGACATTTTGTCTCCGAAATTTCATCAAAATTGCCATTTTTTTGTAAAATACATCACATAATTACAGTTACAATTAAAGCCAGTATACATCCATGCAATGTTGCAGTTTCAGCTAATTGCATTGTGTCGATAACGAGAATATAGTGATCATGCATTTAGATTGTTACTATTCATTCCAACGTGAAATGTCCGTCTCCGGGACTAACATTCATTAGCGAAATATAGATTAAAATGTTAAGGGATGTTTGATATCATTACCAACTTTCCACAAATTAAGCTGTGATCATTTATATTTTTCATGACTACTAATAGTATATAATGATGTGCTTTAAATTATCACTGTAATCTAATATAATCAAAAATATAAATTGGTAAATTTTGGGACAATAACACAATAGTTAATTCCAAATATATTGTTGCTCAGTATAGATGAAGGATATAGAATAAAGGATAGGAGTTGGGGAGAGGAGTGTGTGCTCACTGAATTGAATCAGTTGTCAACAAGCACAAGGAAAATTTGAGCCTGATCCGTTTTAAAACAATTATGATTGCATTACAAGAAGCAGTCTTTGAAAAAGTATTATGTAACAGTTAGTTCCAAAATTAATACTTACACTGCTCTCCTTTCAAGGTGGATATTTGATTCTAGCAACAATGTCGCTCACGCTGTATGGGAGGCTTTCCACGATCACATCGAGGTACAGAAACAAAATGGAAATGTGGAACCCTAAAACTGTCAGTGGTAGGTATGGCAAACTTATATTCAATATTAGACTGTGTATGGCTGCATCTACCAGCTGGTAAGCTGGCTGACAGTACGCATGCAGCCTGTCCCATGGACACTCTTTGACATGTCCTTGCCTAAATATTAAATTTATGGAGGAGAGGACGGTCAGGACAAAGTTTCCCATAATCGTCTTCCCATGTTTCTTTTCAGAGCAGATAAACTATAATATCATTCTATTGTATTGTCTACTAGTCTTTTTTAAATTTGAAACTAAATGTAGTGACAAGTTCGTCATGAGGCGTTCGTATCTCATAGGAACATTTGTATTGGCCGTATTATCCCCTTTACTAAATACAACGGAGAACTGCATTTTAATCTATGCATTTCTCTTTTCAGGGCGGAGTCCTGTAAGAGATCAAGACTCATTCCACTACCGCGAGGAACATGGTGTGATGTCTCTTCAATTGGATGATGATAACTGTGAAAAGTATACGTCACTTAGCCTGGGATACGCCATGTGTTTCGACCACTCTTTTAGTCAAGGATATGAATTTGGGGTGGATCTTCTGTATGACCCAAACAATCAGACGCCATCACCAAACAATGGATTGTACATATACTTCAGAGGTATTTATTTTAATAATTCGTTTCAATCAAAACACCTGCACCAATGACTTTACAAATTATAATACAATTCGTCCGTGCAATTGCAAAACGTTGAACATTTCCGAACAATAAATGTTTTGTTTCTCTTTTATATTTTTAGATGATGAATAAGCCTAATATGTCAACATCGAGTGTTTGTGATTGTTGTCGCTGGTATGATGCTATTACACATGGCATACAGTAATATTTATATTTATTAGTCGTCAAATGGAAGGTATTGCTTTTTTTTTTTGTGTACTTAAAACACGCTTTTCTCCATCTAAAATGTATGCTTTCGCCAAGTGAATAGCGTGAAACTGAAAATATTCAGCTCCACACAAGTTATGTCTGTGGTAATGTCTGGAAGAAAAAAAACATGTAATTTTAACCTGTGAAATTTTCATCACAATTAGATGCTCCATTTATGAGAAAAAACAATCAGAAACTGTTACATATTTTTAATGTTTTACAACAAAGATAAAAGTACTTCGAACAAAAACAATGTTCAGAATGAATGGTAGGTGTACCAACTAAACACAAAGTAATCTTGTTGATAACAATTCGTTGATTTCTGGTAAAAACACAATGCTGTACCTTCTTTTTTTTGTAAGAACTTTAAAACCGTAAATGTAATGTATTTATTTAGACGTTGTGTTGTGTTGAGGGAAAATGGTGTTAGTGATGTCAATCCACGTTTTATGAATTAGTATTTGATTAGAAATCATAATTGAAGTATACTTACAGAGAGATATGTTAAAAACAAATAGTGCTTTTTAAGAATGCAAAAGGTCAAGTGACAAAACATGTTTACAATTTGATGACACAGTAATTTAATTGCATAATAATAATGTGTGTAAACAGTCGTAGTCATGTATGAGTTTCCTATTTAAATAAATACATCACATAATGATTAGATTGACTAAGCTTTGACATGGTACATCTGACTTATTGAACAAACAATAATATAATAAAATGGTTTGGCTGCTAATGGAATCACAAAATTAGATGTTTGACAACCTACTGTGGTGTGTGTTAAAATGTATAAATTACTTATTTTATGTTAAGACCATGATAAGCTTGCTTCGAGTCATTAGATTTTTCAATAGTTGTTACAAATATTAAAACATATATTTAATCCGTCATAGTGTATTAATAATTATGCATTTTAATTACAAATACAATATTTACAGTTGACATATCGTCCCTAATTTGCCATAGTGACCAATCCGACTTTTTCAATTTTAAGTTTTCCCGCCCATTAGTACATTCAGGAAGAGAACTACCATTGTATCTAATCCACGTGCATGTATTCCTTACAGTTTTGGAGATAGAGCATGCATTCAAATGACGAATGCTCTAACTGGCTATTTTTGTAATTTGGCAAAGTGACCAATACCGCATTGGTCACTATGCCAACTTCATTCGGGATTGGTCACTATGGCAACTTGATTTAATCTTGACGTTTCGTAAAAGACAGACTCCATTGCCTTGATCATTATGTATACATACAACGATGACCATTTAGTTATAGCATCCATTGATACTTATGTACACATCCATTGATACTTATGTAAAGGTTCTCTGTCATGCGGATTGATGGAGCCGTTCTTGTTGTCTACGGTACAAAGTTAAATTAAAATCTCCCCATTAGACTGAAAGAACACCAAGCGCACGGCCGCAGAGGAGATTTTGAGAAGTCAGCCATCGTCAAGCACTCGCACATCAAGGACCACCAAATCGACTGGCAGGCAGCCCAACTCATCACACCCATCGACACATGGCACACCAGATGCATCAGAGAGGCCATCTTGATCGTTAAACACGACACTGTGCCACAGGACATGGGCTTCTACATCAGCGATATTTTGCGACCACTACTACAGACTGAAGGATCTTCTATATCCAATGTCCACAACTCACCCCAGACTGAGGGATCTCCTTTTTCCTAAATTAACCACCCTCCTCCCCCCGCCGTGCTTGTCAACAACTGATTCGGTTCAGTGAGCACACACTCCTTCCCCCAACTCCTAGGATCCCAGACTCAACAGTTCCCGCCTGCACGCCTCAACGAACTAATCCTCCAGCATCCTGTCATTGCGTAATCTTCCAGCAGCCTACTTAAGCAGCAGCATTTCCCAGAGTCCGGCATTCTCCTGAGGATGATCAGAGCATACTGATCGAAACGTCAAGTTGTACCTCCAGTTCTTTTCAGAACTAATTACTACTCAATTGAGAATTTCACATGGTGTCACTGCAATTAGTCTTACTTATCCTCCTCACCATGCAAAGCTACAAGTTTTACTTAAATTAAAACGGTATATGAAATATGAATTGGTGAACTTTAAAAGATTATACACAACTCTGTAGCCATGTTGACATCACTTTCTACTTTCTACATATAGTAGGTATGTTTAGCTCGACAGGAACTATCGAATTAAGTCACATAAATTTTCACAGGTTACCATTAACAGCGCTATGCACATTTGTTGGTAACTTTCCCAAAATTATTCCAATAATTTCCTTAATTTGCATCCCTTGATCATGAATTTTGACACAGGTGTTGTCTTCAGTACAATCACCAATGTGACAGCAATTACATCACCGTTCGGGGCGCTATAATTAAAAAGTTGGTAAATGTTACTCCCAAAAACATGAACAATTTTACCCAAAATTGGGATTTATTTTTAAGGACAGATAAACTTAATGGCGACCATATTGCATCCCAAGAATACAATGGAATTCGTCACATGACTCAATGTTCTCAGTGTTTTACAATATGACCAAAAATAATAACCAAAAAGTGGAAATTAAATTGGACCTGTCCCCAAGAATATTCAAGAAAAGTGGGACAATTTAAGCGTGATTAGTCAATGCGTTCTGGAGATATAAACAAATATACCGTAGGCAGTTTATTGTGTCCCTAGGACTGATAAACCTATACTCAAACATTACGTAAAAAACAGACGTGAAGCACGGATGTTTTCTAATGTTGCATATCATAGGCCCTATTAATAATACATAGATATAATTATATACATTTTCTTGCTTTTCTTGAGAATGGAAATAATAAATTGTATTAAGGAATAGTCAAACAGTTTTGTTTTGTAATATTATTTCAGTGAAATAAGGCGTACAGTTGGTTTGTATTCAACATAGTGCATTATATTGGAAACCTTTATATACCTCCATATTAGTCACCATTTCTTTCAACGTGAATGTATGTTTGCACTCAATGACTTAAATATTTACGTATTGGATGGCAATATTTTTCGTTGTTACTGGATAAGATAATTATGTCTGAAAAAATAATTTCTTGCTAGGTGAACTTCTAAACCATACATTGGAGGACATCCTCTTCCGTTTTAAATCTGTCCAGCAGCAGAGTCTCATTTAACTTAATGCAACAAGATCTATCGCATGTCATAACAATTTCAATGGATAGCTGTCAGAGGGCGCTACAGTATCGTTTTTAAAAATGTTGATATAAAATTGTCCTTGATATAAAATTTGTTCATCCTTGATATAGACAGGGGACCAGTCTACAAGACCTATCGCATGTCATAATAATTTCAATGGATAGCTGTTAGAGGGCGCTACAGTACCGTTTAATGAATGTTGATATAAAATTGTCCTTGTTCACCCGTTGGCCATCAAACTTGGTACAGATATTGTTTTAAGTACATGTGAGTGTCGTCACCGAGATCACACCTTGAGGGCGCTATTGGATAATAGTATTACATAATTTTGTACCAAAATGTTATTTATTTACCACTATTTATGTTGAAAATTTACATATTGGGCGATTTTGTTTTTGAATGTTTTGGCGGTCATCTTTGATTTCCAGAATACATTTGAAGTGTTCTTATGACTAAACTTTGCGCTAGAAAGTTGAAAAAAATAAATAAAAGACATTATATTCAATGTATTTCAGTTTCACTAATCTTGTGTTTACATCTAGACAGTGGACGCTCAATTTGACTTGTTCAAAATAAATAGGTGTCATGGTTGCCATGACACCCGTAATCGTTCAAAGCAATAAAATGCTTATACAATAAGGAGATATAAAATCGGCAAACTTTCATATCACTCTGTGGAAAAAAAAGTCGTTTAAAACACTGCACGGTAGAATTCAAATCCATCAAGCAATTCTGGCTGCAATTGGACATCGTCTCATTGCCAAAATATATCAATAATAACACAATAGTAATAATAACAGGGAATTTGTTTTTCTTTGTTTTTGTTTTCGTTTTTGAAGGCGGGGGGGGGGGGGGAATTGGGGGTGACTAAATGACCGTGATAAAAATGTCTATGTTATTTGTCACGCTATCGAGTTAAACAACGTCGTCATTACTTGGATTCCAAGCAGTCTCGTTATTGATCGTATTTGAGTGATTGGTAATTAAGATTTGTAACAATGGGCGTACAAGCTAAGACTCATCAAAAGGCACGTAGCAAGTGAGTTGACCGTAAACCAATTAATTATACACCGTATTTTTTACACATAATAAGGTCTGCTGTCATGGTTTTCCCTGCACTAGGGAGAAACGAGTGCATAATAATTGTCGTTTACTATTTTCTTGTTAAAAATGTATCGGCCGAGTTTTTTTCGCTATTTTGAAGGCAATTTCCAAACATTTTTTTACATTTAATTTATTTTTCAGTGGCATTGCATTTTCCCAAATTGGACCAAAACATTCATTTGCAAATTTAGGTGTCTGAAATACATTCCTTTTCATGTATATTGTGTACTTGTTGGCGGCCATTTTTATTCCTAATATTCCTAATTAAAAACGCGTTTCCCCAAGGATGATTCGGATTTTGTTTGCATATATTTAGAGTTAATACAAATAGTTAACCACCAAAATTCGGTTATTAACTAAAATGTCTGGATCTTGTCAGTTCTTACTGGACAAACATAATACTTCGTAAGAATCAAGATATAAATAATGGAAAAAAGTCTCGTGAAAGTTTCAGCATGTTGTTGTGATACTAGTGAAAATATATTTACATTGTTAGTATTCATTCTAATGTTTGACAACTTACCAAATATAAACACCTTTGACCACTATAGTTTAGACACCTATTGTAATTGTACCACCCCGGTTGCTGATATCAAATTACACGCATGTTTTGAAAGATACATCATCCATCTTTTAATATATACAAGCGTTTGTTGCTTTTTTTTACCGAGTGGATGGAGTGAGTTATGCTATGTCACAATAATGTGCTGATCAACAGGGCATGGAATTCGAGTGCTTATTTTAAAATAATACCCCCGCATTATACTGTCTGATTATCGTTGCTGTTACATAAATGAGTCAGTAATTTTCAGTCACTGTGTTCATCGTAAACTAATACACCGATTTCATGCTGTATTGGAAGTCTGCTGTGATCGTGACGTATTGCACCTTTAACGCTTCCGTATATTTCACGCGTATATGAAATACGTTTTTAACTGGACAACAAAGGGTTTTTGATTAAATATATATTGATCCAAGTGTTCTTGAAATCTTCCATATAGTACGTGCCTGCGCATACACACTGCGCGCTGTCTATCATTGCGCTAGATACGGCAATTACGTCATGGTAACTAACCAATCAAATTCGGCCACACGGAAGGGCCTTTGATATTGAGAAATAAAATAGATCTTAGTCAGTATAGGGTTGGAGCTCATATTGAGTAGACATCCATCTGGACATTTTGTGTAGTTTCTGAGAGGGATTTTTATTTACTGACTCTGTACTGGTTTTTGACCAGCAATATTGTGCCTTGTGTGGACACCCGAATAAATTGTGATTACTCAAGATCCTGTGTGTATATACACTCGATTGCAGTGTAATCTACAACGTTGATAACTCCAGTGCCTTGGAGTCGACTCACGGTCTACACTGGTGACTTGAACCGCTTTCAGAATGGTCTTTTATGTGGGAATGCTGGCAATTATGTCGCTTTTTCTACATGCGAATACTACTGAAGGTAAGCTCTACTTTATGTTTCGTCAATAGCAAATGAATAGTAAATCCACTATTCTCCACTCTGCAGTCTCTCATAGTCAGAAAATGGAATATGTGTTAATGCCACATATTAACTACTTATTCCTTACACAACACATTTGCCACTAAAACCAACCTATTGAACTAGAATTGCGTGCTCTGTTCTGTATAGTATAATTACATCTAGGTAAGGCTTATTATTTCATTAATCACAATTGTGAAATGTATCAAACCTATCTTGAAATAGCATTGTTTGGTCTGCTCGGTATAATTACATCTGGATTTGTGGGGCTTAATGTTCCATTAAAATTAAATTAATCACAACTGTACCATTTATCAAACTGATTATGAAACATGTAGAGTTTATTTTATGAATCACAATTTTTTGTCAAACGTTGTGTTTATTTTTTATTATTTTTTGTTTAGGTATGATCTGCTCTATAGGAAGAGAACCAGATCCCAACTCAAACAATATATACCGCTGGTTAATTCCAGTTGAGGATCCATGTCAGTGTACCGAGATTCAACCAGGTGGTATGAATACTCACACACCATGTAGACACTTCAATGTGACCTACTATGACTCCTTTCTGATCAGCAGCGACCCCAAAGAGATTCGAAAATGGCTGAAATGTGGTAAGTGATTTATGATTTATATAATAACAATAAGTGAATAAGTGATCTGAAATGAGACTTGCCTATTTTAATCCCCTCGGGATTAATATTGTTTTAATGATAGCTTTTGTCAAACGGAAATAAGTTATTGTTCCTACCGCTAATTACAAAAAATAATAACAATTGATTATCAAAAAAGCAAGTGACACAAGGTACTGTTTTCTACTTATTACCATCCTTTAATTTATATGCAATATATATATTTTTGGTCGATAAGGAGAATATTTCTAAAAGAAATAAGGTCCGAAACTTCTTGGCCGTTAGTAGTGATCGAGTTTGCCTAAAAAGTACAGTGCGACGAGCAAATTAGAATATAACTGTCACTCCAAAAATCAGCTGAGAAATCCTCCGTTTGCGTGGTTTCTGGGAATAAAAATGATTATTTCCTTAATTATACAAATGTTCTGTATGTAATTTAACCAATTCTTAATATTTTTTTCAAAAATGTTGCTATAATACGTAAAAAAAGACGTAAAGTTTCTGACAGACCACATTTATCCTCCCTTGACTTTGTGCATAAACCTGTGCGTTTGTTTACAACTTGTTTCCCAAAACCGACTCCCATAATTCATTGTGCACACAATTCTGATGAGGCTTATTGTGACATGTTCCACTGAACCTGTCTGTCGGTGGAAGACGCACCAAACAAGATAATTAATTATGGTATCAGCGCCCTCTAGAGGCCAGTGACAATGGAAAAATAGTTTTACAGAAGATTTCCGCTGAATGCAGTCAGACGCATTCACCACTGGACAACCGAGCTTCCTTATCGTGTATTAGTAAATCCAATTGATAGTGGAGCATTATGTACACCTTTCTATTAAGGAGTTATAGTGTTTTTGTTTGTTTTGTATTTTGATTGTGTTAGCCCATTAAACCGTAACCTGTGACTTTGTGATACCATCAAAATGTTTTAACCAAGTTACAAGTCTGTAAATCATTTTCGTTCGGTATTTACAGGGATTTACATTTTCCATTGTTTTAGCCAAAATAAACGGAACCACTTAAGTTTATATAGATTTAATAATTTTTGATACATCAACACTGTGGTAGAAATGTTTGTGTAAAACTAGCAAGTCTGTACGCCATTCCATTTGGGAGTTATTATGCTTTTTACATTTCAATTGTTTTAGCCCATTAAACCGGAACCGATTTTGTATAAAATTTTTGTTATATTTGTTTATTTAAAAAAAAAAATGTTTAGGTACATTTACATATCATAATAAATGTTTGTATCAAGTTACAAAAGTCTGCAAATCATTTCATTCGGGATTTATAGGGCTTTTTAATCCACTGTTTTAGCCCACAGTAACGGAACCGGTCACGCTTCAGTGATTTTTTAAAATTATTTGCCAAGTGACAAGAACAAAACAATTGATTATAGCGCTATATTTTCTATATGGATATTTGAAAACATAGGGTTTTAGGTATTTACGATTTAATTGTATTTGTTTGTAACTGAACCATCAACGACCGAAGCATCTACAACAGAAATGCAGCCTACAGATATGACGACTGCTGACGAAAGCACCACGCCTGTGACGACTGAAATACAGACTACAGAAATTACGACTGCTGCCGAAAGCACCACGCCTGTAACAACTGAAATGCAGACTACAGAAATTACGACTGCTGCCAAAAGCACCACGCCTGTGACGACTGAAATACAGACTACATCAAAGACGACTACTGAACAAAGCACCACGCCTGTGACGACTGAAGTAACGACTAGTGAAGCACCAACAACAGAAGTGAAGACTACAGGTTTGTTAACGTTTTATATTTTTACACGTACGGACTTCTTACATTCTCATTTTGACTGTATATTTTATGACAACATGTGTTCTGACAAAAAGTTGAAGAAATATGATGAAGAAGAAACATCATTATGGAAAACATAACTTTTCATTATAGATATGTTTTTATATTGTATTTCTGAATATTTTACACAAATAAAGGTTTTAAATATTCATGATTCGGTCTAATTTGTTTTGGTCAGTTGCCTACCCTGTGATTAACGAAGACGGTGCTAGATGGAGACTGTTCTGGTGGTACAAGGCAAACAGCGGATGGCCAACATCAGTTACCGATGTACTGCAAGGTAAATATATATACATGGAAACTCTTCATGGCAATCATCATAATGTCAGCAAGGATTCCACTATTACTACACTAAAGTACCGCTAAACGGTGCTGAAAATATCCTCACCATTTTCACAAAGGGACAATTTAAATACAAGTTACCAGAAAATCAAGAGTTAAGTTGATTTTTTTAAATGAAATTACTGTTATTTTTATACGATTATTTTCACAGACACGCAGTAAGCACTGAGTATACAGTGTTTCATACATACGTCGGTGTATAGGCAAAATCGTATCAATTGTTTATTCCTCGACGCAAGAATGTCATCAATCTATTACAGTATATTGGTACATTGTGTGTGTGTATGTGTGAAAGTACATATTTCAAACTTATGCCATAGAACAATTAATTACGGCTAATGGATTTTTTTTTAATACAATGGTCCTTTCAATTTTTAATTTTTTTTTAATTTCAATTTTAATCATATTTTGTCCAACACAACAGCTCAAAATGTGTTTTCGTGAGTACAGAAAAGAATAGCTTGTTGTTTATCATATCGTGACCAGTGAGGAAAAGGATAATACAAAATAAAATAAATAAAATAAATAAATAAAATAAATAAATAAATAAATAAACTGCTGCCCGTATATTCTGTTGTGCACGTACGCTATAATAGAACATTTCAGAAAATCGACATTTGCGTTTTCACGAAGGAACAGTTAGCAACAGTTAACTAACCTTCGTGAGAACAGTGAGGATATCAACTTTCATTTTCTTAAAGAAAAACATAGAGGTTTCACATCATTATAAGTCCGTTGATAGCAAAAACAAATTACTAACTTTGTCCCACCACTATTTGTTTATCCACAAGTGAGTTCATCGCAGTTGTTAGATTTTTTTAAAGATTTGTTCGCCCTCAACTGGTCATGTACGAAGTAGAAAGCCTTGGTAAACTTATTAGGTTTGTTAACAGCAAATGTTCTCAGAGCTTAGACTATTAAAGTTTGATCCTTTTATACAATTGTTCAGACAATTATGGCGACTGTGATGTGAACTCTGACTACTGTTTTAGTCGTCTACCGGTTTTTCTTCAAGAAAACAGTGCTGAGATACTGGCGAAAGACTCGGTGGGAACAGTATACAGGTAAACTAATTGATGAAACATTTGGTAATTTCAAAGATGGCAAACATTTCAATATAATTTTATCCATCATGGCTAGATGTAATGTAATTAGCATTTCATTACAGCTGATATGCCAGGCCCGATTCAAACGTATAGCGATCATGTCGTGTC
Source organism: Zoroaster sp. YZ-2022 (assembly GCA_029582265.1). NCBI lineage: Eukaryota > Metazoa > Echinodermata > Asteroidea > Forcipulatida > Zoroasteridae > Zoroaster > Zoroaster sp. YZ-2022. The sequence continues at coordinate 10,865,712 of CM055827.1, read as the reverse complement.
GAATTGGAATGAATTGAGTTCGGCAATTATGTATTAATAATGCAGCCGTGTATTCGAACGTCATATTTAATTTAAATGTCATTATTAAAGTGCATTGAAGTGCTCTCTCCATTTCAGTAAAATATAGCATTTCCCCAAAATGTTATCCAAATTGGTACACATCACATAATTATCAGTTACAGTTAATGACAGTATACGTCCACGTTTGGTAAATGTTCATGCATCTATACCAATATTGCAGTTTCAGCTAATTCCATTGTGTCGTTAACGAGACAATAGTGAATATACATTTACTTTAAGTAAGCTGTGATCATTTATGTTTTTCTAGACTACTCAGTAGTATATAAACTATGGGCTTTAAATGATTACAACACAATAGTTGGAGTTTTTAGCAGCATATTGTTGCTCAGTATGAATATTATTATTACATATTATTATCACGAAATGGCGGCCATATTGGTTCCCAATAATTGTATTTACCACGAAAATGCGGAAAATAAGTTGAAATAACCTCGAAACCTCCTCATCAGCGTATGGCTGGTGAACCATGAATGTTACTAAAAGTCAGTAAATATGAGTCAAAATATAACCAAAATAATTATGACTTCATGACAAAACCACAATAATCAAGTCATATGTAGTTCCTGAATTAAAACTTAAACTGTTTTGTCTTAAAGGTGGATATTTGATCCTAGCAACAATGTCGCTCATGCTGTATGGGAGGCTTTTCACGATCAGATCGAGGGACAGATATTGGATGGAAATGTGTGGAACCCTAAAACTGTCATTGGTAGGCATAGATTAAACTTATAATCGATAACACATACTGTGTGTATGGCTGTATCTAACAGCTGGATGATTGGTTGTCATTCTGCACGCAACCTGCCGCATGCACACACCTAAGCATGGGCGTCGGCAATCCCCTGGGGACGGTTGACATATCCTGACCCAAATATTATGGAAGAGATGACGGTCTCCTATACTATTTTTTTCCAGAGCAGACAAATTATACATCATTCCATTGTATTCTGGTATACATCTAAACCTCATTTGCCTGTTTTATGCCAAATGTATGTACATAAATGTATGAAAATAAATGTTTTGATACGTTCGTCATAAGGCGTTTGTAGCTCGTAGGAACGTTATGCATTGGCCCATTGTCCCCTTTACTAAATACAAAGGAGAACCGCATTTTACTTCGTGCATTTCTCTTATCAGGTCAGAATCCTATAAGAGACCAAGACTCATTCCAATACCGCGATGAACATGGCGTGAAGTCTCTTCAGTTGGATGATGATAACTGTGGATGTAAAACGTCTCTTCACATGGGACATAGCATGTGTTACAGCAGCGGCTATGGTCAAGAATACGTGTTTGGTGTGGATCTTCTGTTTGATGCAGACTGTCAGAAGCCATCACCGAACAATGGATTGTCCATATACTTCAGAGGTATTTTTGTTCAATTGTTCGTTATAATTGTGACTGAACACATCATACAGAGACAGACAAAATAAAGTCAACCATTTAAATAATTATGAACTAAAACAAATGACGTCACAAATCATAATTGCTTAATAAACGAGCATGTATTCGATCAATTTATGATTGTTTCTGTGCAATTGCACATGACCATTTCTAAACATAAACCATTTTTTTCTTTCCTATTTCTAGATGATGAATAAGCCTAATGTGTCAACATCGACTGTTTGTGATGATGGTCGCTGGTATGATGCAGTCACGGCATAGGAAAATACAATATTGGTATTTGATATCAAATTGTCGCCGATGCCAGGAAGTGACACTCAACTACCCAAGTTGCCTATTTTGAAATAGGCTTTCTCCCTTTTACAAGCTTTTGAACGATTGAATTTTGTTTTTGACTCTTTCACGTTTTAATAGGAAAGTATTCATTGAACGAGCAAACATGTATCAGTTCGTGAAAACGCAAACTGTAAACAAAGCGTGTGTTCCATTTGACGAAGTGACATCCTTGTATTCTTTTTTGCGCTGTAGGCATAGGCCTGTAGCGAATTCACCCACGTCTAGTTTAAGATTGCGTCTAGTTTTATGAAATACCTTCCGGCACAGAGCACCTAATCCCATGATGTCCTAGAGCAGGGTAGTAAAACTCGTTACTGTGCACGTAGTGTGTGTGTACATATTGAGTACAATGCCGTGGACTGGGTTATGGCAGACTTGCATAATGTCTCCATGCATGTAATGTGCAGCGTACATGAGCTGTTAAGACTACACGATTGTTGTTAGGTCACTGTCATCGAAGGGTCGCAGTAGTGCATTAGGTTGGGCGTATTTGGCAGATGATGTTCGATCATTGGCTGACGGAAGTACACCAGCGCGGAATTGCTATATAATAGCCACATGGAGTGTACGCACAACGCTGACTTGACGCCCAAAAGGCTATGATCAAGACACTGCGTCTAATTAATTACACCAGTATACACCGGTGTGAACAAACAGAGCGAATAGACTGATGGTATTACATTGTATAAACTCGAGTGTCACTTCGTGAACATAATTTCTTCACGATGCTCAAAGTGTATATATCTACAGTTAATTGCGGTTATTGTTAGTTCGTGAAACGAAACAAAATAAATAAATAATTTATCTAGTTTCAAGAAATACAACTAATCTGTGAAAGTTTAGTCATAACAGATGCTCCCTTTTCTGAGAAAACGATAAAAACGATTTCCTTTTATTCTGTTTTTATATTTTTGACAAAATTTCCAGATGCCAACTTGATAATTCAGCATTTCACTTTTTTTTCAAATATTTTTTTCTTCAAATCACGTGCATCATTATTTGTTTATGATGATTGGAACATTTACCAACTTGACATGAAGTTAGCTTTTGGATAATAACGGATTATGTGTGTTATCAGGTTGTTACCAATGTTGTACTTTTTTCCCTTTTACACTAACAGGGTATAAGTAATATCGATATTTCCTATGACAAACAACAAACTTGTAAACATCTAGGTATTGTATAATACAGATATTGTACCTGCATGCTAAAAATAATATAATTTGACAATTCAATACATATAATTAGGCCTACTTAGCATTACAATATGTACACTGTCAAAGCTAATGTGTTAACAACTACACCGCTGGTGTTAATAATGGGCAAGTCGCCAAAAAAAACACCGTGGAAGAATAAAGTTGACCCATCTGGTGTTATTTTAACACTTTCGTGTTGGCAGGATACTCTCTGTTTGCAATGTTAAATGGCAGAATTAACACTAGAACTCTGTGATGTACGTTCATTTCAAAACTATAGTTTAATTATAAATAAAAGAAAATATGTAATGTTAACTAAAGTGTGAACATTTAATCACAATACGTGTTCATGTTTTTGAGAAAAAACAATGAAAACCTGTTACATGTTTTACAAAAAATTGCATAATTGTAGCTTTTCTCTAAGATGAAAGCACTTCAGACAAAAACAATGTTCAGAATGAATGGTAGATGTACTAACTAAACACCGTGTAAGCTTTTAGATAATAGTTCGTTGATTTGATAATCTGGTAATAACAAAATGCAGTAGCGTCTGTTTTGTTGGACTTTAAAACTGTAAATGTATTGCATTTATTGAGGCGATGCTTGTACTGTGAAAATGGTTTTAGTGTTTTTCAGTCCATGTAGTATACCAGTCTTTCGTAAAACAGTTATTTTAGAACAAATCAGACATTGTATAATAATGAGTTTGCTTACCAATAGATGATGTTAAAACCTCTATTCTAAAGTAGTGCTTTTGAAGAATGCAAAAAAGACGAGACAAAACATGGTTACACTTTGATACAAACTAATTTGATTTCATAATAATACGTATGTAAACATTAACAGTCATGTACGAATTAGGTGTTCTGTTTAAATAAATACATCACATATATGAATGTATTCAGTGTTTCAGTATATATCGTGGGGATATATTTTATAATGCTTTCTTAACAATCAATACTTTAGAATGGATTTCATATTGAAATAAATACATTATGAATGTTTTAAATATTTCGCTATCGATCGAGATATAGTGGTTAGATTGCACAAAGCTTTGAGATCATACAGCTGATCAATTGTTGGACAAACAATAAAAACAATTCATTTAGCTCCAAATCGAATAGCAAACATTAGATGTTTGACAACCAACAGTGGTGTATGTCAACTGATGTATAAGTTGTTACGTAATGTATTTTAGAACCAGGTTTAGCTTGCTTTGAGAGAGTGATTAGATATCTAGATGTTTGTGAAAATAACAATTAATCCGTCAGTGCATTTTCGTAGCTACTTTATGTACAAGTAATATTTTACATTTGTAACGTTACCCTCTTAATTTCATTTTGAAATTAATAGCATTATTTGCATTAAGTTTAATTTAGCAAACATTCATTTGTAAGAAACTACATTTACACTTTCCGATAAGTGCTATTTGTATTTGAGACTCTTTGATATGGAAGACTGAACATAGATTCCATACTTCTATTGTATTGCTCCTTATACATACGTAAACACTGATCAAATGGTTATAACATCCTCTGATATTACTAATACACTGGCTCTAACTTGCATTAGTAACATAACAACTTGAAATACTGTCAAGGAAGACTAAGCAATTGCATTTCATAGGCCTGTTTAAAATGACATCATGTTTTGAAATTAGAGTTGTTTTTCTTGAGAATGCTTAAATTGACGGAATAGTCAAACAACTTCCCTTTGTAATATTATGTCAGTGAAATAAGGCGTACAATTGGTTTGTATCCAACTTAGTGCATATAATTAGAAACCTTTATATACCCCCATATTGGTGATCATTCTGTCAACGTGAATGTATGTATGCAGTTATCAAGCCATACATTGGAGGATATGATATTTTCTTATCAACCCTGTCTGACACGAGTTTTATACATTAATCTTTAGGAGAGTCTCATGATAGTTTATTAGTTACTTATTATCTCAGTAAAGTATCACAATTTCATCTGACGACGATTCAGCCATTTCTACGTTATTTTCCAGCGTGGGCAATATAAGCGCAGGCATGTGAATGAACGCATTCGCTGTTGTATATGTATGTGGCTGGCGTCCCCGTAAGCAAGCCTTCTTCTTTACGTGACGTCACACATAGAGACGTTCAGGATGCAGTGCAAATGGCCCCTTTTAGGGGCGTGTTAATCGGCGCCGACATCCTCTTCGGAAAAGCTTCAAATTATAAGTAGCTCGCTAAAAATCAATGAACTATTTACTTTTTATCATTACAAATACCATATTTTAGTATCTCCATGGCATTTACGTCTCTATTTCTGTGGTCCTGTAAAGTTGGTCTATTCTTTAAACATAATATATCAATTAAATTATATCAATTATATCAATTATATCAATTAAATGAATTGCGTTTGTGTCACTTCGTGAAACCAAAGATTTTAACATCCACACAAATTATGCCTGTGATGTGCTAATTAGTGTAATTAATAAAGTATGAAACTGTCAGCTAATAAACTTCATGACATTGTAGCTTTTGGTGAAAATAAAACGTTAATCTTAAAATTCAACTTAACAGTTCCAGTTTCCTCTAAGATGAAAGCACTTCAGACAAAAACAATTTCCAGAATGAATGTTAGGGTACCAACTAAACGCCAAGTAAGCTTTTAGATAATATAATTCGTTGATTTGATAATCTGGTAATAGCAAAATGCTGTAGCGTCTGTTTTGTAAGAACTTTCAAATCGTAAATGTAATGTATTTATTGAGGTGATTGTGTTGTGTTAAGGGAAAATGGTTTTAGTGTTATTTTAATCCATGTTTTATTGATTAGTATACCAGTCGTTCGTAAAAAAAAATATTAATAAATCAGATCATAACAGGAGTATGCTTACTGATAGATATGTTAAAAAATAGTACTTTTTAAGAATGCAACAAGACAAGTGACAAAACATGTTTACAATTTCATGACACAGTAATTTAGTTTCATAATAATAATGTGTGTAAACAGTCGTAGTCATGAACTAAACGGGTTTCCTATTTAAAAAAAATACATCACATAATGTATTCAATATCAATAATGATTAGATTGACTGAGCTTTGAAATGGTCGATCTGCATTATTGAACAAACAATAATACAATCAAATTATTTAGCTCCTAATAGAATCGAGAACATTAAATGTTTGACAACCTACTGTGGTGTGTGTTAAAATGTTTAAGTTACGTAATTTGTGTTAAGACCATGATAAGCTTGCTTCGAGTCATTAGATATTTCGATAGTTGTTAAAAAATAAAAAAATATATTTAATCCGTCATAGTATGATAATGTGGATATTTTAACTACAAATACAATATGTACAGTTGACAGTAGGGCAGTAGAGCTAGCTGGCTGCACCGTTTACTGTACTTCACCACATGGGTGCTGTTTTTTTTTACTGACAGGAGTGCACATGAGAGAAGAGTGATATTTTGATGTCTGGAAAAGTGAGTATTTTAATCACGTTCCTTCTGATCAAAGACTAGCTAGCTAGCTGTTGATGAATGAAATTAAATGAATGTGGTTTGTTCTTGTGCATTACAGGATCCCTCTGTATGTGTCAGCTAGCTACTGGCTAGCTAGCTAGCCTACTGCACTATTCAGAACTTTGATACTTCAACACTGTGTCTGCATCATGTCAAAACGCCATATACTGATTGATCCAGCCCAGCCTTCTACATCTAAGCATTCTAAGCTGCATTGCCCCACTAACTGGGAACTCTGTGCTCTCTGCCAAGTAGAAACAGGGGAAGCTTTGCAATGCCCTGCCAGTTCAAGCAAGCCACCAGTAGGCAGTGGTTATGTGTCATTGGCCAGGGATCTACTTGCATTTCAGGAAATTGGACAAATACCAGGTGAACTGGACCTGGACAGGCTGGATGATGGGAATGGCATAGAAGCCACACTGATGACCAACAGGGCACAGTGGCACAAGGCCTGTCGAGTAAAATATAATCAAACCAAACTGCAACGACGGCGGAAGTCATTAGAAAAGGTGGAGCAGTCTGATGCACCCAAGGTTTGCACACGGGCTGCTCACAGTCATGTCAACACTAAAGAACCTGTGTGCTTCTTCTGCAACAACCCAGCCGGCTCTGAAGTGCTCCATGAGGTATCAACAAAACAGTTAGATTTCAATGTTAGAAAAGCTGCCTTGGAAACAGAAGACACTGAGTTGCTTGCCAAACTTGCACCTGGGGACATGATAGACTTGAGGCAAAATATCATCGAAACTGCCTCCGGATGCTCCATAACAAAGCAAGACAGGCTGTATCAAAGGATGGGCATGAGGAAGAGGCTCAGCTGCACGGTATTGCTTTCGCAGAGTTGGTAGCCTTTATGGAGGAAAGAAGAAGTGATGACTGTGCCCCAGTATTCAAACTGACAGACCTGGGTGACCTGTACCAAGTCCGACTTGAACAGCTAGGTGCCACAGTGGGGAATCGTATCCACACAACCAGACTGAAGAACAGGCTTCTCTCTGAGTTACCTGATTTAATGGCACATTCACAGGGAAGAGACACACTTCTGACATTTCAGGACGATATCGGAGATGCTCTCAAGAAGGCCTGTGACCACGACAACCACGACAGTGATGCCTTGCATTTGGTGAGAGCAGCACAAGTGGTACGCAGAGAGATGTTTGCCACCAAGTTCAACTTTGATGGCTCATTCCATCCTAACTGTCAGAAGGAGTCTGTACCTACATCTCTTTTGGCCTTGGTGAACATGATCCTGGATGGGGCGAACATCAAACACCAGACTCAGCTTCAGGAAACAGGTACTACAACCGCCGCTCTAACAGTCTCACATACACGGGCAGCAAAGTCATCAGGTACAGTGCGTCACAGCCGTGACCAGGAAACTCCACTTCCACTGTACGTGGCACTGAAAGTCCATGCTGAAACACGTAAGAGAGGGCTAATTGAAACTCTCTTCAGTCTGGGGATGTGTGTGTCATATGATCGCCTCCTGCAGGTGTCGGCCGACACTGCCAATGGAGTCTGCCAACGCTTCAAGCTGGAAGATGTTGTATGCCCACCAAAAATGCGCAATGGTCTCTTCACAACAACTGCGGTGGACAATATTGACCACAATCCAAGCTCTGGAACAGCAAAGGACTCTTTTCATGGCACTGGTATCTCTTTGTTACAGCACCCTACACATGAATGTGCAGGCTCTGACCGTGGTGTGCTTGTCATGAACCAGTCCACTCCATCCACTAGGTCAATCATGCCTCTGCCACAAGCATACACCAATGTGCCACCAGTTGCTCTAATAACAAAGCAATTCACAGCCCCTCCGGTAAAAGCCCCTGTGAGACCCCTTGATTTCCAGATGGCAGCAAAAACAAGAGATGAAGAATATGAGTGGCTGAGAGCAGTGATGGCAGCCCTGGATCAGGAAACAAACAAGGCAAGCTGGGTATCATGGTCTGCCTACCATGCTGGTATCCAGCAGACAGTAATCCCCCCTGCAGCCATTAATGCGCTGTTGCCTTTATTTCTGGACAACGCACACTCTGCTGCCATGATAAGACATTCAATGGACATTGTCAGAGCAGCGGTTCATCACCTGAACCCTGGGCAGGTGCCTGTTCTTGCTGCAGACCAACCTCTCTATGCCTTAGCCAAGGAGATCCAGTGGATGTGGCCAGACAGCCACGGAGAGAACCACTTTGTGATCATGTTCGGTGGGCTCCACATCGAAATGACTGTCTTGAAGGTAGGACCCATTAGTTCAATATACTGTAAAGATAATCTGTGATTATATAAGTTTACAATTTTAGAAGTATCATACATGAAAGGGAAATGATGAAGGTACATGAAAGGGAGTTGAATCTTTGTCAGTAAGATTGTAATGTGGACAAAATTCGATCTGTGTGTGCTTGCAGCTCCTGGGGGACTGGCTTGAAGACAGTGGATGGACAAATGCTCTGGTACAGGCTGAGATTGCGAGCCCCGTTACTGCAGATTCTTTCATCCATGCCAGGCACGTGACCAAGACCCGCCATGCCCACCAACTTACAGCTGCTAGCCTGTACAAGCTACTTCACCAGGCCTACAATCAGCACTGCACATCTGAAGCAGTCCCTCCAACATTTGAAGAATGGTGCCTACAGCGAGTCAGTGAAAGCGTGCATTTTGACTACTGGTTAAAAACCCTATCACTGGAGGTCATTATGCTCATGTACATCAGATCACTGCGGGAGGGCAACTTTCAGCTCTATGTGGAAACCCTCACACAGCTCCTACCCTGGATGTTTGCTCTGGACCACACTCACTACTCCAGGTGGCTCTCAGTACATGTTCGTGACATGATGGTCCTCTCTGATAAACATCCAGCAATCCTGGAGGAATTCCGTGCCGGGAAGTTTGTTGTGCATACAACAAGTCACAAGTTCTCGGCTATGGCAATTGACCAATGCCATGAACAGAACAACGCACTCATCAAAGGATCTGGTGGAGCAGTTGGCCTGACAGAGAATCCTGGGGCACTGCATCGCTGGATGGTGGCAGGTCCAGAAATTGCAAGAATGATTACAGATTTTGAGAATGAATGCTCCCCACAAAGTGAAAACCGTCACCATGAGCAGCAGCCAGCAGTGCAAGAAGCCTTCGTGAAGCATGTTAGGTCCCTCACAGCAGTGATCGAAGAGATGGGGAACCCATTTCTTGAAGAGAGTCAGGATCTTCTGGTGCTTGAATCCAAAGATATCATGAGTTCATCAGTTGCAGACACAGTGAGGAAGGTGGAGTCCTTGGGTGCACAACAGTACAATACCTTTGTGGAAGAACGGCTGGAGCAGCAAACAAAGCCAGTCACAGATACCCTGTCCAAGAACAAGATGCCTCTCTTCAGCCACCCACCAGTGAAAACACAGTCAAAGCAGAAGATACAACTTGAAGCACTGAAGCGTGATTGCAATCTCTGCTCGCGGCTGTATGTGTCTTGCCAAATACGTGATGGCAATCTGGATCAATTCTTCAGCCACGAAAACCAGGAAGCACCACCGTCTTTGTCTCAGGGAGGGAAGATGCGGCTTGGTACAAAAGCAGACCTCTTGCACTGCATAATGGCTGATGACACCGACTCACAACCTGCTCCTGTGGTTGATGCTGTGTTCCTTGATGGTGCAGCTGTGGTCCAGATGCTGAATCCTGGTACAGCAAAGACCTTCCAGGACTATGCAGACAGTGTCTTTGTGCCGTATGCAAAATCCCAGCTTGAGAAAACAAGGCGTCTTGATATTATCTGGGATGTCTACATCCCAGACAGTCTGAAAGGAACCACCCGACAGAAGAGAGGGAAGGGGATCAGGAGACGGGTGATGCCAACCACTTTACTGCCAAAGCACTGGAAAGACTTTCTGCGTGTTGATGAGAACAAAACAGAATTGTTTGGATTCCTCTCCCAGCAAGTCACCTGCATCCTAGTAGATGAGGGAAAAGAAGTTTACCCAACTCATGGCAAAATGGTGCTCTGCTCTCCTGCCCAGTGTGACTTGACGAATCTCACTCCATGTTCTCATGAGGAAACAGACACACGCTTGCTTCTGCATGTGTCAGATGCTGTTCAGAAGGGCTGCAAGAAGGTCAGTATTCGTACTGTAGACACCGATGTTGTTGTCCTGGCCGTGGCCATGTTTAGGAAGATCAAGCCAGAGGAAATGTGGATTGCTCTTGGTACAGGCACCATCTTCAGATATATTGGTGTTCATGAAGTAGCCAACAAGCTGGATCCAAGTACCTGTGCTGCTTTCCCATTGTTCCACGCACTCACGGGATGTGACACAGTCTCAGCATTTGCTGGAAGAGGAAAGAAAACTGCATGGGTGACTTGGAAGACTTTCCCTGAAGTGACTGAGGCTTTCAATGAGCTCCTGCAGATGCAAGGTGATGTGAGTGAGCTGTCCAAGTCACTGTTGGAGCGCTTTGTGGTGCTGATGTATGACAGGACAAGCGAAACCACAGAGGTGAATGAAGCAAGAAAACAGCTCTTCACTCAGAAATCCAGAGTTCTGGAGAACATGCCACCAACGAAGGCTGCGCTAGAGCAACACATTAAGCGGGCCACCTATCAGGCCAATGTCTGGTGCAAAGCTTTAGAACCTGACCCTCAGCTGCCAAGCCCTTCTGATTGGGGCTGGGTGAAATAAGCAATGGGATGGCAGCCACTGTGGACCACCCTTCCAGAAGCCTCACAGAGCTGCTACGAACTTATCCATTGTGGCTGCAAGAAAGGGTGTACTACGCGCTGCAAGTGCAGAAAGGCTGCCCTCAAGTGTACTGCCCTTTGCTCATGCTCAGGAGACTGTTAGGCCACACATGACTATACTGAACTAATAATGTCATTGTAAGGTGGGTTAAGAGATGCTGACATGATTTAACACAAATTGTGTGAAGTCCACTTTTTTTGAGTTTCTGTGTTTGTGTGTGGTGGGTGTTCCCCCCATTTGTTCATGTATGAAAATAAAACACAATTGATATATCCCATACTGCTGTCGAAATGTCAGTCTGCTTGCACCTATTAAAGCAATTTTAAGATGATCATTGTGTTCCACAACTCTCATTTTTGATCTATACTGCCTTTATGCCTGCAAAAAAAGTGGGAAAAAAGGGGAAAAAAACGTTTTTGACAGCCCGAAATGCGTTCAACCTCTGACAAGTTCCAGAGGTCAGTGCTGAAGTGGTTCCACGTCTGAAAACAAACTTCATGGTGTATAGAAACACTGGAGAAAGTTTCATGCTTTAGTCATAAAATGCACAATACCTTCCGATATACGAGCTTATCTGCCCCACTATATTGCATCCCAATAATGCAATCAAATTCGTCACATGACGAAATGTTCTTAGGTTAATGAGTTTAAAAGTTGACAAAAACATGCGTTAAATGTTTTACAATATGAAAAAAAGAAGAAAAAAGTGGACATTCAATTGGACCTGTTCAAAATGGCAATGGCAATTGTGATTTTAGTATGAGCGGGTCCCCAAGAATAGTTAAGAAAAGTCAGATAATTTAAGCGTGATTGTTCAATGCGTTCTGGAGATATAAACAAATATATCGTAGACAGCACATTGTGTCCCCAAGACTGATAAACCTATACTCAAACATTACATCAAACATAGACGTGAAGCACGAATGTTTTCTAATGTTGTATTTTATAGGCCCATAATTAGAATTATGTCTCTTTTCTTGCTTTTCTTGAGAATGGTAATAATAAATTGTATTAAGGAATAGTCAAACAGTTTTTCTTTTGTAATATTATTTCAGTGAACTAAGGGTTTACATTCAACATAGTGCATATATACTATTTGAAACCTTTATACCTCCATATTAGTCACCATTTCTTTCAACGTGAATGTATGTTTGCACTCAATGAATTACGTATTGGATGACAATATTTTTTTCGCCAACGTTGTTACTGGATAACATAATTACGTCTGAAAAAATAATGTCCTTACTA